>CAUYUJ010018992.1:0-190103 GCA_963575745.1 Prorocentrum cordatum | reverse complement strand
CCAGTGGCAGCGGGCACATCAGCGCAGCTCCAGTGGCAGCGGGCAGCGAGGCTCCAGTGGCAGCGGGCGGCGCAGCTCCAGTGGCAGCGGGCGGCGCAGCTCAGGCGGCAGCGGGCAGCGCGGCTCCAGTGGCAGCAGGCGGCGCAACTCCAGTGGCAGCAGGCGGCGCAGCTCCAGTGGCAGCGGGCGGCGCAGCTCAGGTGGCAGCGGGCGGCGCAGCTCCAGTGGCAGCGGGCAGCGCGGCTCCAGTGGCAGCCAGCGGCGCAGCTCAGGTGGCAGCGGGCAGCGCAGCTCAGGCGGCAGCGGGCAGCGCAGCTCAGGTGGAAGCCCAGGCGGCAGCGGGCGGCGGCCGAGCTCCTGGAGAGGAGGTGGAGGAGCCAGCCCAGAGGCGCAGGGCGAAGGCACGGGCCAAGCCCGCGTCCAAGGTGTCGGGGCGCCAACTATACGCCTAAGATCTTGGCCAAGTCAATTCCGAACACAGGATCGGTGCTTACGCTTCCATGGCTTGGCCACGAAGTCATGTGCACCGATCTTGTGTTCACTATTGGGATGGCCAGGGTTGGGGAGCGCGAGTAGTTGCGCCCTCGACAAGGGGCAGCAGAAGATCGAGACGCCCGAGGAAAGGGCAGCAAAGCAAAGGAAAAAGGATGAGCAGGCGCTCGTCAAAGCAGCAGAGACCAAGGCGAAGGCAGTGCTGGCGACCTACCAGACGGCGGTGAATACTGCTTCCACGTTCCTGTCCGCGATGAACGCCATGCCCGAGTGGAAGTGGTTGAAGGTGCGGGGGGGGGGGGGGATGGCGCGGCCTCTCTCATCGTCCTCCTCCCTCCACACTTGACCGAACGAGTTCGCGTGAAGTACAGTCAACGCGCATAGTAAGGACAGACGACTTTTTCAAGGGTACCCTTGGGTCCTTGCCTGCCTCAGCCTCTGCGGCTCGTCCCTAACAACTTTCGCAGGCTAGTTTCTCGCGTTCCCTGGGTGCTTGGCCGCCTGCCGCCAAGAATACTTCAACTTCGGCCTCCAAGGGTCTTGCGTCCTTACCACGCGTCCTTACTATGCATTCTCACTGTAGGTCTGCTTTCGCACTTGCAGTGAATGATCCCGCTCGCTGCGCAATTCCCTGGCCCGCCCAAACCCAGACCCTTCTCGTTCCCGCCCCCCCTCGCCTCGCCCCCCCCCCGCACTACGTGCCCCTTGTGGTTCCAATCCCTTCCAACCGACTCCACTCCGCCCGCTCCCTCGGCCCTGCGCCCATTCGTTCGCCCCGCGTGGGGGAGGGAGGTTCACCCAGACGACTGGGCTCAGTCCTTGCAGAAGAAGGTCGACCATGCCATGAGCAGCCGCACCGACTACTTCGTGCGCATGTGCATCGAGAACAAGGCCAGCCTCGTCAAGGACATGGCGCCGACTGAGCTTATCGAGGAGTATAAGAAGATTACTGACAGGACAGCGGGCGTGTGTTCAGAGCATTGCACTTAATGCAGGTCTGTCTACACACCGTTAGTCATACTTATATATAGAACACGACGCACACATGTACACGTAACTCTATATAGTTATAGATCACAAGATGTGATCACAGCCAGAGAACAGTGATACATACATCAAGCCAACTAGAAACTTACAATTCAGAATTCGATCTGATTGCACTCGACCGCAACACTCCCACTCGTCCGACTTCCGTCCTTCTCGCCCTCATCCAAAAACGAAACTGCGACTGAATGCGAAGGACTCGATCCCGCCCCTCTCGCCCCCCATTTGCCCCTTCCCTCCCCCATCCCTGCCCCTTCATCCCGCCCCCCCGCCTCTCGATGCGAGCCTTGTCCCGCCCCTCCTTGCTCATCTGGCGCCAGTGGATAGATGGGGGGGGGCAGGATGACTCAGCCTGTGGACGAGCTTATCCAGCTGAACCAGATCATCAACGAGCAGCACGCGTTGAACAACAAGTGGGCTAAGAAATAGGCACAGTAGGGATCAGGCAGCTGCAGCGGGCTAGACTGTACTAGCATAGAGCTCAGCAGCGGGGTGCACTCATTGCATGGCCCCCAGGGAACCCAGCAACAGGTGACAGAGAGCTAGGAGGGGAAGATGGTGAGGGCGCGGCCAATTCGGCGGGCGAGGCTCCGGTTCCCCCACCGAAACACTACCGATGAACTCTGAACCGATGATCTCCGATGAAACAGCTGCCAAACCATATATATATATATATGAAAAACACAAAAATCATGGGCGATGAACTCCGCGATGAACAGCGATGAACTCCGATGAACTCTGCAGAGCTCCGGAGAGCTCCGAGAAACCATCCGGAGAAAACTGGAAAATGCTTGGCGTTAGAAATCCGAGCGCCTCGCCCTGCCCCTCCTCCGCTTCCACTCCTCCTGCCCAGGGCTTCCCTTCAGTTCCGCCCCCTCCTTCCCTTCCCCCCCCCTTTCAATCGGGCCCCTGCTTTAACACGGCGCCAACCTCGCGTCTGCGCCGTTCATCATTCCCACCGTTCTCCAGGGGAATAGTCGCGGAAACATCTATCAGTTGAGAGGTACCTGAGGAGGGCGAGAATGACAATGAGGCGTTTCTTTTTGAAGCATTTCTGCGCGATAAGAAGCAGCGAACTTCAAGCCGCTCTCGCGACGCTTGTGGGGAAAGTGCGCAGTGTCTCAAATGGCCATTTTTTCCAGCGTTTCTGCTCTCCTCGTTCCGTGAAGTTTAGACGCTGGAGTGAGGACATATTTGGGTGCCAGTTTGAGGGCCGCTCAGTAGATTCACGTCGTGGATCCCATTCGTGGCCAAGGCCCGCCATGGCCAGACCGTTCCTTAGAATGCGTTCATTATGGCAGCAGGATGATTTCACTCTCGCTCAGAGTCCGCTCCTCCAGCAGCCATGGCCAGTTGCGGCATGACTTGCATGCGCCTCGTGCGAGGCTCTTGCGAGGAAAGAACGTCGGCTCGATTCTCGCCGTTTTTGTGGGGCAATCGAGCGTGCAAGGGTTCGCTCGATACATGAAGTTTTCTACTAGGGAGAAGTCAGATAACTATTGCACTCCCGACCTATACCCCACTTGCCCCGCTTCCCCCCGCCCTGTGCACCCTACACCCTAGGCGATGCTTAAGAAAACGGAAGGTTTCGGTCAGAGTCTCGATTAGTCTTACTGTTTCAATGTAAATCCTAAAAGCGTAGTAGAAATTTAGTGTTTTTGTATTCCGAATATGAGACTATGAATTTCTTAACCCATGATTTCTTAAGCATTTCGCAGGGCGCATTACGCCGCGCAACATCCCACCCCCCGCCCCTTCGCAGCATTTCCCCCTCCGCATCATCGTCTCTCGCCCTGTTCGCCGCGGGGCGCCCCTTGACTCCAGCGCCTCTCGAAGTGTGGCCTGCTTCAGGCGCGCCTTGGCTGCCCGAGAGATATCCGAAGGGCGCATGATAGGGGGCGGGGTGAGTAGCGATACGAATCGCAGTCAGAGTGGAACACAGTAGTGCGCATTGCGGGTGATATTGATGATTTGAATTGCACTGCGTTGTGGGCTGATGTCAAACATTTGGGTATTTCAGATCAAGCGCGCAATGCCCAAGCGCGGCCTTTCGCCCCCTCGGCCATGGGAACAACCAGAATGGAAACAAGACCCGTCGCGAGAAGCTGAGAGGAAAGCAAAAGCAAAGGAAAGCAGTCATTTGTTTATCGAGGAGTTGCTTGACCATTACTTGACAGGGAAACGAGTGACTGCACGCTCAGTGTGCGTTTTGTGTGAGTATGCATATGATTGCGGGGTAGAAGACGCCTTCAAATATAAATTGCCTGCCACGTCAAAAACAGGACACTTCCAGAGGAAATTAGACACTGCATTAGGCTTCGCACAATTCGACGACATGCTTTATTCGTTCGATATACCTGGTCTAGCGAGGGGAGATATCGAGCGCACGCCTCAGACCGTGCATGCATCACTACCGCACGAAGTTTTGTTCGATGAGGTTTCAAACGACCTGTCAATATTGACGGATTGGGCTGAGCACGTACGTGATGCGGAGTGGATATCTGCATGCGAAGATCACGACATCGTCAAACAACTCACGCCCGAAGAGCGATTGAAAACCCTGCCCATAGCAATATACATGGACAAGACACCATATACTAAGACCGAGAGTTTTTGGAGTATCAGCTGTCATCTCTTGAGCTCTGGGAGAAGACATCTTCTGCTGGCTCTGCGCACGAGCGACCTGTGCGACTGCGGGTGCAGTCATTACTGTTCAATGCATGTTGTGTATACGCTGTTGCACTGGAGTCTATCAGCACTAGCGAATGGTACATTCCCAAGCGAGCGCCACGACGGGTCTCCGTGGCTGCCGTTCGAGTCAAAGCGGTGCGCAAGATCTGGACAGGAGCGGGAGGGTTGCAGCAGTGGTTGCATTTGAAGGGCACGCGGGCGTGACGTGTTGCGCTGCCACTTGCAGGGGGATGGGGGGGGGGGCGTTCGGTTCGAGCGCAGGGAGAGTGGACTGCCCTCGAAGAGAGCGGGGGCTGATCGCAACAGGGGCGAACGGCTCGCGAAGAGAGTGGGGGGCGCGGGGGCCCTTGTGTTCGCGGGGCCATGCATCCATTCTCCTCGCCGCCGCGGTGCCCCGTTCCATCGCTCATCCGGTTTGGGGGGCGTCTCCCTACTCTCCCCATCGATCATCGTTCTGCGCCCTGCCCCCTCGCTGTCATCCTCGCTCTCTCCCCGTGGCGCCCCGCCCTCGCCCGACTGCTTGCGCCTCGCCGAGACGCCCCAAAACGTTAGGGTCAGGGGGCGCTGCCTCGCGACATGCCCTGCGCGCCCGTGGTCGAGGGCAGAAGAAAGCACAGTCGGCCCTGATTAGTAGGTCGGCCCTGCCAAATCAAGGGCGCCCGTGCATTCTCTGTTCCGCGGCCAATGTCATCTACATTCCCGTGGCAATGTGGCCCTCAGAAGGGTCTTGCGTCCTCTCGCGCGCTCCCTCCGAGCAAGTGCGACTGCGGGCCAGTGATGGGCGTTTGCCGTTGATGTGATAGGCTGCAGTCTGGGCGCGAGCGAAGCAGCGCTTCAGCCTCTCCCCCCCCCTTGTCGCCAGTCCTCATCAGTGAAAGGGAGGAGTGTAACGCGGTGGATGCGAGTTATGGTGAGATTCTGATATTGGGGAGGGAAGGGCATTCGACGCCGACCATGAGGAGCGAGGAGGAGGCAGAGGCGGAGGAGGAGGAGGAGGAGGAGGAATAAGACAATGAGAACGAGGGGGCACTGCGATCTTCTGGAACAAAACCACGTAAAAAAATCACTCGGGCAGGAGCTTGGATTTCGCGCAGTGGTCGTCGATATCAAGGCCGATTGGCCCGAGATGAGCACGAGCATGGGCTTCCCGACTTGCGCCCGCAATGCTGCGCCGTGCATTTTTTGCAGTTGCCCCCAGTCAGAGTTGAGGGACCACGACCTTCGAAACCCGTTGCTGCCACACGGGCCGAATTGCTACGATACCGAATGCAGGAGCCATGAGAAGTGGGTTATCTTAGACTCTTCTGAGCTGCATCGGAAGGTGAGGTGGAGGTTAGTATTCAAGAAGAAGCAGAAGGGGAGGGCACTATCACAGGATATCCCAGAGCTGGGCTTAAAACAAAACGATCGCCTCGTGGCCATACCTTCTATGTTGGACACCATGGACTTTGATAAGCTCAGCAATTTAGAGGAGTGCCCTGCCCTGATCTGTTTCTGGAGGCCAACGCAGGATGCTAAGGTGCACCATCGCAATCCATTGCTCGACGCGTCGCTGGGAATAGGCATTACATCATTCAGCATCGATGAGATGCACTGCGTCCATTTAGGCATCATGAAAGTATATATCGGCACTGTTTTCTGGAGGCTCTTGCTAGCGAACACTTTCGGTCTTAAGCTTTCTACTCAGGACGATCTTGTTTCGGTTGGCCTGCAGAACATTCTGATTCTCTTGGCAGGGTGGTACCCCAAAGAGAGGGATCGGCGGGGGCTCCAAGAGTCCCAGGTTACCAGGGTGGGGAACATCACAGAAGGGATGATCGGTTCGAAAGCCAGCCCCTCGATAAGCACGAAGGCAGCAGAATCCAAATGGTTGTTCTTCTTTTCGGTTTGGTTGATGGAGGAGTTTGGCAATAAATGTGCAGACGTGGAGAGAGCAAACGTATTGCTTCAGGCTGGCTTTGCTCTGGTGAAGTGGTGTGACTTGCTGGAGAAGCAGCCCCGTAAAGTGCCAGCCGATGTGTGCGATGACTTGGAAGCGTTTGCGGCAATGCATTGTAACCTCGCGGGCCTCGGAGGCGTTCCAATCCTACCGAAACACCATTTGTTTCGACATCTCACCGAAATGATACGGGTAAAAGGTTCACCTCACTACTACCACACGTACATTGATGAGGGAATGAATGGCGTGGTCGCGTCCATAGCTGCCTCGACGCACAGGGCGCGGTTCGAAAGAATGGTGTTTCGAAAGTGGGGGTGCCTTGCGAGAGGCCCGCGGGATCAGAATAGGGAGTGGGGGGGGGGGGGGCGGCAAACGGCAGGCGCGAGGGGGGGGCAACCTGAGCAGGAGGTGTGAAACAATGGACAATTGCAAGTTTCTGGGGAGAGCACGCCCCCGAGAATGCCACCCCAATCATCAGTGACGCTGTAGAGCAACACGAAACAATAGTAGTCCATGTTTTTGGGATCGAGACCCCCATCGACCAGCACGCAGTAGTTCGAGCTCCCACTTTGGAGTGGCCTGGCCAACGATGGAGGCAGCTGCGCCGCGCAAGAGCCCACGACAGGCCAGCGCGGGCCAGACCTTGATAAGCCCCTTCCCAGCCCCGCCCCATGCATGACCCCTGTTCTCCACCTACTGGGATCGAAACCGACGTTGCACCTCTCTCTCCTTCTCCCCATTGTCCTTCAACTGCGCCGCCCTGTATGCACCCCCGCCCCCTGGCCCAGCAGCGCCCCCCCCTGCGCCGCGCGCCACCCCCCGCCTCCCGCCCCCAGAGTTCGGCCCCACTGGATGTTCTTAGTCGAAGCAGTTGAAGCCCCACCTCGGGGCCATTCGAGCGCTCGAGTGTCGCAGCTCACCCCCTGCAGGTCCCAAAGCAGTTCAAGGCCGTTCGTCAGCTTTTTGACCCTGCCGCACGCGCTCGCGGCAGCTATGCGCAAGGTGGGAGAGGGCAGTGCTCCTCCCTCAGCAATCCTCTCTGCCGCGGGTGTTGTTGACGTCGCTCAGTTCATCGTGGTTCGTCGGCCGATTGCTAGATTTGTTGCAACGCGCGCTCGGGTGCGCATTGACTCGTTGGGTGCTCTCATTCTTGTCCGCGGCCAGGGCAGCGCGCGTAGTAAGGACAAACTACGTTTTCAAGGGTGCCCCTGGGTCCTTGCCTGCCTCTGCCTCTGCGGCCCGCCCTCGCAATTTTCGCAAGCCAGTTTCTCAGGTTCCCTGAGGGTGGCCGCCTGCCGCCCAGAATGCTTCAACTTCTGCCTCCAAGGGTCTTGCGCCCTTACCACGCGTCCTTACTAGAAGTTTGCCGTGGCGGGCTTGTTTTCCACAGCCACCACCATGCATTGGACGGGTGAAGGAGGTGTAGGCTGAGGAGGAAGAGGAAGAGAGTGGCCCCATTCCCCCTCCTACTTATGGTGATGGCGGTGGAAACGAAGCTCACACATCCATCACCCCCCTCTCTGCAATCCTTGTGTCTTGCGGGACTGCGTTGATACCTGTGCGGTTCTGCTGGTTCAGAATGCTTTTTTTGCGGCAGTGGGGAGGTGGCAACCTCGGGGTCCCTGACGAGATCAAGGGCTATGCGGTTCTAATTAGAGAATGCAGCGGGGGGGACATGGCGCCGCTGCAGCAGCTGGAGGCGGTGACGGACTTCGTCAACAGCCACATGAATTCTGTATCTAGAGATTTGGACGCTTTTGAAGTGTTCTCCTAAGTGTGCCCGATCGCACAGCAAGGAAGTGGGGTGGATGATGGAGGAAACTGCAGGTAGAGTGGGATGACGTGGGCGGGTGGCGCCACATGGGGGGGCATTTCTTCGAGCATCGTTCTCCCAGCCGCCTGGCCTCACCTCTGTGCAAGCGGCAAAGTGGTCGCATCATTCTGAGTATGTTCTCACGTTGGTGGCTCGACGTCGAACGCCCGCTGGCCGCCTTTGGCGAACGGTTGCATGTATGGCAAGCACGTTTGTGATTGAGGAAGCATTGGTAGGAATGTGATCCGACGCGATCGATCCGACATGCGAGCTACGTGCCATCGAATTGATAAAAAAAAAAAAAAAAACGAGCTCAAACTAAGGTTTGCTCAGGGTGTGGTCTGCAATCCAAAGTATTTCGGGGGGCAGGCGAGACCACCATGGAATTCGACAAGCATACCCGCCACATCGAGGAGGATCTTACCAGCCTCGAGGGCCAACTGCATGCTAGTTTCACAGTGCTGCGCCTGAAGGAAGGCGGTCTACTTACTATTGCGGTGGCCAGCCGCTGGGGGCGCAGTCGGGAGCGATTTGCCAGCGGGATATTGGAGTGGGCTGACGTTGTCCAAGCAAGCGGGGTGAGCAGAGGGGAGGAAGTTGTTTCTGTTGGTTGGTACGTCCTCCTTCTCCTCCTCTGCCCTGCCCTTCCTCGCCCCCATCCTCCTCCCCCCCCTCCTCCTCCTCCCCCTCCTCCCCCTCGTCCTCATCCCCCGCATCCTCCTCCAACACGCCCCTCCACCTCGACCTTTTCCCCCTCCTCGCCGCGCAACTCTTCCGCGCCCATCTGGCACCCCAGTCGCCCCGCCGACCCCCCGCAGTTGGAGTGCCGCAGCTGGCTTCGCTTCATCAACGCCACGGGGCACAAGCGGGACGTGCGCAATATTTTCGGCGATGAGGAGCGATGGGGCAGAGCATGCGATCAACGCAGCAGAGGGTGCGCCCAGACGACGGCGCGCGCCAAGTAGGATGAGGGGAAGGAGGCGGGACGGAATCATGGCAGGGGTGGAAGATAAAATGATAACCGTTGAACAAGCATCAGAGAAGGAGCAGGGGTGGAAAAGGACAGGGAGGATGATGGGCACAACGCACAGGGAACCATGGACGGCGCGCAGCACTGATGATTGCAAGCCGCTGCGTAGCAATTGGGGGTGCGTTCGATTCGGGGCCCGATGAAGGGATGACTAGCAAGGCAGACATGATAAACGGGACGGGCGCGTCATCGGCGAGCAAGGGATGGATGATGGCGGTGCTGGTGAAGGTGGTGGTGATGGTGGTGGTGGTGGAGATGATAATGGTGATGACGATGTCAACGATGATGGCGGCCATGATGATGCTGCTGCTGGTGATGGTGGTGATGAATATGATGATGATAGTGATGGTGATGATGATGATGCCGATACCGATGGTGATGCCACTGGTGATGATTGTCATGGCGAAGGTGTTGGTGGTGATGATGATGCTGAGGATGATGAAGGTGGTGATGGTGGTGGTGGTGGTGGTGGTGCTGATGATGGTGTTGAAGACGTTGGTGTTGCTACTGATGATGCTAGTGGCATTCGTGGCCATGGTGGTGATGGTGATGCTGCGCATGCTGGTCATGATGATGGCGATGCGGAGGGCGACGGGCTAACGCATGGCACATGTCATTAACTGTAAAAGTGGGCGGCTGAGGATTGCCCGAAGGTCGCGTCCGCGAACGTCCAGCTCCAGTTTGCTGCTTATCTTGCGACTCTGGCGCACGTGAGGCGCGCATGGATATTGATGGAGAAACCGCTTCAGAGCAGGATGGACGAACACCCGACCATGCAGACTGTGATGGCGCTGCTGGGTGCGTCTACGATTCTCACATACATGGGCGCGTTCCAGCCCAGGCCGCTCATCCCGAAAGCGTGCAACCTCATCACTACTTTACCTTCCACTGTTCACAACATGCTGGCGAAGAAACGCCCGATATGCAGCTCCAAGAAGTCGGACAGGGATCGGTTCCACACGGAGATTCGAGGGTGGGTCGTCGGCGGCAAGGGCAGGCGTCGTTTCTCTTGCGGGGCAGGGATGAATAGAGAGGAACGGGGGGGCAGAGGGGTGCCCACCCGCACCCCCGACCTACCTCCGCCATCGCTCCCATTCCCACCTTGGAACCATTCCTGGGAGACAGAGAGAGGGGGGAGCAGAGGGCGCGGAGAAACGATGCCGAAGAGAGCGAGACGGAGGAAGGGGGAGACGAGGAGAACGAGACGGAGGAGCCATGAGAAATTGCAGTGGGGCGTTCAAGGGCAGTGCGGCAAGCACAACATAGGGGAAGCGTCGGGTCTGGTGACGACACCATGGGGAGGAGGGGGTCACTCTGACCCCCTAGCATCGCGAGGCGATGATGTAGGCAGCACTCGGATCCAGCACGTGCGCGCCAGTATCTGCGCGCGTGCGCGCGCAGAACGCAAATTGCGATTTGTTTTGCGATCCTCGGGGTTCTGGTCACACTACTGCTCGGCCCCCTACCCCACTGTGCAAGAGCCCATCATCTCCCCCCCCCGCCTCTCTTCGTGGAGGAGCTGAGTTCCACAGAGCATTATCCGAGGGGATACTGCGAGACCCTGTGGAACGCGTGGAAGACCGCGCAGCAGAAGGCTATATTCATGGACAGAATTAACTTGTTGATGAGCGATGGCCAGATCATGAGGAAGAGGTCGAGGATGGCAGCACTCTTGGAGAAGGACACAGCTGCCGAGAAGCTTGCGCCAAGAAAAGGGCATCGATCGTCATCCAACAACCGCGCGCTCCACGAATACGGCAAGGCAGTTCCCCGCTCCATTTGGAAGCCTCCTAGATGGAGTCCGATCGAATAGATGGGGTCGAAGAACAGCGCCGCGTCGCCAATATGCATTGCATATGCATCGGCGATGCATAGGCGACGTCGGCGATGCATCGGCGGCGCTGGCGCGGGGAATCACTCAACGACGGCCTCTGCTTGACACTTCCTCACACATTGTTCCCCC
Source organism: Prorocentrum cordatum (assembly GCA_963575745.1). NCBI lineage: Eukaryota > Dinophyceae > Prorocentrales > Prorocentraceae > Prorocentrum > Prorocentrum cordatum. The sequence continues at coordinate 179,131 of CAUYUJ010018992.1, read as the reverse complement.
CCCCCCGCTCCCCAGAACTTGGAGTTGATGAATGATGGGTCGACCATGCCAAGTCAAGTGTGCCGTTGTCGTATGTTTAATGTAATCGGAGTCTCTTTCTCGGCATACCCTCTGGCATGGTCACAGTATGGTCTTGAGTCCTCTCGGGTGTCTTGTCGCATCACTCCGCCTGGCCCTTTCGCAGATTCCAGCACCTCCGCAGCCATTTGGGCTTAGGTGCTGCCAGGCATTACCTGGCCAGATAGTCACACAAAGTCTACGGTGTGTTTTCTTTGCCCCAGCTGACGGGGCCAGTGATCCACATGGACATGGGCATGGCGTCAAGCAGCGCTAGCCCAGCGAGCGGCGCGCAGCCAGCTATGGCACAACCTGTTGGTGCTACTTTCCATTTGCATGGGTGGGTGGCGTCAGACATTGACACGGGCGTGCTCGAGGTGCACGGAGCAGCTCGCTTGCGATCGATGGGCGTGGAAATCAAGAAGCTCGACATCTTCGAATTACATCGGGAGGACTGGCTCACCCAGGTGCCGAGCCTCATCTTCATGTCCAACCTATGCCCTCCGACGGGCCATAGGGACTACTTGCAGTGGCTTTTGAAGAAGTACTTGCAGTGGAACCCGAACGCATCAGAGCGCAGGCTGCACTACGAGGTCATGTGCTTCGAGGCGGTCATCGCACAATGTCCATCTGCGTCTGTTGTGACCATCATGCGGTCGAACGAAGCTCGTCGTGGCGGGGGCACTCCCGTCGTCGAGGCCCAGATGGGGCACGTGCCTGGCTACGTTCCCAAGGAGTGCAACCATGATGCGGGAGACGACCTGAGGCCTCTGGGCGGCGGCGGGACCAACAGAGTGCGCATGAAGCTCCACGGCCCCCTCAGGCCGAACGATTTCATCTCGCCAAACGGTGACGGCAGCATCAACGTAGTTGCGCTGTGTGCTGCAGCCACGGCGAATCGGATGAAGGTGCTGTTCCTTGGCGAGTGGGACGGGTCATTGTCCCTCGGGTGCGCGGTTGGATGCATGTACCACCAGACGCTCGATCGGGAACTGGGTATCGGAATGGTCTTTGATCGGGGCATCGTGCCAAGGCGTTCGTTGAACAACCAGCGCCCATCCACATACAAGGAGTTCTACGAGTACGCGATGCAGTACCGCGCGGTGCAGATCGTCGATGAAGCGGCGCGCATGAATGCTCCTTGGCCTGAGGACTGGGAGGACAGACTCAATCCATACGTCGGCCTCAATACGGCGTGCATGTGGCATTGGGCGCAGGTCTGCACCGACGCTAATGGCCTGTCCTTGGTTTTCAGTGCAGCTCAGAGTTCCATGGGTGCAGGTCCGATCAATCCTTGAGCGCTTTGGGTGGCAACTCAGAATCGACACGTTCTTCATCCGCTGATGTTCTTAGCATTTTGTATGTTCATTGGCAGCGCTCAGTGCATGATGATGCTCGTCTTTTGGCCTCCAGCCCGACTAGACACCATGGTGGATTCGCCAACTGCTTCTCTCAGCACGGTGTACGCTCAATGGCGGCGTCGAGATTGTCTGGTGTTCTCTCAGTGCGAATGGACACATCGGCGGTTTCGTCAACTACTGATCGTGCATGTGCTTTGTTCAGTGGCGGTGTCAGGAATATGGCGGCTCGCTCTGGGATTGCCTCAGTGTACATCGCCACAGTTGTAGGTGCACAACGTTTTGTATATTGCAAATAATGGAAAGGTACTTGTCATGCGTGACCAGAGAGCCTAGTACAGCTTCTGGCTTCTCAGCGTGGTTTCGCAGTGCTTGCCGTGTTTGGAGTGGGTTTCCTTGAGACTTGTGTAAGTGAAGCTCAGTGAAAGGGCATCGTGATTAACAGTTGTGGTTTGTCGTGCGACGCTGACCAATGCTAACAGCTGTGGTATGCCAGTGCCGTCCTATGTTATGCAATGCTCTGGTGCCGATGCTGGTGCTGATGGGGCGCCCCAGCATCAGCACCAGCATCGGCACCAGCGCCAGCATCAGCTTCATCACGATGATGATGGTAATCAACATCATCATCAGCATCAGCATCATCAGCATCATCATCACCATCGCCATCATCAGCAGCATCACCATCATCATCAGCAGCACCACCATCATCGTCGTCATCAGCATCTTCATCATAATCTTCATCATCATCATCATCATCATCATCGTCACCCTCCTCCTCCTCCTCTTCCTCCTCCTCTTTCTCCTCCTCATCCTCCTCCTCCTCCGTCTCCTCCTCCTCCTCCTCCTCCTCCTCCTCCTCACCCCCCTCCTCCCATGCCTCCTCCTCCCCCCGTTCCTCCTCCTCCTCCTTCCCCTCCTCCTCCTGTTACTCTTCCTTTTACTCCTCCTTTTACTCCTCGTCCTCCTCCTCGTCCTCCTCCTCTGGGAGAGAGCCTCGAGCACCCCGGGCTGCGTGGGATTGAGGGGGCAGCCCGTATGCAACCAGCCCGCCTGCTGCTTTTCCTCCTCCTCCGCCCCCCCCCCCCCTCCCCATCCCTGTCCCCGTCATCGCCCTCCTCCCCCCCATGTTTTGTCACGGCCAGCGTGGCCGCGTGGCCTGGGCATGGGCGCTCGAGCCCAGCATTTGCATGCAGGCGGATTCGGTATCCGACCAGCCATAACTGGGGGAGCTGTGGTCCTTATATGCCCCCGTGGACGAACCCATCGCATCGACGATCTCTCGAGAGGGGTGTCGAAATCGATGGGCCCCCCCAGGGCGTAAACACCGCAGCAGTACCAGTTGTGGCTGGCCTGGGTATGGTGCTCTGATATACATGTATATATACACATGCATGTGTATATATATACACACAACTAACTATTCCACATTACTGTCGCCGTTTGTCTATGCAAACATATATATACACAATATATACGTGTTGAACTATGAGTCTACATATGTGCATATGTATATGCGTATGTATATAATACATAACGCATCTATATCTAAATACATGTATGTATATATATACATACATATTTGTTATATATATATATATATATGTGTATATATAGATACATATATATTCTCAAGTAAGATGGTTCCGGGATGCGATGATGGTTCCGGAGCTTTCGCTGCTGCCCAAAATGTTCCGGTTCGGAAGTTTGCTCGGGAACCAATCTCCGGTTCCGGAGGACCTCTGGGTTTTATGGTCTCCGTGCCGGCGTTTTGTGGCTTTCATTTTTTTTTTTATATCTATGTTTCTTGGTAGTTTTCTCATTTTTTTTTTTTTTTTTTTCTCTTTTTGTTTTTTAGGTATTTAGCATGTAGCATCTTGGGATGCAGATCCCCGGAGGGGCGCGTGCGGGGCGAGCCGCTGCCTCTCGACCAGCCGCTCGGCGACGCCCTGAAGGACGGCGCCGCGGTCGCGGCGAAGCGGGGCAGGGGCGCCAGGCCGCCGGCGGCCACTCCGGCGCGGCGGGCGGCGGCGGCGGCGGCAGCGGCGCCGGCGAGCGAGGGCGGCAAGCCTCGCTCACGCTCGCGCTCCCCGAAGAGCTCGGCGCCGGGCGGTGGGTCGACTCGCGAGAGCGGGGCCGCGAGCGCGGCCGCGCCCGCGGCGGCTGTCCAGCAGGCCCCGCCGCGCGCAGCCGCGGGGGCGCCGAGGGCGGCGGCGCCGGCGGCGGCGCCGGGGGTCGCGGGGGACGAGCGCGGCGCTGGTGTTGGCAGGCTGCGGGAGGAGCTGGCGCAAGCGCGCTGGAAAGCCGCCGCCGCGGCCGCGGCGTTGGGCGTGCGCGACCAGGAGCTCGCGACGGCGCGCGCGGAGCTGGCGCAGGCGCGCCAGGAGGCGGCCGACGCAGACGCGGCCTGCAGCAAGGTGGAGACGAGGTTGGTTCACGGGGTTGACGGCCACTGTGCGCGCCTGCGGGAGAAAGCGCAGACTTCCTCGCGCGGGGGCGCCGGGCCGCACCGCGAACCGCACTTGGTCTGCCAGGTGCGCGGGCCTGACGACGGAGGTAGCCCGCCTGCAGGGCGAAGGGGGGGCGCTCAGGGGGCAGCTGAGCTACTGGCGCACGATGTACCGCGGCGGCCCGCACGTGGGCGGCGTGGACTACCCTGGCAAGAAGGAGTTGGCCCTGCAGGAGCAGGTGGCGCTCCACGCGAAGATCTCGGCGTCGGGGAGCGCTCGCGCGCAATCGCCCTCGCGCCAGTGGAGGGTCCCGCGGTGCTCCTCGAACGCCCGCCCACGGTGTGTTCGGAGGTGTTCGCGCGGGGCTTTCCGAGTTCGGCCCGCGGGCGCTTGCGGGCGCAGAGCCCTCGCAGGCTCTCCGCGAGAAGAACGCGAAGCTCTTGCAGGAAAACGACGGCCTGAAGGTGACGGCGCAGGCTTGCTACAGCTGCTCGGGGCGGAAGGAGCAAGGCCCGGCCCGCGGCCGAGGTCGGCGGCGCGCGGCCGGGGGCGGCCCGGAGGGCGGCCTTCGAAGGAGGCAGGGGGGCCATCTGCGGAGACAGCGGATGCCTGGCAGGAGGCTTCAGAGGAGCGATTCCTGAGGGAGGGGGGGTCCTGTTTCCTTCGAGGGCTGCCGACGCGCTCGGCTCCCCCCCCGCGCGCCGCCGAAGAGGTGGCGGCGGCAAGGGGCGGGGCGAGCACGGCGGCGCGGCCTCCAACGCGGGCGGCGCGCCTAGCTGCGGCCGCTAGGGCGGGGGCGGGAAGGCAGACTGCAGCCCGCTCGGCCAGGACAACCTGCTCGTGTGCCTCCGATGCACAGTGTGCCGCGCCGTATTTGCCGGCAACTGGAAGTGGCCAGCAGTGCCAGAGGATGTTCAGTTCCCGCGAGGCTTTCACTCGCCTGTTCTTGCCTCCACTTGCTGCGAGCAGAACCGGTGTTTTTTTGCGACTCCGCAGGTCGTCGTTGAGGTCACCCTGTTGTCTTACTTGCTCGGTTTCCTAGCCCGCGGCGGCATGAGCTTCACCGCGTTCGCTGTGATCTACCAGACCTTGTGGCCAGCGTCCATGCGCGGCACGATGTACGCGTCGAGGACGCACCTGCTGCAGATCTTCGACATCAACGTGATCGCCTTCGCTTGCATATTGATGTTCGCCGAGTGCGCTCTGGACGCTCGCGCATTCGTCTGGTGTCTGCGGCCGCGCCACCAGGGCTCCGATTTTGAGGCGTTGCTCTGTCAGGCGAGGAAGGCGTTCTCGACGTCGTCAGCTTCTCATGCTTGCTGGCTATTCCGCCGCGTGCGGGCCCTGGTCGTTGACGGCAAATGGTGCGTCCAGACCAGTATATGCAATGCCCGGGACTGCAATCCCGTCTTCTCCGCGGAAGTTCGGGAGGGGTATTTCAAGGGATGCACGGAGCGGCCCGCCCCTGGCAGTTTGTATTGCAAGAGGCATGCGTATGCTCGCGGGCACCGACGACGGTGGCAGCAATCCCAGGACGCACTCGTGGTGGAGGACCACCGTAAAACAGTCCGGCAAGACGGGGTGCTCCTGGAGTACAAGGTGCAGGGGGGGTGGGCGAGGCGGGAGGCCGTGAACACGGACGACGTCAGGCAGTACGAGATGTGGCTGCTTCGGCGGGCGAGGCAGAAGAAACAGCAGGAGGACTGCAACATTTTTTTTTTGTCTTTCCTTCTCTTTGTTTTTTATGTTTGTGTTTTTTGGTTTGTGCTTCCCCGGACTGCAACAAGGATGACAGGAAGGACGTCGACGAGTTGCTGGTTGGCCGCAAATCCGCGGGCATCTTCGTGGCCGTCACGCCTTGCCTGCAAATTGCGGCAATTGCGCCGATGTGGGCGTCCGAGAGCATTTCGCAATTACTGTTGTTCTTGCTGGCCACCAGGGAGCTGTTCCTAGCTTTGGCATGCGTGATTTACGACAACGCCTGCGCGGTCGCGCGGCACCTGCGCAAGCGGCAGCGCGAGAGCCCCCCGAGTGATCCGGACGCGCCCGGCTGGACGTGGTTACTGGGCTTGCAATGGGTCGTCGATCGGTTGCATTTCACCTATCGCAAGGGCTGCCGCGATAAGACGAGCCCGTACTTCGCGCCTGGCGTCGACGCCGACGACTACCCCTCTCTGAAGGGCGTGGACACAGAAGCGGTGGAGCAATTGTTCCACGTGGCCAATCGCTGGCAGGTCGTCCTGTCCGGGGCGCACCCAGTGCACGAGGAGCTGCTGCTCCTCATTTTCGCGCGGGACCACAACAGGAGGCAGTCCTGCCACCGCGCCATCCAGACGTACCGCTCCGCTCAAGCTGCGCCGGCTGCCCCCCGCAGCGGACCGAATTCTTCGGCCGAGGGGGGCCTGCGTCTCGCGGCGGCGTACGCGGGGGGGTGCGAGTGCGATGTCCCAGACCGCGCGGGCTGGCGGAAGAAGCGGAAGACAATCCGGGCGTCTTGCGAGGTCCCAGAGCCCCCGCCGCCTGAACAGGCCCCGGATGGAGAGGCAGGCAAGCGTGCCGCCCCGGCAGAGGCGCCGCGCGATCCTCTCCCGACGATGAGGAAGCAGGACCTACACAGCGCTCACGTGTGGATTAACTTGCGCAGCAAGACCGTGCACCACGCAGTGCTGCGGAATTCTGTGTCCGCCGGGTGCGGGTATTTTTTGGGCCAGGACAGCCGGCCCCTTAGGTTGGGCCGGGCCGACGTGCGACGTGCACGGCGTGTTCTCGTGCGGTAGCTGCTATGGGCTTCGGGCTTGCATTGTCGCAGATGCCGCCTGGCGCGCGCCGCCGATCGTTGGCGGGCAGGTTGGCGGGGGGGGCGAACGGGGGAGACATGGGGTCGGGGAGGGTGCCTGCCGCGGGCGAGTGGGGATGCGGCGCGCTGCGCGTCGGCGCGGGACCCATGGGCGACTGGCGGGGCAGGGTGGCGAATCATAGCACGTAGCCAGTTCGTGGCGCGCAGAGCGAATCCAGGGGGGCGGAGACGATTGGGCTCGAGTTGAAGGCAGCGCAGCGGGGTGCAGCCCTGTACTTGGAGCTCTCGTCGGGGAGGGGGTCTTAAATTGGGCTGCGGGGTAGGCGAAAGGGCGCCGGGTTGACTGGGCACTGTCGGGTCATTGTAGCGCAGGGTGCAGAGAAGGGGGCTGGGGCGATCGTTCCAGAGAGTGGCGCAGGGCGCGCGCGCCGGCGGCCGCGGAGCCGTCTGGACACAGGCTCTTGGGACCTCACTTGTTTCAAGCAGCGCGCGCAAGTCGCACTGGGCTTGTTCTGCAGGACTGCCTTCGCGCGCGCCGCGGAGCTCTCGCGGGCGCTGAGAGGCGATCGCTTCGCCTTGCTCTCTGATCCAAAAGAGTTCGCCTGCCCGCCCCGCGCCGCTTCCCCGCTCGAGTCGTGGCCCAGGGCGGCCCCCCTCGTTTGTCCCCAACCAACTTTTGTTGCTGGGTCCTCGTTTTGAAGAGAGGCCCCTTTCGGAATTGTATTAAAGCAGAAATCTGCCTCCAAGAGAGCACCCAGTACTCAACAGGCCCCGTCTCCAAGAAAGCACCCGGCACTCATCAGGCCCCGCCTCCAAGAGAGCACCCAGTACTCCACAGCCTCCGATACCAGAGAGGCCCCTTCAAAGTTGCATTAAAAAAGAAATCCGCCTCCAAGAGAGCACCCGCTACTCAACAGGCCCCGTCTCCAAGAGAGCACCCAGTACTCAACAGTCCCCGCCTCCAAGACAGCACTCGGTACTCAACAGGCCCCGCCTCCAAGAGAGCACCCAGTACTCCACAGCCTCCGATGCCAGAGAGGCCCCTTCGAAGTTGCATTAAAAAAGAAATCCGCCTCCAAGAGAACACCCAGTACTCAACATGCCCCGTCTCCAAGAGAGCACCCAGTACTCAACAGGCCCCGCCTCCAAGACAGCACCCGGCACTCATCGGGCCCCGCCTCCAAGAGAGCACCCAGTACTCCACAGCCTCCGATGCCAGAGAGGCCCCTTCGAAGTTGCATTAAAAAAGAATTCCGCCTCCAAGAGAGCACCCAGTACTCAAACGGCTCCGTCTCCAAGAGGGCGCCCAGTACTCAACAGGCCCCGTCTCCAAGACAGCACTCGGCACTCAACAGGCCCCGCCTCCAAGAGAGCACCCAGTACTCCACGGCCTCCGATGCCAGAGAGGCCCCTTCGAAGATGCATTCAAAAAGATATCCGCCGCCAAGGGAGCACCCAGTACTCAACAGGCCCCGTCTCCAAGAGGGCACCCAGTACTCAACAGGCCCCGTCTCCAAGACAGCACCCGGTACTCAACAGGCCCCGCCTCCAAGAGAGCACCCGGTATTCCACAGTCTCCTGCACCAGAGAGGCCCCTTCGAAGTCGCATTAAAAAAGAATTCCGCCTCCAAGAGAGCACCCAGTACTCAACAGGCCCCGTCTCCAAGAGAGCACCCGCCACTCAACAGGCCCCGTCTCCAAGACAGCACCCGGCACTCAACAGGCCCCGCCTCCAAGAGAGCACCCAGTACTCGACAGGCCCCGTCTCCAAGAGAGCACCCAGTACTCAACAGGCCCCGTCTCCAAGACAGCACTCGGTACTCAACAGGCCCCGCCTCCAAGAGAGCACCCATTACTCCACAGCCTCCGATACCAGAGTTGCCCCTTCGAAATTGTATTAAACGAGAAGTCCGCCTCCAAGAGAGCACCCAGTACGCAACAGGCTCCGTCTCCAAGAGGACGCCCAGTACTCAACAGGCCCCATCTCCAAGTCAGCACTCGGTACTCAACAGGCCCCGCCTCCAAGAGTGCACCCAGTATTCCACAGCCTCCGATACCAGAGAGGCCCCTTCGAAGTTGCATAAAAAAAGAAACCCGGCTCCAAGAGAGCACCCAGTACTCGACAGGCCCCGTCTCCAAGAGAGCACCCAGTACTCAACAGGCCCCGTCTCCAAGACATCACTCGGCACTCAACAGGCCCCGCCTCCAAGAGAGCACCCAGTACTCCACAGCTTCCGATATCAGAGAGGCCCCTGCGAAGTTGCATTAAAAAAGAAAATCGCCTCCAAGAGAGCACCCAGTACGCAACAGGCTCCGTCTCCAAGAGGGCGCCCAGTACTCAACAGGCCCCATCTTGAAGACAGCACTCGGTACTCAATAGGCCCCGCCTCCAAGAGAGCGCCCAGTACTCGACAGCCTCCGGTGCCAGCGATACCAGGAGGGAGGGGGATGGGGAGGGACAGGAGGAGGAGGAGGAGGAGGAGGAGGAGGAGGAGGAGGAGGAGGAGGTGGAGGAGGCTGGGGAGGGGGGAGGAGGAAGAGGAGGAGGAAGAGGAGGAGGAAGAGGAGGAAGAAAGGATGAGGAGGTCGGGGGGGGGAGGAGCAAGCGGAGGAGGGGGAGGATGAGGGGGATGAGGAGGCGTGGTGGCGTTGCATGCGTGGCGTGGCGCGGTGGTGCTTCAGGGAGCGCGCGGGCGCCCGCCCGCCCGACTCGCCGCCCGCCCGTTAGGGCCCCGCCCGCCGCCCGACTCGCACGCCGTTAGGGTCTCTCGCCCGACCCGACCCGCCCGTTAGGGTACGCACGTGCCAACTCGATGATGCATCATACTTTAATGTCCCACCCGCCCGACCCGACCCGCCCGTTAGGGTACGCACGTGCCATTTCGATGGGGCATCATAATTTAATGTCCTGCCCGCCCGGCCCGACCCGCCCGTCAGGGTGCGCACGTGCCAACTCGATTATGCATCATATTTTATTGTCCCACCCGATCGACCCGACCCGCGCGTTAGGGTACGCACGCGCCAGCTCGATGATTCATCATACTTTAACGTATCGCCCGACCCGACCCGCCCGTTAGGGTATGCCTGTGTGGTACCCCGCCGGCTTGATACCCCCCCCGGGGCCCCCACTACCAAGCCAGCGGCCGCCGGCTTGGTACCCTCGCAGGCTTGGTACCCCCACAGGGGATCCCCCCTGCCAAGCCAGCGGTCGCCGGCTTGGTACCCCGCCGGCTTGGTACCCCCCTCCCCCCCAGGGGCTCCCCCCTACCAAGCCAGCGGCCGCCGGCTTGGTTGTGTCCCGCCGGGGTTGGCGTGAGTCCCCCCGCATGGGGGTCTTCCCCCCTACCAAGCCAGCGGCCGCCGGCTTGTCCCCCCCCCAGGGGCTCCCCCACTTACCAAGCCAGAGCGGCCTTCGCCGCCTGGGTAGCCCCCCCAGGCGCTCACCCTACCAAGCAGCTGGCCTCCCCTGTGCCTTGTACCCCCCTCTGGCTTGCGTTACCCCCCAAGCGCGCCCGTCCCCTACCCAAGCTCAGGCGGCCGCCGGTAATGCGTACCTCGTCCGGCTTGGTAACCCCCCCCAGGGGCCTCCTGTTCCTGTATCAAAGCCAGCGGCCGCCGGCTTTGGTTACCCCGCCGGCTTGGTACCACCCCCCCACCCCCAGGGGCTTCCTGTTTCCTCCCTACCAAGAGCTGGCCCGCCGGCCTTGGTAAAGCCTCCGCCGGCTTTGTTACTCCCCGCGGGGGCTCATCTGGCGCTCTCGGTAGCGGAACGGCTGGTATCCCCCTCCGGGCCTCGCGGGGTTGGGGTTATTTTCCCCTACCAAGCCAGCGGCCGCCGGCTTGGTACCCCGCCGGCTTGGTACCCCCCCAGGGCCCCCCACCTACCAAGCCAGCGGCCGCCGGCTTAGTACCCCCGAGTGCTTGGTACCCGCCCCAGGTTCCCCCCTACCAGCCAGCGGCCGCCGGCTTGGTACCCCGCCGGCTTGGTACCTCCCCAGGGTCTCCTCTTACCAAGCCAGCGGCCGCCGGCTTGGTACCCCCCAGGTGCTCCCCCCTACCAAGCCAGCGGCCGCCGGCTTGGTACCCCGCCGGCTTGGTCCCCCTCCAGGGCCCCCCCCCTACCAAGCCAGCGGCCGCCGGCTTGGTACCCGGCACGGTCAGGCCATGCCCCCAACCCGGGGGAACCGGGTTCTATCCGTTAGAACCGTGGACCGTGGATCTAACCATGTGGTGTTGTTTTTGATGGATAGAACCATATGATGATGGATATAACCATATGATGATGGATATAACCGTATGATGAAGTTTTGAATATTTTGCTACAACTCATGTGGATCGTTTGTGCAAGCATGCTGGCGTCAAGCAGCAGCACCTTCTCTGCTCCGTCAGCTTCATCGCCGACAGTGGAACGGGCCGACCGACATGTTACAAATCATTGTAACTATAATTATGTGCCATGTGGTCGTAAAACATGGGCCGATGATGCAATACATTGGGTCGCAGCAGGGGCGCAATGCAACATAAACATGCGATCTCCTGATTGGTTAAAACGCTGCCTCAACACAGCCACGTAGTCAATATATTCTCAAATGCGGTCCGCCTCCTCCGCCTCCTCCTTATCATCCTCCCCCTCCTTCTCCTCATCCTTTCCCTCTATTCCTCCTTCTCCTCCTGTTCCGTCTTCCCTTCTTCCTCCACATCCTTCCCCCTCCTCCATCCTCCCTCGCCCAGCCGTCCCTCCTCATCCTCCCCTCCTCCATCCCTCGTATATCATCCTTCCCTGCGGGCACCGTCGACCTCAGACTTGGGGTATGTCGATCGAAGGTCGAGCAGGGACGGGATAACAGAGAGCAAGCAGGCGAAGGATCGAGGAGGAGGAATCATGCAGAATGTTAATCTGCCAACGGCGGGCTGCGATTCGAAGCGAAAACGTGCTGCCGATGCCGTTCGGGGCACCTCGGCAGCGGCAGGCGTGGTCCCCGATCTCGCTTCGGAGCGGGAGGGTGCCTAAGCGGGTCTGGTGGGAATCTCCTGTTCCCAGGTGGACATGATTGTCATTGTTATCTATCTGATGGGCGTATGCTGAATCCCCCCCGCAGAACGACACTCATGGATACCTGGCCACAGGAATCGTTCCCCTCGCACTGAAACGTTAATCATCGCAGCCTGGTTCTGCGCCCAACATCGTTGAGCATCCTCATCCGCGGCTAATGCGGCTGCCCGTGCCTTGGCATCGCGTTGCCGTTTGGTCTGGGGCCCAGGATCGGCGGCGGAACTACATCTCCCGTTCGTGTCCAAGCTCACGGGCCAGAGCTTGGGCCCACATCGGGCCCGACACTTAGTTTTGAACACAGAGTTGGGATATGTATTTCCGCACCGCACCTTCGCCTCCAACATTGTCAGATAAACCACGGTCCCTTCACTGCACTGCGCGCGAGGACCACATCTCCTGACAATAGGGTCCTCGCGCGCAGTGCAGTCCTATCCTCCTCGCTGTCCTCGCGATCTTCCTCCGCCTCTGCTGCCATCATATCGCTAAACACGCCATCCAGGGTCGGGTCGACATTGGTCCCATCGGAGAGGGCGGCTTCCTCGCTCATTTCCTCGTGGCTCTCTGTGGGATCGTTCTGAGTCCTCGCCCCCGCTGCCTCCGCCGTTCGGGTCTCCGCCAGAGCATGGCCGTCTGCGACGGTGTCCGTCGCAACAACTGTCACCGCGCCATCTGCCGCCGACATCCGCTCATGGTTTCGCGCAGCACTCAATTGATAAATCTAATTGGCCTTGGTAGCCGAGAACGAGACGGGGAATAGTATGCGCCGTTTTGTTTGGGACATCGGTTGCGGACAGAACAGAACGTGGGGCAACCCCCATGCACCGTGTCAGCATCCATGTTTCACCCTCTCATCGTTGTCGTACCGCTACTCAATCTTACACACATTTGTTCATAGTATCCTTCCCTTGGTGACTCATAGGTCCTAGCTCATGTTTCACATCGACCCCCTTATGAGGAATACGCGTTTCTGGTTTGGGGATGCTCGGGCCTGGTCGTATTCGGGGCACAGTCACGGTTTATCATGGCAATTTCATGTTGATGGTCCGTCGTTGTTGTTGCGTCAGCAATCACAGGGGCGATTATCACACATCTGGCATTATCACGTATACGTTTGTTCTCACTACGGGGAGGGTGGATGAGGAGTGCGACGGGCGTTGTGCAATATGGTTGCGGTGTTAATTGTGCTGGAATGAGTATGAACCAGGGTAGGACATGGGGAGAGAGAGAGAGATAGAGAAAGAGAGAGAGAGTGAGAGCGAGAACGTACAATTGACGATATGGTGAATACCGCGACGAACGGTCAATGTCATTGTTATGCATTGCGAATTCCTCCAACCAGTGCTTACACGATAATTCGCATGGGCAAGGAGTCAACGAAAGTTCCACACCCCGTGCTCCATCGAAACGCGATTGTCTCAACACCATGCACGACCCGACCGTGCAAAGGGTCCACGCTGCTCCACATGGGCAATGCCGAGACGGCGTCCGATAGCGCGGGTCCACTAGGAACACATAACATATTGACGACGACACATCGACGACGATGGCGACGATTGCGGCGACGGCGACAAGCGGAGCTCACCGCCACCCCCCGTGTACCAGGCCATACCAGCCGCCTCCAAGTCGCCTCTAAATCGCTTCCAGATCGCATCCAAGTGGCCACACCCAGTCCAGACGCTCTAGTCGCCTCCACGCCAGGGAACGACGGACGGGAAGAGGACGACGAGGGAACAGGAGAGGAAGCGGATAAGGACACGGAGGGGGGGGGGGGGGGGCGAGGAGAGACGAAGGGGAGATGGAGGATTTCCGAGACTGCGTCATGTTCCTCGTCTTCATCATCATCTTCCTCCTCATAGACGCCCGTCGTCGCATTATTCATCCCCCCCTCCTCTGCCGCCTCCACTCCTCCCCCCTCGCCCACATCATCCCATGCCATTCTATTCGCATAGTTCAGTCGATTCCTCATAGTTGTTCTTATCCTCTGTCATCTGTGCGTCGTCCCCTAGGCCTCCTCACACGTCCCCGCCCCCTCGTATGTCTCATGTTATCATCCCTCATCCGCCGCCTGCGCCTCCTCAGCAACATCATCATGGGGTCATCCTCGTTACATGCCCATCGCATCCGCCTCATGCGCTTACACGTGCTCGGCCTCGGTTACGTGCGACTGAGCAATTGCCGTCGACGGCGGCAGTGACGAGAATGACGGAATGCCGACTTGTCAGGGGAGGCCATCGCACGCAGCAACGAGCCAGCAGTGACACGCATTCACAAATCATGCAGACGTGCGCACAGTGCGCGCACTTGGCGAGCACAGGATTATAGACATCGGCAGGTGGGTTCGTCGAGGAGGAGGGGGGGTGAAGAGGAGGAATATGAGGATGGGGAGGATGATGGGGCGCGGTGGTGGAGGATGAGGAGGGGGGGGAGGAGGGTGGAGGAAGAGGAGGAGGAGGAGGAGGAGGAGGAGGAGGAGGAGGCGGACGAGGCGGATGGGGCGGACACGATGGATGAGGAGGGGAATCTAGAAGACGAGGGGGAACCGTCTCAAACATCACACACCCAAATCACCATCTTGTCCGTCCTCCTGCTCATCGTATTCATGCTCCTCATCATGGTCATCCTCCGTAGCATCCGCATCGTCATCATCTGTGTCCTCATGGTGTTCCTCTGTGGCAGCATCCTCATATTATCTGCATGTTCGTGATCAGTCGTTCATGTAGTCTCACGTGGCCGTGCGCCTTGCCCTACTCATCTGCATCGTTACGTTCGCCGTCATCATGACATATGTCACTGCCTCGACTATAGTCATTACCAGCATCATATTCCATTATACCCTCATCCTGGATAGCTCACCGAATCCCCAAGCTTACACTCTCGTACACGTATTGTGCCTCCCACCACTGCCTGGGCACGCGCGCCAATGGTCGAAGCAAAAAACAGCGCCTCGCTACGCGACGGCACCATGCAAATCTTGAAAGGCAGCATTGGCACATGCTGAGCGTGCGAGCGCCGCACGCCAGCAACTGATATTGGAGCTGACAGATGCCTATCCAGCATGCTCGTCACGTGGCAGGTGTCATGCATGGTTCTGGAGCTAGTCGTAACTGTCTATCATGTCAGACGCAACTCATTTCAGACTCGACTCAGGCCATATTCGGGCTCAATCAGCCTCGATCATCTTCAGACGCGCGCGATTTACCGTGACGCTAAACTGTGATCAGACTCGACTCAAACTCAACAAACACTCAATTCAGACTAAATTCAGACTAAATTCAGACTAAACTCAGACTAAATTCAGACTAAATTCAGACTAAATTCAGACTCACAGTGTCATGTCGATGGTGCCATGTCACCTGTTCGTATCACATTCTATGTTAGAGACATATGCTCAGTCTTCTAAACGGTGTGTTCGAGCTGATCGAGTTCTCTTCAATTACTGGGGCATGTCTGGCTACTAAGTCAGTGAGCTCCTAGTCCGTTAACGCGTCTTGCCCGCGCTGCCGGCATGCGACCGACATCAAAACGAGAGTACACACAGCTTCACAGAACTCCTTAGGATAAACTGCAGAGGCATGTTGGTTCCGCCCGCAAACCCACACGTCTGGCCTCCAGCCAGTCGTAGAAGATCTCGCGCTCACGCGCCTGCCTCTCGCCTTGCGGCGAGGAGTGTCCTCGAACAAACGTCGAGGGCGTCGAAGCGTGTCCTGCAGCCTGCGTTTTGCTACTTCGCACTCCACCTTGAGCATACCGTTCACCACTTCGGGGTTGTGGGTGGTGGATAAAAACAACGGCTTCAATGTCGGAGCGCCAAACCCCCCTAGATATGTGACAACTCTATGCGCACCGATTGCTGACGAGGCGACCTCAATACACGGCATTTTTGGTAGGCTTGAATTCACAGGGTTTTCCAAGATACTGTACACGCTGCGAGCACAGGCCAGCGTCATCAACCATGACCTTGGTCGCACACATTGGTCAACATCTCACAATTTTTGACCCCCAGATCGATCGTCAAACTACCGACCTGTACATAATCATCGTTGTCACATGTCGTCTCCGTTTCATCGTCCCATCGATCGTCGTCGACATCTCTAACAATCCACATCACCATCCTTGTCCTCCGCTTCCTCATCGCCGTCGGCCGATAGATCAGATCGCAATGCGCCCATCCATCTCTGGCGCATGTAGGGCTCGCGCGTCACCATAGCACACATGTTTGCTTCCAGCACCGATCGTACGCGAGCATCCCCAAATATATTGTGATCCCGCCGCCCCGTCGTCGCACGTGTCATGTTAATCCAGGTGCTGCATTCGTTTTCGAACATGACCGTTGCACCGTGGCGCAGTTGAAGTACTGAGTAACCTGCCCAGATGACCCCTTCCAAAGTGCAGGCGTCCTCAGATATGTGACCCTTCCTGAAGGATTCAGAAACGACTCGACAGGGTCCAACAGGTGGCTATCCCCAGGGCACGTACTCACCCTGGGGGCAGCACCGAGTCGGAACCTGTTGATGCGTATCTTCCCTTTCGGATCCTGTCGAATTTACGGCTGGCGCCGCCTGCGTTTTGCACGAGGTCGCTCGCCATCCCCTCCCCGCAGAACATCTCGAACAAGTCGAGTACGCGAGGTGGGTCTCGACTCATCATTCCCTCCACCTCTGTCTGGGCCATCCGAATGATCTCCATCATGTTCGATTGGTTTAGCCTCCTCTGGCGCCTCGACGGCGCGAGCTCCTTCGACCTCTCCATCACCCATCGGGGAATCCCTCTCGCCTGGGCTACCATCATGGCGCGAGAAGCATGGTAGATCGGCACTAGGAGCAAAAATGTAAGTGTTGCCGCCGACTTGGCCCAAAATATCGAAACAATAGAACACGGATGTTTCCATTGTGCGTTTGTGTGCGGCTTGGGCGCACAACCTGAGTGCCAGGTTAAGATGTTCGTCAGTGAAAGTCGCTGTCACCTTTGGGTTGCCAAGATCGAAACTCCTCGAATGGTTCAGAAATGCGGGCGCGCTCTGTGGCCACGCGATAGGAATGTGAGGAGTGTCAGATGGAGAGGAGGGGCAGGGGCATAAGCACAAGCAAGAGGAGGGCATGCATGCAAAGACGGAGGTGAGGGATACAGAGGATGAGAAAGACGAGGAGGCGGAGGAGGGGGGGAGGGAGTGGGGAGTGGAGGAGCTGATCTTGTCCCCCTCCTCCCCACATCCTCCCAGTCAGCTGTACCACAATCCCCGCCCCGTTGTTCACCGCCCAGGGCTCCTGATGGTAAGGTGACCGAAGCTGTGGTGTTTTGGCAACTGGTGAATCCCGGCCTTGTCCCCCTCAAAGATATGCACCGCGCACGTATCCAGGAGCTTCTGATATTCAGGAATCGTGAGCTGCGTTCGAGCTGACCGACATGTGTTGCACCACTCCTCTAACGCTAGCCCCGCACGGAGAAGATGCACACCCTTTTGGACCATGTGCAAGTGTTTCTGGAGCATGTATATTGAGAAATTTAGCAATACGTGACATTCGGCTGCCTTTACCAGCATCATGCCGCCAGGGTGTGGGTCGGGACGATCTGACGGCAGAATCTTATCTGTGATTGTGCCAAGCCTCACGTCCGCGGGAACATCGGCGTAGTCGTACCAAGACTCTAGATCGTGCACAAGGCGTCGAAGTCGGTTCGGGGCGTTTGTTTTCCAGGGGTTCGCATGCAAGACGCGCATGAATGCGCGCGATACGACCATCATCATATTCCCAAGATATACAGTGTGCAGTGAATCGATCGCTAACGTTCTCACTGGGTTCATCCCGAGGGCCCGAGAGAAAATCTGTGAACGATGTATGACCCAATCGGTCTTTTTCTTCCCCGATATATCGTAATGCGTCCTCCAAAATACAGCTTCAAAGGGTAGATCGTACTGCTCGAACAAGTTGGGGTTAATCATGGATGGGCTGGGGTCCAACCTATCAAGCCGTTCAAGGCCAAGTTTTGGAAAACCTGGAATCGAACTCATGAGCACTCGGCCCTTCGCCGATCTCCCACTTATCTCATATGTTAGACATCCTAGAATGGCAGACCGAAGCTTCTCCGAATTAACATTGATGCGGATCTCGCACCGCTCACATGCTCTCTCGTATTCATCTTCGTCCCTGTCTGGGTACAGCATGCCATCACTGGTAATAAAACCAGGCCCCGTGATGTGCATGCAATCTTTAGGGCAATCGCATATAGGGCATGGATTGTACGCGTGTGCCCACGACGACAGGCCGAAACTTTTTTGGTACTCTGCCCAGTCTCCCTTCAGGTGTAAAATCATACAACGAAATCCCCCCAAAGATTCTCCAGGAATGTTCAGCTCATCGAAAGGGTCCCAGGGCGACCCGTCGTGTCGGCACGGAGGAACAGCCCCGTTGACGAGGGCTTCAAGCATCCACGCAGCGACGTGAAACATCGCATGCACACTGCAATGGCCACCGCAACCGCATTCGCAGTACTCCGATGTTCGAAGGAAGCCGAGGAGATGTCTCTTTTTCGTTATGAGGTTAATGATGCTCACACCCAACAGTGAGTCCGCCGACCCAGAAGGGTCCATGGCATATGACCACATCTCGGAAACACCAGCGTTTGGGGAGTTGGTGGTCAGTACAAGCCACGGTGAAACTGTTCCAACCACGTATGTGGTATTCGAGCGACCAACTCTGACCATGCACATGAGCTTCAATAACGTTGTTCATGTTACACTGCATCCCCAGGTGGAATAAACACGCACGCACGCACTCGTACAGCATGCGCGTTGAGTATGCGCTTGTATAAAACCACCCACAGCAACAGTGCGAGTACATGTGGCAGCTGTGATTGCATTCGTGCGTGCGTGCGCGTGCGCGCGTGCGTATATCGATATGTACCATGGCGTATGCAGCTGTGCATGGGCGTCGGGTAAGGCGACAGCCCACGCGCTCGATTCTACCTGCTGACACGGGCGTGTATCGCACACCATCTGCATAGATACCAAGTGGTAGAGGGAACGATCCTGTCTCGGCAAGGGAGCGGATGGTCATCGGATTTGAAGCGTATGTTGGTAGAGACATCACACTATCGGGATTAGTCACGTCCCCCCGCCTGAGCATATCACGAAGGCCTGGTGTCGCATTTACTTCATTGGCAATCGTGTGCATCACTGATTTGAACACGACGCTGCGTGACTTCTGGGTTGGGTCACTCTTTGAGAATATCGGAATATCAGCTCTGTAATATGGCCCACCCCGTGGCATCCGACGTTTGATATGTTTCGAATAGCGGCCACTTGGCAGCCCTGGGGGGAGCGCTAGTTGTTTAAAGCTTGAACCAGGGACCCCACTCATAACTGCGTAATGTGATATGATGCACATGTCCTTTGAAGTAATACGCTTGCAGCTGCCATGTATCGCAAGCAATGTATCGAACAGTTTTGCAGAATTGAGTCGGGCCGCGGGTGTACAGTAGCGGTTGAATTTCCCATAACGCCGCGACATCTTGGGTTTGGGCAACAAACGAGCTACCGTGAAGGAGGGGGGGGGGCAGACCACGAGCCGACAGTGTGATGTTTGGGTTAGGACCTCGGGAGTGTACAGACAGAGATCGGAACAAAGAATGCGAATGCGCACCTGGGCGACATGAGGCGTTTACAGGCAGTGTCGCGAAATCATCACGACTTGGGCAGTAGACAGTCCTCCAGTCATGCGCATCCACTCGTTCATCATTCGCGCCGCTGTGATCAGTTGTGGTGGTCACACATGATATAGTGTACCCTATCATTTACACACATGTGTCATAGAGCGGCGTGGCACATGGCGTGTCTGCATTGCGCAATATGGGCGTGGTGAGCGATGCGTGACGGAGGGGATGAGACTGGAACAGTCATTCACAAACGGAGCGCAGCACGAACATTGAAATTGCCCGTGTCGAGACGTTACGGTCAACAGAACGATGGCACAGCTTACATCTGCCAGGCTCGCACCCTACGGGCGCATGCGTCAAATACCAAGTGCTCACACCTGGCAAAGCATGCGTCGCGCGAGCCTTCTCAGCGCCCTCGCGTGTGCTCGGGTCTACGCATGGAGCGACCGTCATCGTCCCTGATATCATGATCACCCACCTGTGTCGTCGTCATGGGGTACAATAGACCACCGTCATCGTGTTTAACATACATGACATCGTCACCATCGTCGTCGCTGGCTTCGTTGTGCGCTGCCTCAGCTGCTCTGCTGCATGCGCTACCATCTAAACCACATTAGCATATCATGATGACCATCAAATCGTCATCGCATCTGTCCGTGTATGCCCCATCCTCTGCCCACAACCCCCTCATCATATATATCATCTCGTTGCGCGCCTCACAGACCCTTCAGCGCCTGTGAGCGAGCATAGCAATAGACCCAGCACTGTTAAATTGTGCAGACTTGTGCACGCGGGACAGCAGGCAACGATCCATCCCAAGAACACGGCAACTTTCTGCCGAACAGAACGGCCAGCAGCATACCAGATACCAGAATTCTGCGGTGAACCAAGGAAATCATCGGCCCCCAAATTCAGACAAATTCAGACGGTTTTCAGACGGTTTTCAGACGGTTTTCAGACAGTGAGTTTTATATGTGTTTTTACGCTTATTCTGAATTTTCAGACGGTTTTCAGACGGTTTTCAGACGGTTTTCAGACACGGTATGTTTTCGTGTGATTTGGGCCGGTGACCGGTCCGCGGGGCGGTCCAACTGGGTATCTGTCGTATTCTGCTGCCAGTGTTGCTGCCATGCCATCCGATTGAGCAAAACAACCATTCACGTGCAAGTGCTAACTCGGATTTGAACAGACAGCATACACGAATTGCAGTTCGTTGGTCCCGACCCCGACCAGGATGCATCCAGGGAGGCCTTCTGTTCGATCCAAGCTAACAATTGCTACACAATGGTTCGGGTACATCTACTTAGCAGGCGAATCCTCGAACTCCATGCGGGACGCGTGCTGCCTGAGCAGCTTCTTGGTCTCCAGCTGCAGCTTCCCCAGCGGCATCGTCATGCTGTTGTTCGCGCGCACCACGGCGGTCTCGAAGTCAGCATCGGACGAGCACCCCTTCTTGAACTCTGCGATCTGCTCCACGGTGAACAGGCTCGCAACCTGCTGGTCCTTCTTGAGAAGATCATTCACCTGCTGGGGAATACACCGCCAACGGCTGTCACCGCGTCATCCCTCAAGTTGTTCCATCTCAGCCGCCTCAATCATCCCTTCTATCATCCTGATCATCATCCTCATCCTCATTTCCACCCACACCATCCTCCCGATCCTCATCTTCATCCTCCTCCATATCATCCTCATCCGCCTTCCTATCATCATCCTCATCTTCCGCATCCCTCATCCTCCTCCTCATCCTCATCATGAGTTAACCTCAATCTCATCATTATCATCAGCTTCCGAATCATCCTCATCCATACATTTTATGATTCCAAATGACCTCGGTCAGAGCGTCATTCATGTGCTTGTTAAGCGACATGGGCTCGCCATCGGGGTCATTGGGGTCGGAAACCTTGGCCATGGCCCACGCCCACTTCTTGTCGTTCTTGATGCTCTCCGAGACCGTGCGCGCCTGCGAGGTGACTATGTTGTAAACGTTCTTCACCTTGGAAAGAAAGCGGGATCCAACGAATGCAGCTGCGTCCTCCTCATCCCCCTCTCATCACGGAGAGGGGGTGGGGGTGGTGGGATGAAGATCGTCAATAGCAATGTCTGTTAAGATGAGGGTAAGGGTGTGTAAGCGTGATGGTAGACTAGGAGGGGAGATGGTGCGCTGTTAGGTAGCATGAGAGGCTACGTATGATAGTATGCTGGTTAGTGCCATGACGGAATGAGGTGGCAAATTCCACATGTCTGACCTTTCGGAACTCCACGAGCCAAGCAGGCGATTTGGTGGGCACCTTCTTGCCGTGGCCACCAGTGGGCTCGCCGTCGTTGCCGTCACCAGTGGACTTGCCAGCGTCGCCCGTGTCATCGCCCTGGTTGCACTTCCGCTTCTTGCCTGCTGGCGCCGCCTCCTCACCAGCAGCAGCTCCAGTCTTCTTCTTGCTCGCCCTGGACTTGGGCTGGGCCGCTGACGGCGCGGGCTCCTGGGCGGGCTCTCCGCTGGCGGCCTCGGACGCAGGCAGCGCGGCAGGCGCCCCCCCAGCTGGCGCCGTCGGCGCTGGCAGGGCTGGGTCATCCATATGCGTCCATGTAGTCCACTTCGCATTGACCTTCTTGTAGGTGTCCGTGAGCCTGTGGACGATGTGCAAATATTTCATCTGCTTGGTGCCTTCGCAATACTCGAGCATCTCGCCGCCCAAGAGGATGCAGTAGTGAGCCCAGTTGATGGCCGCTCGAAGGCCCGCCCTACCTCCACCTTCCTCGACTGCGATCTTGGCCAGCGAGATGTACTGGCCATCCTTTGACTCAGCCTTCTCGTTGATCTCGCCAGCCTTGTACTGCGCCCGCTGCGCCCACTTATCGAACTCCCTTTTCAACCAGTCCTGGCGGTACGCGGCCTTGTCGCTGAACCCTTTCTTCTTCTTGTATTCATCTGCAAGTCCGTGGTTGGCGGCCTTCGCCCTCCTCCACTTCGCAGCCGCTGGATTTGGCGCGGTCTCGTCCAGGTCGAAGTAGAAGTTCTTCTTCTCCATGGCCAGCCAGAACTCCCTGAACTCGTCGTCCATCTCCTCGTCGGTCTGCCCTGTGGCCTTGCGCTGCTCGTCGGCCCAGAACGGGTCCAACTTCCGAAGGGTTTGGATCCGCCCCAAAGATTCGGAATGGTAGATCTTAGCAAGGCGGTTGCTCGCGAACTCGGCCGACGCGTCGTCGATGTTGCTGCCAGCGCATATGTCGTTCGTGATGAGCTTCACTTCCTTGTCGATGTCCAGCAGGAGCTCCTTCTTCGACTTGTTGCCCATGAGCGTCGGATCTGCGCTTGACCCACTCGAATCAGAGGACGCAGTCGCAGCAGATGACGGTGGCTCCCTCTCGGAGCTGCGATTGCGAATGAGCTGCCCGACGATTGGCTTGCACCCCGCGCTCGCATCTGGCGACCCCACACCCACAGCTGGCGCAGCAGGCTCGACTGAGGCATCAGCTGATGCGGAAGCTTGGCTGTCCTGGCATAGGTTCCAAAAAGAAACAGAGGATGCGGGGGGGGGGAGGATGTGGAGGAGGAGGGGGGGGAGAAGGACGATGAGGAGGAGGAGGAGGAGACGGAGAAGGAGGGAGAGCATGAGAAGGAGAGGGGGTGGACGGCGACGGCAGTGGCGCATCATCGCGATGGGGGCAGCACAGCAGCAACACAAACACCATCTCCACCCCCAACAACAACACACCGTTTGCCACCATTGTCACGGATGATATCGCGACGTGGGGTCGCATGTCACGATCATATCCGTCATTTGAGATGGTAGCCCCTCTCAATGCGGATGCGTTCGATGTGGCGGGCGCGGGTCGGACACAATTGATTAGAGCAGCAGCATGAGGACGAGAGAAGCACGATGTGAGGAACTGCTGGTGGGGGGATGTTAAGTGCATCCCGAGAGGTCCTTCCCACCAGGATAGTCACCGAGCGCAGGTTCTGCCGACCGAAGCAGCTTCTGGCTCGTCTCGATCGAACGCTGTACCTCATCCATGCGAGCCTTCGCGAGCTTCTCTCTCTCCTCTGCCTGCTTCATCTTCTCACTCAGCAGCTCGTCTTGCCTGCGCGCCTCAGCGGTCGCCTTCTTGAGCTCTTCGATGCGCTGCCTCTGTGCGATCCTCTTCTCTTTCTTCTCCTGCCTTCTCTTCGCCTCTTCCTCAGCTGCCTCCTGCCTCTTGGCCTCTTCTTCCTCTGCCTCCTGCGCAGCAGCCCTCGCTTTCTTTGCAGCCTCATTGCGCGCCTCGCGATCTTCCATCCAGCGCTTCTGCTCGCGCCTCAGCCACTCGGCCCCCTCCTGTTCCTTCCTGGCTGCCTCGTCCTCCTTCGCCTTGCGCTCAGCCTCCTGGCGCTCAGCGTTCTCCTCTGCCTCACGCGCAGCCGCCTCCTGCGCGATGACTGCTCTCCTCGCTTCCTCAGCCTCTCGCAGAACACGTTCCTCCTCTGCCTTTAGGTCCTCGCTGTCGCTGTCGCTGTCCTTCGGCGCACTGTCCGTCGGCGCGCCGTCCTTCGGCGCCAGCTCCGCGAGCTCTGCCACGCCAGGGAGCTCGGCACCGCGAGGATCGCGATCTGGAAGCGGCGAACCACCAGCCTGCCAGGACTCACCAAGGCCCGCTGCACGACTCACCGCGTCTGCCGCGGGAGCAGTCGCAGGCAGACCGCCGTCCGTGCTGCCCGAGGCCCCCGAGGCGTCCTTTTCCTTCCGATCCTGCCCCTCCTCCTCGCAGAGCTCCTGCGCCAGCTTCTCCGAATCGATAAACTGGCGCACCTGGCACAGCGCATCCTCGTCAGAGTCAACTCCCTTCGCCGTGTTCGCCGTGAAGGTGCGCTGCAGCGGCTCGTTATCCGATGCATCCTCGGGAATGTCCAAGCAATGCGCAATCAATATGGGGGGGTACCCGAATTATCGAGGGCCTTGTATGGGCGTTCTTCGCCACTCCTCACGGTTTCGGTCCATACTCCTCTTCATCATGCTGCCGCATCCTCTTCCTGATCCTCCTGCTCCTCCTATTCTCCATTACCTCCACACCCTCCTCCTCTCTGCTCATCCTCCTCCTGATGTAGAGGGTACGCTCCCTATGGGGGTCCTCATGCAGGGTCTGCCCCGCTGGGGCGCCCTCGCTGGATGACACGTCCACGACGGCATCGTTCATGGTTGTGACTGGTACGCGGTGGATCCACAATCTGATATCGTGGTATCGGTGCTGCTGCTTCATATACTTGACCAGAAGCGGCTATCGCATCGTGAACGTGATCGGACCCCCTCCGCCACACATGCCCTATCATCGCACTACCTCCACTCATCCTCATCCTCCTCCTGATCAGATCCCCCCTGATCCTCCTCCGCCTCCATTCCCACTCACCGGCCTCCTGTTCTGAACCGTTTTGCCCCACCACTCCACTTAGGGTATGCGAGGGTGGAATTTCGGTGCGATTTGGGGATCGAGTCCTAATCGGCCAGACCAGACGCGTGAGACCCGCGAAAGAACGAGGACGATGACGATGCTCGTGGCGAGGTTAAGCGAGGTGGGAAATATGATGAGGACGTGGTTGAGAGGGTTAGGGGGTCAGCCGAGCTGGACGTACCCATATGCAAAACCACAACCAGTTCTCGGCTCGTATTGAGGGAACCACAACTTAAACCCGATTGCATTTCAGGGGCCGATTCGTTGCCACAAGTATGTGTGCAATGCTCTCTGACGCAGGTCGAACTTTTTCGTTGTTTTGCCTCGGTCGATCGTCGGGGGCAGTCCACGCCCTGGAGACCTCATGACGAGATGCACGTCCATGGTCCCGTCCAAGACGACGGCCACGTTGTGCCCGAGCGGGTCCTGGGAATCCAAACACATGGAGGGCGCGTGCTGAAGGTGCGGACTGAGGGTCGAGGAGTAGGACGAAACAGACGAGGCTTAAGTTGATGAGGAGGACAAGGAGCACTACAGAGGATGAGTACGACCATCGAGGAAGATGAAGACGACGGGGAGCGAGAGGAGATGGGGGATGCGGGGGTGGAGCGACGACTACCCATGTACTCGACATCCTGATCCTAATCCCACCTCCACTCCCCTCTCAGTAGTCTCCCCCAGCCTGTATATTACCCCTATGGGTCTCATCTGCCTTATGGGCATCGTCCCTATCTTTATATCTGAAGGTCAGTACCTACCTGGACCTCCTCCTCCTCAAATCCCTCCTCAGCCTTAACCATCGCGCCATTGTTATGCCCAACCCCCGCTCCTCGTCAACGGTCTGCCGCAGCTAGAAGAAACCAATGCCGATGATCGTGTCGGGCGCTGGCTGCGGCGGTGGTGCTGGAGGCGATGGTGCTGGCGTAGCCGTTGACATCGGGGTCGGGGAAGCTGTTGCCGTCGGCGAAGGTGGTGGCGGCGAAGCTGCTGGCAGCGCCCCCGAACCTGATGCCATCCCTGATGCCGTCGGTGAGCTCGGTGGCTTCATTGTAGACGGCCTCTTCATCACTGGCGGGGAGCTGTCATCGTCCTTTGCCGACGGCCTCTTCTTTGCTACCAGCGGCGCCTCATCATCTTCCTCGGCGTCATGTTCACATTGACTGTCCTCGTCATCTTCTGCTGGGGATTGGGGCCTCATTTCGCTGTCATCTTCCGATCCGTCATGATCTGAACCACCAGCATCATCATCATCATGATCATCATCATGCGATGCAGTCTTCTTAATAACAGCTGCTTCACATGACGCGGACGGCCTCTTCTTTACAGTCATTTTCGTGCTCTTCTCATTGACTTTCTCAGCCTTGTCACGCTCCTGCATCCACTGCGCCTTCTGGTCGTCCAGCGCCTGCTTGTCTTTCTCGTTCGAAGCATATGCCATACCCATTGACTGGAACAATTTGACACCATCCTCGTACTTGTAATGGGGCTTCATCATCATCTGGATCACCATCTGCAACCGTTTCCCGTCTAATCTCTGCCACAACGCCAGAAATTGTTGTCCTTTCCGATTGTATGGTGATGCCCATATTCTGGTAGTCTTATCTTTCTTACCCTCGTAGAAAATGTGGTTCTTGATCTCCTTGTGCTTCATCTCAGCGTACTCTTTCACAGTCAATCCAGCCACCGTGTGGGTCGTGCCGTCCTCGAACACCGCCTTCACAGGGTCGTCGTCATCGCAGCCCGTGGTGTCGATCGGATTCGCCCACTCGATCGTGGGCTTCGTGCTCTTGCTCTTCAGCTTCTTGCGGCACACAGCCTCGCTGGAGGGGTGGGGCGGGTCGTTAGTACGTCTCTGCTCCCGCCTGTAATCATGCCCATCCTCCTCCTACCCCCAAGTATCCGGATCTGCCTCACCCTCTCTCGAGACAACTCGGCACTCGATATATGTGGCAGGTGCCGCGCGCACGATGATTTCAACCGGCACCAGACTGGCCCACGCCAAACTGACCCAGACACCCAACTTGAATTCAGACTGAATTCAGACTGAATTCAGACTGAATTCAGACTGAATTCAGACTGAATTCAGACTGAATTCAGACGGAATTCAGACGGAATTCAGACTGAATTCAGACGGAATTCAGACTGAATTCAGACTGAATTCAGACGTCAAACCTGATACCCTACGATAATCAGTGGCCTCATCGCATTACTTCTCAGGTATCACTCCTCCGCCCCTCATCTTCGCCCTCGTCATCCTCATCCTCGCCCTCCTCATCCTTTCATCCGTTCCATCCTTTCCCCCTCCTCATCCTCCTCATCATCCTCTCGGTCTGGCCCAAGTCCCGACGAACCCACTACTTCGATTCTCCCGCAGCCATCTCCAGGCGGTCGAACTCGTACACCCACTCGTTGCACTGCACGCGGCCGCCCTTGTCCTGAGCTGGAACATTCAAAGCTCAGCTCGTGATCGTCCGTCGTCCGATGCCATCCAGCCACCAACATCACCCACCAGCTTTTATCCTATCACGCCGTTCCTGGCCCCACGGCCTCAAAATCAACTGCCTCAGCCTTTCCTCTTCCTCCTCCTCCTCCTCCTCCTTGGGCTGAATGGTGCGGAAACCTGATGCCGTCAGACTGGCGGGTGATGGGGGGAGGATGGCGGGGAGACGGATCCAAGACACACAGAATGAGGGTGATATCTACGACTCCCCAGCTGTCCTCGGGCTCGTCGTAGAATGGCTTCAGCCACTCTGGCGCTGGTCGCCCGTCAGTCCTGGGAGCATATGTTTTTGCCCATGCTTCGCCTCCCCCTTCCCCATCCACCACATCCTCCTCCTCCTCATCCTCCTCCTGCGCCTCCTCCTCCTCATTCGCATACCCTCCATACCCTGCTCATCGGCCATGCCATCCATCATTCGCATTCCTCATCATCATTCGCACTCCTCATCTTTCCTCCTCCTGCTCTTAACCTCAGAGCTCATCATACCACCATTGGGTTGCAAGTGGGCCATCGTCATCTGCATTTGCTATCGTGGGGTCCTGCACTTAGATACACCCTGTGCTACGTGTCGTAGCATCGCTCGAATCCGACGTTCCCCAACAATGGGAGAAGTTGTAGCATAATGGCTGCACTATTGCCCTCCCACTCTCTATCGTCCATATCGTTCGCCATCTCCTCCCGTGCTTTCTTCCCTTCCCCCTATGCCACCTAATTCATTTCATCTCATTCCCCTCCTCTCCCTTCCTCTCCGTCCCTCCTACCAATCCCTTCCATTCCGCCATCTTCCAGCTTCCCCTCCGCTCTGTCATCCTCCCTTCGTATCATGTCCCTATCTTCCCCTCCTCCCCCTGCATACCTCCTTTCCGTCCTCTCTACCTCTTTCCCGTCCGACGTCCGTCTTCGTCTTGCTCTTCGCGTCTCGCCGCGCCGTCGTCTAGCGTGGTCGCACCCTCCCTCGTCGTCATCGTCACCCATCCTCATCGTCATCCTCTGGCGGTGGCATGGCAAAGCCTATTGTGTTTTGTAAGCGTGCTCACGAGCCCAGCCAGCAACTTCGTCTCCGAGGGCCCAGTCCCGCTTGTTG
This sequence comes from Prorocentrum cordatum, assembly GCA_963575745.1. NCBI lineage: Eukaryota > Dinophyceae > Prorocentrales > Prorocentraceae > Prorocentrum > Prorocentrum cordatum. Next base: position 150,764 of record CAUYUJ010018992.1, on the reverse strand, counting down.
GCGAACGCCTTAAGCGGCACCTGGAGCGCCGCGACGGTGAGCTGCTCCGCTGGCGCGATCACCTGCTAAGGTGGACTACATCCTCTCCATCCTCCTTCGCATCGTCCTCGCCATCTTTCTCCTCCCCATCCTGCTCATCGGCACTTCCACTCTTCGCATGTGCCTCCTCATCCTCCTCCTCCTCCTCCTCCTCCTCCTCGCCAGCCTCATCCTCATCCTCGTCCTCATCCTCATCCTCATCCCCGCTCGCACTCCGCATCATCTTCATCCTCATCCTCCTGCCCTCCCCCCAGAATCGTTCCATCCACCGTGGGGCTGCAATGGAATGTGAACGGGGTGAGGGTGGTGGCCATCGGAACTGCATATGATGGATGGGACAGGGCCCACGTGGGGCCTACGAAATGTTGGGCATCGTCAGAAGTTTTGGGCCCCGAGTGGGGCCCGTCTAACTTTCCAGGCTAGCTCCCACCCTCCTTTTCATTCCTATCATCGCTCCTCCATTGCGGTTCACCCAGTCGCCTCGCGGAGCGCTGCGACGAGGCCCGCGTTCTTGCCGATCTTGTCGGCATCCAGCGGGTCCTCGAGGTCGGTGGAGTAGTCCACGGCGTCCGCCGCCGTGATCCACCTCTTGAAGATCTTCTTGAAGTCCTTCTCCATTCCCTCCCCGTCGCACGCGGGCTGCCGCCCTTTCTTCCCCATCTTGGGGAAAATATGCTCGGGCCGAATGCGATCGATGTCGCCCCCGCCACCGCCGTGTCCCACCCCCTTCCTGTCATTGCCACCGTCGTCGCCATTGCGACCGATCCTCCTGCCTCCTCCTTCTCCTCCTCCTTATCCTCGTCCTCCTCATCGTCGCATCGTTCTCCTCCTCCTCCTTCTCCCTCTCCTCCTCCCTCTCCTCCTCCTCCTCCTCCTCCTCCTCCTCCTCCTCCTCTTCGTGCTTCTGCTCCTCCCCCTCCTTCTCGTCCTCGTCCTTGTCCGTTCCCGCCCACTCCTTGGCATCTCAACCCTCTTCACCTTCGCACTCCCTGCCTCCATCCTGGTGGTGATGGTGGCGGTGATGATGGTGGTGATGGTGGTGGTGGTGATGGTGGTGATGATGCTGTTGGTGAGGATATAAGGGGCACAGGGTGACGAAAGAGAGGTGCTTTCAAGACCAGGGGGTCAGTGCAACTCTTGTGTGCGGCGATCGCAAACGCGTTCACGATGTACTCCTCACGATGCCAGACTCTGGCGCCCAGGACGGGAACATAACACGAAAAGTGCAATCTATGTACAGGATGGTTCGCTAGCAAGCAGCGCACGCCATCAGCAACTCAACGAACACATACGATCCACATGTCCAGCCTTGATTGCTATGTATGATGATATGATGTTGAAAAATAGTGTATTTACATAACATGGATAGAACCATGACAGTGGTGGTTAGAACCGTGCGAAAGGGGTCTATCGTGATAGAACCACGACATAAGGTTCTATCTGTTGGAACCGTGGAACCTCTGGGAAAAAAGCGCTCCCCCCTACCAAGCCAGCGGCCGCCGGCTTGGTACCCCGCCGGCTTGGTACCTCTTCCCGGGGGCTCTCCCCTACCAAGCCAGCGGCCGCCGACTTGGTGCCCCGCCGGCTTGGTACCCCCCAAGGGGCTCCTCCCTACCAAGCCAGCGGCCGCCGGCTTGGTATTCCCCCAGGTGCTCTCCCTACCAAGCCAGCGGCCGCCGGCTTGGTACCCCGCCGGCTTGGTACCCCCCCAGGGGTTCCCACCTACCATGCCAGCGCCGGCTTGGTAGCCCGCCGGCTTGGTATCCGGGAACCCCTCCCCCCCCCTCCCGCCCTCCCACGATGCCGCCGGCTTGGTACCCCGCCGGCTTGGTACCTCCCCCCGCCGCCTGCCCCCTACCAAGCCAGCGCCGGCTTGGTACCCCGCAGGCTTGGTATCCGGGAGCCATTCCCCCCCTCCCGCGCTCCCGCTATGCCGCCGGCCTGGTACCCCGCCGGCTTGGTACCCCCCGCAGCTCGCCCGCTACCAAGCCAGCGCCGGTTTGGTACCCCGCCGGCTTGGTATCCGGGGCCCTTCCCCCCCCTCTCCCGCCCTCCCACGATTGCCGCCGGCTTGGTACCCCGCCGGCTTGGTACCTCCCCCCGCCGCCCCCGCTACCAAGCCAGCGCCGGCTTGGTACCCCGCCGGCTTGGTATCCGGGAGCCCCTCCCCTCCCTCCCGCGCTCCCGCGATGCCGCCGGCTTGGTACCCCGCCGGCTTGATACCCCCCGCAGCCCCCCCCCTACCAAGCCAGCGCTGGCTTGGTACCTTGCCGGCTTGGTATCCGGGAGCCCTTCCCCCTTCCTCCTCCCGCCCTCCCACGATGCCGCCGGCTTGGTACCCCGCTGGCTTGGTACCCTTCCGCCGCCCCTCCCCTACCAAGCCATCGCCCGGCGTACACTCTGGCGCCCGAAGTGGCCCCAGAGGCCCCAAAGAGGCCGAAACAACTCCCAAGAGGCACCCAAACGGTTAAAAAAGGCACCAGGCAGAAGCAAGCACGCTTGCCCAGACACCGCTCGCCATCTCGAGCAGATGTCGTGGACGTAGTCCACGGGTCGGCTTTAGTCTCTACTACATTGCAGGGCCCAGTGCGTGCCAGAATGGCGCAGGCCCCAATGCACCGAAACCGCCCCGGGCTGGCCCCGGGCCGCCCCGGGCCGCCCAGGCAGGCTCCAGGACATGTCGGGAGGGCCCCCAGAAGCTCCCAAGATGGCCCCGGAGAGCCCCGGCACGCTTAAAGATGGGCCCAAGACGCCCGAGATTCACCCCAGGCGGCCCAAGAGGCGTCCAAGACGCCCGAAGAGGCTTCCCAAGAGGCCTCCCAAGAGGGCCCCGAGCGACAGAAATCGTGGATTTCTATTGTGTTTTTCGATGTTTTCGGCCTCCTCGCCTCTTCGGCTTCCCGACGCTCCAAGACGGCCCAAGAAGTCCCCCCGACCGCTCCAAGACGGCCGAAGAGGACCCCAAGAGAGCCCCAAGACGGGCCAGGAGGGCCCCCAGACGGTCCCAAGACGCCCCAGGACGGCCCCAGGACGGCCCAGGAGGCGCCCAAGACGGCCCAAGAGGCACCCAAGACGGCCCCAGGAGCGGCCCAAGACGGCCCAAGACAGCCCAAGAGGCGCCGAGACGGGTCTCAGACGGCCCCAAGACGGCACAAGAGGCACCCAAGACAACCCGAGAGGGCCCTAAGAGCCCCCCGGGAGGCCCAAAAGAAGGCCGAAGAGGCTCCGAAACGGCCCCCACGAAGCCTTCAGTGCCTTCAGAATTCCCTCCAGGAGCAGGGGAGCGGACGAGAGGCGACAGGCATATCGCAGGCAAAAACGCCCCAAGAGATCCCCAAACGGCCCCCACGAAGCCCTAAGTGGCCTCAGAATTGCTTCCAGGAGGGGGGGAGCGGACGAGAGGCGACCGGCATATCGAAGGCACAAAAGAACAATGTTGGACGCTCCGAGGGCCTTCGATGTTTCTCCGTTGGGGAGAGTCGTCGTAGGATCGACGATTGCCGACCGAGGGCAGCGAATCCAGTGGAGGCCCAAGAGGCCCCCAGGAGCCCAAAAGAGATCCCCAAGAGGTGCCACGGGGCTTAAAAACTGCTTCGAAGCGAGGGGGGCGGACGAGGGGACCGCCTCAGGAGGTTTTGGACGGTTTTGGGCCTCAAAATCGTCCGCTTTACGACGGTTTTGGAAGGATTTTGGCCTTCTCGCCTTTTCCGCTTTCCGACGCTCGAAGACGGCCCAAGAGGCCTCCAAGAGCGCCCCAGAACGGCCCAAGAGGTTTCCAAGAGCGCCCCAAGACAGCCCAAGAGGGCCCCAAGACGACCCAAGAGACGCTCAAGACGGCCCACGAGGGCCCGAAGACAGGCCCAAGAGGGGGCCAAGAGGGGGACCACGGACCGAAAATCCGGCGCCAGGAGGCCCAAACAGGCCCCCAAGAGGCCCCAAGGGCCGCCAAGAATCCCCCGAAGAGGCCCCAGGAGGCTCCCAAGGAGCCCAAACGAGGCCCCTACAGAGGCCCCAACAGCTTCCAAAATGGCCCCGAAGAGGCCTCGAGCCCGCCTCCGAGCTTCCTCGCCGCGAGGGTGCCAACACGGCCCCAGACCGGCCCAGGACGGCCCAAGGCGCGCTCAAGACGGCCCAAGACGATTCCAAGACGGTCCCAGGAGGGTGCGCCCAGGACGGCCCAAGGACGCGCCCGTTCGGGGCCTCAAGACGGGCCAAGATGGCAAGAGAGTCCCAGCTGGCAAAAATCGTTAATTTTCCATTGTTTACTGTTACACCCTTTGCGTTTCCCGCCGTTTCGGCGGTCCGATGCACCAAGAGGCCCCAGAAAGTCCCAGGAGGGTCCGAGGAACCGCCCAGGAAGGCCCCAAGACGGGCCAAGACGGACCCAGCACAACCCAAGGCGCGCTGCGACGGCTCAAGACGGCTCCAAGACAGCCCCAAGAGGGTGCCAACACGGCCCCTGCTGGGCCCAGGACAGCCCAAGGAGGCGCACAGGAGGGGCCCCAGACGACTCCAAGGCGGCCTCCTCACGGTCCCAGACGGCTCCAAGACAGCCCCACGAGGACCCCGATGGGCCCAGGACGGCCTACGGACGCGCCCATGAGGGGCCCACGACGAACCAAGACGGCCCCATCAGGGCAAACGGCGCCCTCAAGACGGGCCTAGACGGCTCCAAGACGGCCCTTTGAGGGAGCCAACGCGGCCCCACACCCTTCGGGCGCACACTTGGGGGGGCTGGGAGCTTGCGACAAGTCTCCCACATTCATTGTCCTGCCCCATTCTGTTCGCCTGGAGGCCTCCTCCAACCCTGTGGGCGAACAAGAGGAATCCCAGCGGGACGCCAACCCTGGGGCCCGTGGGCCCCGCGCCGCTTGGGCAGAAGACGAACGCCGGGTCTGACAGGCCAGCTACCGCCCCCCTTTGCCCGATATGTTGTGCCATTCTGTTCCCCCAGGGGCCTTGGCAAACTCTTCGGGCCAAGCAGACCGGACCCCCGGGACAGCAGCCAATTGATATGACCCTGGGACCTCTCCGCATTCTTCGGACGAGCATCTGGGGGGCCCAGGAGATTCGGACATGTCTTCCCCATTCCTTGCCCTGTCCCGTTCTGTTCGCCCGAAGGCCTCGACAGACCCTCTGGGCGAACATAATGGGACATGGCGAGCAAACCCTGCCGTTGGCGGTGATGCGACTGGATCGCACCATCAAGGCGCGCCCGGAGGTGATGGCCGACCCAACAGCGGTTTCTCTTAAGAGTTCACTGGATTTCAAATTTTCTTGAAGCTCTCTTGGGCCCTCCCTGTAGATCCTTGCGAGCCTCCCCGGCGCTTTCGGTGGCTTTCCCCGATGGCCTCCCGAGCCCTTCCCCGAGCGCTCCTGAGACGCCTCAGATGGGCTTCGACTTCGACGCACATCCCCGAGAGACTTCGAAACTGTCCTCAATAGGAGGGGGGTGAACGAGCAGTGCGCTGGGCCAAGCTGCTGCAGCGCTGCAAGAGCTCGGACACGAAGGCGCGGTCTCGCTGCCGCCGCCCGAGCCGCCGCCGTGTTTGTAGATTTTCGGTACAATCTGCGCCGTTCCTCCGAGAACCATTCCAGAAAGATGTCGTGGACGGAGTCCACGGGTCAGCCCTAGTCAGCTACAACGCTGCGATCAGCGCGTGCCAGAACGGCAAGCAGTGGCAGAGGGCTCTGTCTCTGCTCAGAGACATCCGCCAGATGAATTTGTACCCAGACTTGTTCGCCTATGGGATTGTAGCCAGCATGTGCGAGCATGGCGGACAAAAGAAGCTGGTGCAGTCGTTGACGAGGGAGATGTGCGGCCTGATCGCAGCGGAATAGCGTAATCCGTATTCTATTGCCAGGCCCGTGTGCATGTAAAGAATGTCGCCAGCGAAGGCAGCGAATTTCGCGATGCTGTGGAGAGCCCAGGGGCAGTTTGATTACCTCGTGCGAGCAGGGCAGGCAGTCGCAGCAGGCCTTGTCGCTGCTCTGCGCGACGTGGAAAGCAAAACTGAAGCCCGACGTTATCTCTACTATGATGCAGCGTTCACCGCTAGCCAAATGGGCGAGCAGTCGCCGTGGACCGGCCCCTCTGGCGGCCACAGGCGCGGCACGGGGGCCCCGGCGCGCTTCCAAGACGGCTTCAGAGCGCTCCGAGCCGCCCTGGGAGGCCCCCAAGAGGGCCCGAAGACGGTCCAAGAGGGCCTCCGAGACGGGCCCCGAGCGCTCGAAGACGCCCAAGATAGCCGCCCGACGGCCCAAGAGGCCTCCAGAATGCTCCAAGTGGGCTCCAGAGAGAGCCCCTGGAGAGCCCGAACAAGGAAAACTCGTCCCAATCCCTGTGGAAACCGTACATTTCGGGAGTTCCTTGCTTTTCGTCTTCGAAGCGTCCAAGACGGCCACACAGGCCTTCAAGATCGTCCCCACACGCCTCAGGAGGCCTCCAGGAGGGCCCCAAGACGGCCCAACACTGCGCCAGGAAGGCTCCACAGAAGCCCATGGCGGCTCTAATAGGGGGCCAGGACAGGGAGGGAGCGTTCCCGAGGGGCCCCAGGAGCTCCAGCGCGCCTCCAAGATGGCTTCAGAGCGCTGAGGCCCCCAAGAGGGCCCGAAGACGGTCCAAGAGGGCCTCCGAGACGGGCCCCGAGCGCTCCCGACGGCCCAAGAGTGGGCTCCAGAGAGAGCCCCCAGAGAGCCTGAGCAAGGACAAACCGTCCCCATCCTTACGGAAAACGTGAATTGCGGGAGTTCCCGTGTTCCTCGTCTTCGAAGCGTCCAAGACGGCCACACAGGCCTTGAAGATCGTCCCAACACGCTTCAGGAGGCTGCCAGGGGGGCCCCAAGACGGCCCAACATTGCGCCAGGACGGCTCCACAGAAGCCCATGGCGGCTCCAATAGGGGGCCAGGACAGGGAGGGAGCGTTCCCGAGGGGCCCCAGGGGCTCCGGCGCGCTTCCAAGATGGTTTCAGAGCGCTCCGAGCCGCCCCCGGAGGCCCCCAAGAGGGAGTTTCAGAGCAATGAGTTTCAGAGCAATGAGCTTCAGAGCAATGAGCGTCAGAGCAATGAGTTCCATCGACCTGGCTCAAGGCGCAATTCTGGCCTCAGGATCCCACGTAATCCGAGGCAACGCCCCGGGCGCGGGCGCCCCCCCTGCGCCCCTCCTCCCCCTCCCCTCCTCGGCACCCCTCGCACCATCATGGGAGGTCTGAGGCAGCTGCTTCGATGCTTGGGAGTCATCGCCGGCTGCATCTCAGCGGCCCGCGGCCAGCCGTGGGGATGGTGCAAGGCGTGCCCGCTCCAGCCCGCCGCAGGACGGCCTCCGCGCAGCCGGGAAGGCGCACTGGGGGCTCGGCGACTCCAGTGCCGCCTCGCGGCCGAGGAGAGGCGCGCGTTCCTGCGGCTCACGCACGCCCGCTTCCGGCCGGACGACTGGCCGAGGACGCAGGCGCCGGGCCGGCGGAACTTCTACCTCGAGACCTTCATCTTCGAGCACCGCGGGTTCCTCTCCGCATCGCCAGGCTTTCGGCACGGGTCAGCCGCGGCGATCTCGTGGGACGAGCGCTCCGTGCACGAGGCGCTCTACCGCGGCTGGGCAGAGAGGAGCCCGGCACCCGCTGTCGCCCAGCTGCCTCGGCCCCGTGCGGCTCGGAGCGCGCACCTCTGGGCAGGCCTACGGCTCGGCGGCTGGATGCTGGTGGCTGCTCGTCTGGGGGCATGCTTGGGGCTGGCTGTTTCCGGCGAGCTCACGGCCTCGGTCGTCATGAAGCCCCGGCTGCTTCTGGCAGGCGGGCATTTTGGTTCGATTGCATACTCAACGGACGTATGGGCCACATTCTCTCGCTTGCTGATGGCCGGCGACTCCGCACCGGCGGCGCTGGCCGCCACCTGGCGGGGGAAGGATTTCGATTCTACATTGGGATACCCAGGGGAAGACCCCCCATTGCCAGGCACGCCACTGGGCGGTGAGCGACAGGCGCGGCAGAGGAGCCGTAGCCGGGAGCGCGGCGCGTCCTCACCCCCCATTGGCCGTCGTGGAGCTCAAGAGGGTCCAGCTGCCGCTGCCGACAGGGCGGGCTCGGTCCCTCCGGGAGGACCTGGCCAACGGCCAGAGATGGAAGTTGACGCCTTGCGCCGGGGGGTCCGCAGGTTGGACTTCGACGAGGCGATGCCGGCCGTGCCGCCACACCCGCCGCCGACGCGTTGGCATTGCCCTGTGGCCGGCTGCCCGTGCGCCGACCCGGCCAGGCACCAGGGTTGGGCCAACGCTCAAGGCCTCCATCGCCACTTGGACGCGCACGTCAGCGGGCAGCTCGCCGGCCAGGTGGATCCCGAGTGGTTTCGCCGGCACGGCCGCGCTCGATGCCGAGTCTGCGGCCTCAGCGTGGGGGCCAATCGGGGAGTGCACCCCGCGTGCCGCCCAGCGGACCGCGCAGCCCTCCGGATGGCCGCCGCGCCGCAGCCAGTCCACGCGGCCGCCGGCAGAGGGGTTGGGGAAGGCCGCCCGTCCCTGGCGAGCGTCCACGCCGCGAGCGTGCCTACCCTCCGGTACGTCCCCAAGCGTGCCCCGGCCGCCTGGTCCCGCGCGCTCACTCGTTGCCTTGCGGGTGTGGTGGCGCACAACTCGGTGGCTGCTGTGACGGACTTGCAGATGTTGGCCAAAACTTTCCTCAGCGTGCCCCCGCGCACTGGCCGCGACCACGAATCGGCCCTCGCGGCGTTCACGTTGGAACGACTCGCGCGCTGGGAGGCGGGCGAGCGACAGTCGCTCTAGCAGGAGGCGTGCGACGCGCAGCCTGGCCGACGTCGTCGGCCAGCCGGCCCGCCCACGGCCGAACTACGGGCAGCGCGCGCCACGGCCTACGCCGCAGAGGGCTTTCTGGCCAAAGGGTGCGCGGCCCTGACGGCCCAAGGTCTGGCCGAACAGACAAGGGGAAACGGTGATGGCACTCGAACGACTGCACCCGAGGGCGCCTGCCGAGCCGCTCGGGCACCTGGACTCGCTCCTGGCCGCGCCAGAGCTCGCGCCCAACGCCGTGCTCAAGGCCTTGCGCGCTTTCCCAAAAGGCACCGCCCCAGGCCCTTTCTGGACTTCGAGCCCAACACCTGCTGGACGCTCTCACACCCGCCACTCGTGCGACAGTTTGCGAGCAGCTCGCTGCCGTTGGACACCTGCTGGCGAATGGAGAAGCGCCCCGGCAGCTGGCGCCGCATTTTGCTGGGGCCAGCTTGGTGGCGCTGGAAAAGGAGGACGGCGGTGTCCGGCCAATCGCAGTCGGTTAGGTGCTCCGCCGCCTCACGAGCAAGGTCCTGTGCGAACATGTGAAGAGCAGGGCCCGGCAGACGCTCTGGCCGCTGCAGACAGGCTGCTGCAGCCCGCTGGGTGCAGAGGCAACCGTGCACGCCGTGCGCCAGTGGTGTGAACGCAACAGCACTCCGGGCAACAAGGTCCTACTCAAGCTGGATTTCGCAAACGCCTTCAACACGTTGCGGCGCGGCGAGGCGCTGCGAGCCGTCGGCGACCGCTTCCCCGAGCTGGAGCGGTGGGCGCGCTGGACGTACGCGGAACACTCGCACTTGCGTTTCGGCGTGCACGCGTTGTCCTCCCAAGCTGGCATCCAGCAGGGCGACCCATTGGGCCCCCTGTTCTTCTCTCTGGCCGTGCACCCAGTGTTGGAGGAATTGGCAAGGGACCGGGAGCTGGACCTGAAAGCTTTCTACTTGGACGACGGCTTCCTGGCAGGCACAGCAGAGGCCGTGGCGCGAGCGCTCGCTACCCTGCAAGTGCGCTGCCCAGCGCTGGGGCTTGCACTCAACTTGGGCAAGTGCGAGCTCGTGGTGCCTGGAGGGCAGAAGCCAGAGGGCCTGGATCGACTTTTCCCCGCGCCTCTGCTGACGGATCCCCACACCGGCGCCGACCGAGTTGTCCAGCGAGGCGGTTTTCGGCTCCTCGGCGCGCCGATCGGGGACCAGGTCTTCACCGAGGCCTTCACTGAGCGACGGGCTACCAAGGTGGGGCCGACCTTGGCGGCGCTGGAGACCCTGCACCCGCAGGTTGCCCTCCTTCTTCTCCGGCACTGCGCGAGCTTTGGCAAACTGGTCTACTGCGCGCGCACCGCGCCGCCGGAACTGCAGGCTGGCGCCTTCCGAAGTTTCGACGCCGCGCAGCGGGCTGCCCTGGGGGGCTTACTGGCCGCGGACCTGACAGACGCCCAGTGGCACCAGGCCTCCAGGGGTCTGGCGCACGCCGGCCTGGGCTTGCGGCGGCTGGAAGCGCGCGCGGCGGGCGCCTACCTGGCGAGCCTCGGCGCCACGCGGCGCCTGTGCTCGGAGCTGGACCCGGCGCACAGCTGGGCACCGGAGGACGCGGGCACGCGGGCTGGAGCTGCTCTCTCTGCGCACAACGCGCAGCTCCCGCAGTCCGCCGGCCTGCGCCCGGGCGCTCTCGAGACGGCCAAGCAGAAGGACCTCTCCGCCGCGCTCGACGACTGCTGGCACCGACACTTTCTGGAGAACCTCGGGGCAGCCGACCGCGCGGACATCCAGTCCGAGCTGCTCCCCGGCGCGCCGGGCTTCCTGGAAGTGGCGCCCAACGAGAAGCTGGGGCTGCTTTTCGAGCCGGAAGAGTTCCTCACCGAACTGAGGAGGCGAATTCTGCTGCCAGTCTACGACGCGGACCACTTCTGCCCCTGTTGCGACGAGCCTTGCGACCGGCACGAGCGACACGCGGGCCTCTGCGCGGGCGCGGGGGGCCGGGTTTGCCGGCGCAACGCCTCGCGCAATTTGGTCGGGCGATTCGCCGCCGCTGCCGGCTGCAACCCGGAGCTGGAGAGGCCGGGGCTCCTGCCGCCGCGCCCGGGCGACGACCGCGCCATCGGGCGCCGCCCCGCCGACGTGTACATCCCGAGCTGGCACCTAATTAGGCGCGCCTGCCGCTTTCGACTTTGCGGTCTCGTCACCGCATCGGCAGGCTGCCCGGGGCGTGGCTTTCCAAGGGGTTGGGGGCGCCGCCGAGGCGTACGAGGTGGTCAAGCGCACCCACCTCGACACAGAGGCTCTCTGCAGACAACAGGGCTTGCTCTTCATCCCCTTGGTCGCAGAGCCAACGGGCGGCTGGGGCCCGACGGGGGCTGCGACGCTCCGTCTCCGGGCGAGGGCCAGCGACGCGCGCCTGGGCGAGGAGCCGGGGTCCGGGGCGACGCGCCTTTTCCAGCAGCTGTCGGTGGCCATCCGGAGGGCGTCCGCCCGCGCCATCCTCCGGCGGCAGGTGGAGGAGGCCCCTGCCTCAGGAGCAGTCGCAGCGGCCAGGGACGTTCTGGCGGAGGAGGATGAGGGCTCATTGTAGGCCACTCCCCTGCCTCCTCCTTCCCCCCCCTTCTCCCTCCAGGCCTGGCTGCTCTGTGGAGCGTCTCTCCCGTCGAGAGGGGAGCTCGCAATTTTCGTGATGCGCTGACGCACCGGTGTGCTTTTCGGCCCGCTTTCCTTCTTCTTTGCCTTGGCCCCGGCCCCTGGCTCCTCCTTCTTCCTTCTCCTCTCCCCTCCCCCTCTCTCTCTCCGTGTCCCCCCTCGCCCGTGTGCTTCTTTGCCCTTGTGTGGTGTGTGCTCTCCCTTTCCCTTCCGCTTGGCCCCCCCCCCCTGTCCCCCCGTCCCCTGTCCGTCCGTCTGTCGGCCCGGTCTGTCCTTTCCTGTCGTCCTCCCTCCTTCTCCCCTTCCCCTTCTCGCTCCTCGGCTCCTCGCTCTCTTGCTCGTTTCTGCCCCTTGCCTGGCCCGCGTTTCTTTGTCGGCCTGTCCCGGTGTCCGAATGAGAGCCGCGGCGCCCCGCACTGCCACGCAGGCGAATAGCCTGGCGCGGGAAGTTTTTCCCGGTTGGCACATGCAGTCTTCCGCTTGCAGCCCGAAGTGATTGATTGCACGTGTCTACTTGGTGTCCGTGCTGTCTTCTAGTCCTGCTGAATATTCTGCTAGTTGCAGCGCCGCCCAGTGTCGACAGGCCTCGGCCGCCGGCGAGTGCGGTACGCATAGCAAGATTTGCGCTTCTGGACGGCTGAGTCCGACCGCAGCGACGAGTAGCCCAAGCCAGGGGCGCGCTCCGAGCCTACCTCGAAACCCGCGACGGCACAGATGCACCAATGCTTGATATCTGCAATTGTACTTGACTCGTTCCTGCTGAATGAGTTCCAGAGCAATGAGTTTCATGGCCCTGCGTGCTGGATAATGTGTTCTTGAGTGTCTCCGTTCCGCTGCCGTTTTTGGGCCAAACCCCAAAACTTTCAGACGGCTGTGTAATGTTGGGCCCGCTCGCCCAAGTCACCTCCGCGTCATTTGCTGGGGGCTGGCTGGGCGGTGTGGTCCGACCGTGCTTGTGCGAGTGCAGCTGCGCCTGTCAGTTCAACTCGGACGAGGGGGCCTTGAAGCTGCTGGAGAGGCAGCTGGATCGGTGCGGCCCAGAGCACCTGTGCCCGAAGTGTCTGACCTGCCCATCGTGGCCGGCGCCGACTCCTTGCCCGCCGCACTGGCCGACGGGGCTGGGCGGCTTCGTCGCGGGGGTGGCTTCCACCGCGCTGCTCGGCCACTGCGTCAGGCGTTGCGGCGGCCGGGCGGGCGCGTCGGCCCGGGCAGCGCGGGTCCCCTCGCAGGGCTCGGCGCTCGAGCTTGGGGGCGCGCCCCAGGCCCTGCCCGCCGCGGGCGCGGCCCCGCAGGCCCCGGCCCCGCCGTCGCCCGGCGCTTCCCTTGCGCCGGGCGGTCTCCGCGGGCGCGCTGCGCGCGGCGCGGGCGCGCTGACGCTGGGCTGAGGCGCTCGCCCGCCGGGGCAGCGCCATGGCGACGCTCCCGCCTGAAGCGTTCGCCTTCGTCCAGTATGATGATCCAGCCGACAATCGGCCCTGGCATGAACGCCTGATCATGGGCTGGATCTCGGGCGCGGAGCACGTTGTGATGACTCCCGATGGGGGCGTCTTCATCGAGCAGCTCGACTCGGCCAACCGCGACCTCTCGGGCGTGCGGTCTCGCCCGTGACGGGGGGCCTCCCCGCAGGGCTTGCGAACGCAAGGCTCTGCAGGTTCGCGGCCCAGCCCGCCGGCGCTGACCTCGCGGCCCTGCTCGCCGAGGGGGCCTCTCACGCTCGCGTGGAGCGCCGGGCGAGGGGCCTGGCTCAGCCCCGGGGCGCGGGCGCGGCGGGCGGCCCTGGGGGCGCCGCCCCGGTCGCGGCCCCTGCGCCCTTGCCGGCGGCGCCGCCGCCGGCCGCGCCAGGGGCCCCGCCGCCGCCGCCGCCCGCCCCGAGGCTGGCGCCAGTTGGCGGATGTTGGGTCTTCGCCGTGCCTGGGGCCACTCACGCGGTCGGGCAAGAGTTCATGTATCCCGCTGGTGCGCTGGACTTCGGCGGCCGGGCGTTCGTGACCGTCGGGGGTGACATCGCGACAGGCTCCTTCGTCGCCGCCGACGTGGACTTGGATGTGTGGGCTGCGGAGCGGCAGCTCTTCCTGACGCGGGGCGAGCCCCGCCTCCTGCCGCGCCGACAGCCTGCTGAGCCCGCCCCTTTTCACCTTCGACGCCCTGCTGCTGCGCAAGGATGCTCGCATGGAGATCCGCCTGAAGGGGCCGCCCAGCATGGGCGACACGGTGTCAGCGCTGCAGGTTCGGAGCCCAGGCGGCTTCATGGCCTCGCGCGAGCGCTGGCTTGTGGAGAGCCGCGTGCCGGCGTCCAGCCGTTCGGCTCACGAACACAAGGTGGCGTCGAGGGCGCTCGAGCTGGCGCGCGCCGTGGACGGGGTCAACCTTGGCGAATCTGACCAGCATGGAGTACCTCAACCGGCGGCGCCAGCTCCTTGAGGAGGCGCGCAAGTCCGACCCGGACAAGCCGAATTTCGAAGGGGCCACCTACTTCTTGGGTGAGGATGACACAGGGTCGGGCGCGCTGGTCGCCCCGAGCTTGCACTCTCATGTTGCGGGCGAGTTCGCGAAGGATGCTGCAATCGAGAAGGAGAGACGGAAGGCGCGTGACGCACGGAAGCCACCCCCGAAGGGTGGCACTAAAGCATGACCGACTTGAACCACAGCGGCCCCTCAGCTGTCGGAGCCGCTGCGGCTAGGAGAGACCAGCAAGTTTTTAGAGAGGGAGCGGCTCCAACGTGGGTCTGGCCGGGCGCCCGGCCGCCCGGCTTCAGGCCGCCGCCGGGACTTGTGAGACCGCCAGGCTGCTTGAGCGACCTCTTCCCCCTCCCGCTGCTTGACGAGCAGGAGGCCGATTTTGCCGGCGCTGGCCGCGCCCGCGCTGGGCAGCGCCGGAGATGCATCCGTCGGGACGTTTTGAGTGATGTGAATGACTCGCTGATGGGCCTCATGGCTGCGAGCGTTCCTCGGTCAGTGTGCCCGCCGAGGCGCAGAGAATGACACAGCGGAGGCTGCTCCCTACTGCTCGCGCTGCTCGGCACGCTTTTCCCGACATATTTAATATGAGTCCCCGTGAAGCTGCTAGTGAGCTTCTGGGATCGCGCTTAGACTACCAGGGCTCGGTGATTTCGGTTGTTCCGCATTGCGCCGACGCCCTCTCGTTGCCCCCTACAGGGCGCCGGCCCGTCAGTCTTCGAGGCGCCCTTGACTCGGGCGCCGCGCACGCGCCGTCGCACTTTCAAGAGCTCCTGGCAGAGCCCGAGGTCAGACAGGCTCGCCTGGAGGGGGGCCCGGTCCGCCCCTACATGGATGAGGTGCGGAAAAAAGACCGATCCCAGTATGTGCGTTTTCTTGGCAGCTCGCAAGCTGCAATGTGCCCACCGCCACCTCGACTAGGAAGGCGTCTGCCACCCCGTTTTTTGCAGCTAAGAAAACCGATGAGATCCGACTCGTGCTTGATTGTCGCGAGGCAAACCAGCATTTTAAACGCTCTCCTTTCACCGAGATAGTTGCGGCGGAGAGCCTCGGCGCGTTAGAGGTACCTGAGGGCAGGCAGTTGTACTGTGCATGTGCGGATATCCAGTGCGCCTTCTATCAGCGTGGTGACGTCGGTGATCTGTGTCAGTATTTCTGCCTCCCGAAGGTCAGCCGAGCCGAGGCTCTCCGCGCAGGCATCCCGGTGAAGTATCCGAATGACTCGAGCGACTTCGTCGACCCGGCGATGCAGGCATTGCCGATGCTGGTTCGTTCAACGTTTACACCTCGAAGTTGTCCGCAGGTCTGGAGTTCCCTCGGCCATGGTTGCTACTGGGTCTTGGCCTCTCCCGTCGGTCGTCGAGGGCCCGATCGAGGCCCCCTACCCAGACAATGTTTACGTGTTTGCATTGGATCCTGGACCCGCCCAGGAGACCCGGGACCGCATCGTCGCCCAGTTCGAGGCCGAGGTTTTCGCCGTGCACGATATCTCAGAGGCGTCGTCGGAGGGCGTCTTTCTGGGTGCTGATGTCGGAGGACTGGGCCTTAGTACTCGTCGGTCCCTCAAGAAGTTATTGGTCGTGAGAAAGGCTCTGTTCTGGCTTGCGTCGGGACCGTATGTCAGTGGTCGTCAGCTCGAGTTGATCTTGGGACACTATGTTGCCGCCTGCCTCTTCTGTCGCCCGGGATTTGCGGTCATGCGTGCGGTGTATGAGTTTGCGAGGTCGACCTACGACAAGCCCAGGGTCTTGTGGAAAAGCTGTCGCTACGAGTGCTGGGTGATGGCGGTCCTCTGCATCCATCTCCAGTCTCCCCTGTCTTTGCCATGGGCCAGCGAGGTGGTTGCCACTGATGCGTCCACGTCCGGGATGGGGGTCACCGAAGCCTCGGTACCGCGGGATGTTTTTGCCCAGGCTGGGAGGTGGAGGGGGAGGTGGAGATGCCGCAGGTTGGAGCCCTCCGAGTGGGCCCCTCGGGCCCGAGCCCGCGACGGTCTCGACGAGATCACGTTGCCTCACACTGCTTGGGGGAAACGTTCGGAGCGAGGGTGGAAGCACGCCGTTGGTTTCCCCGAGGTGTCCCGCGAGATCCTGGATGCCCGTTTTCGAGTTGTATATGCTGCGCCTCTCAAGTGTTCCGAGCGCATTGGTGTCGAGGAGGGTCGTGCCGTTGTCTGGGCGTTGCGTCGCGATGCCAGAGATCCCCAGCGACACGGTTCCAGGAGGTTGTATTTAGTTACAATTTTGGGGTCGTGTTGGCTCTGGAGAGAGGCAGGGCCACATCGCATGGTCTTCTGCAGATTTGTCGACGCGTGGCCGCCTTGTCCATAGCCTGTAGCATTTCGGCTCGTTTTCGCTGGATTGCTTCCGAGTTGAACCCCGCAGACGCCCCCAGTCGAATCTGGGGCCGCCGCGGGGCGCAGCCACCGTGCGGGCCGCATGCTGGGCCCCCTCAGCGTGGCTGGAGGGACTGCGCCCTGCCTGGCGGAGGTGCCCTCTCGCGCGTTGCCGGTCCGAGCGGCTCGGCGCGCGGCGGCGAAGGCTCGTCCAGCCGCGCGCCCAGCCCCAGCTGCAGCGCCTCGGCGGAGGCCTGCCGCGGTGGAGCCGCTGCGGCGCCCAGCCGCCGCGGCCGGCAAGGGGGCGCTCCGCCCACGGCTGCAGGCGGCGCTGGCGGCCCCGCGGACCTCCCCGGCGACGGCCGCGAGCCCGCCCACATGCGAGCGGGCCGCCGTGGGTGCCTCGGCCAGGCTCTCCTACTAGAAGTGCTTCGAGGCCTTCGTGGAGTTCGTGGGTCAGCCGGCGGAGACGCTCGACGAGCTCGAGGTGCAGGTGCCGTCGGTGCTGGACATGTTTATGCACGCGGGCTGCGCGAAGGGCGACGCCGACTACCTTGTCGCCTCCGCGGAGGACGCGCTGCCGATGGCGACGGGCTCTGCGATCTCGGGGCTCCTCTCGCTGGGCGAGCGGGATACCGCGCCCCAGGTGCTCGCGACGTGCAGCGCGTTCATCCGCCCCGGCGCGCTGAGGAAGGTGCTGGTCAGGGATCTCCTTCAGCCAACGCGTGCCGGAGGGGCCATGGCGACGTGGTCGCTCCTCCTGGCGCCGACCTCGGCGCGCCCTCTGGCCCCGTTCGCCGAGGGTGCGAACCCGCCTCGGTTCCTGACAAAGACGGGGACGTCCGACGAGGCGGTGCCGCTCGACAACCCGCTGTGGCTGGGGCCCCTGCTTGCCCTTCGCGATCATGGCCGCCAGGGCCACGAGCTGCTCTTCACCACGACGGGGATCGAGATGGCCGTCCTGTTCCGGAGGGTCACCGAGGCGCAGGGGCTGCAGGACGTGTGCCTGTGCCAGCTGCGGCGCGGCGGGGCGAGCGAGGACGCGCCGTCGGCGCGTCGGGCGCTCGCCGAGGTCAAGACGAGGAGGCACTGGAGCCAGGGCAGCAGTGTGAAGCGGTATGCAAAGCTTGGCATGGTACAGCAGCTGCTGTCGGCGCTGTCGCCCGCCGCCAGGGCTCACGGCGAGGTCCAGTGGACGAGGCTCCAGGACCTCTTCGGCGGGCGCGCGCGTGCCTCCTGGCCAGCGCGGTAGCCAGGCTCGGGCCGCTCGACGACTGGGGCCCGCGAGGCGGGTTGCTGCAGAGGCCTCGAGTCACAAAGTTTGTCGGTCAGATCGGGGTCGAGCTAATGGCAGGCAGCCGTGGGCTCTCAGCCGCCTGTGTCCGCGCTGGATTGGCCGTGCGTTTTTTTCGAGCATGCCGACTCAGAGCTAGAGGGCGCTCTGCATCCTGATGTTTCTCGGCTCCTGCTTGGGCTTGCCGGGCGAGGGCTAAAGTTTGTCTGGATTGGCCTAGTCTGTGCGTCGTGGTCTCGAGCCAGACGGAATTCTCGCCCTCGCGGTTGGCCTGGCCCAACTCGTTCTCGCGATTGCATCTTCAAACCTGTCGGAGAATGATCGGCGTAAGGTACAGTTGGGCAACCGCCAGGCCGCATGGGCCGCCAGTCTCTTCTTCCAGTTGGCTGCTCTTGGGACCCCCGTCATCATCGAGAACCCTCAGGGCTCCACGTTGTGGCTCCATCCTCGGCATCAGAAGCTTATTGCCCATTACAATGTTGTGGATTGAACCATTGTGCATTCAAGTTATGCTATCGTAAGGTACCCGTTTGTTGTATGCTAACTGTGTGATCGACCCCCTCAGCTGTGACAAGTGCCGCGGACATGGTGTGTGTTCGTTTAGTGGCCACCCTCATGCGGAGATTGCAGGGTAAGATGACAGCGGCACGTTCCATTCGGAAAAGGCCTCCGACTATCCCGTCGGGCTCTGTGAGAAAATGGCTCATCTTCTCTGCTATTCGTAAATTCGTGTTGTAAACTGCCGCCTCAGGAGTGACTCTATAACGTTTGTTTTTGAAGTTACCCACCCTCCCTCCCGGTTCATATATAGATATGGTCTTGGGGCTTGGAGACGGTTGCTTGAGCAGCGCTGGTCATGTTCGATAGCATGCTTTATCGCTCGTTGTCCTTGTTACTGAGTCAGCTGGCATCGGAAAATAGAGACACGTTTTAAACACATGGCCCTGCGTGCTGGATAATGTGTTCTTGAGTGTATCCGTTCCGCTGCCGTTTTTGGGCCAAACCCCAAAACTTTCAGACGGCTGTCCCTCCCTGCCCTCCCTTGCCCAACCTCCTGCTGGCAAGCGTGTCCCCTAGCTCACAGGGGCTTGGAGGCGGCTGCTTGAGCAGCTCCAGTCATGTTCGATAGCATGCTTTATCGTTCGTTGTCCTTGTTACTGAGTCTGCTGGCATCGGAAAATAGAGACACGTTTTAAACACGGAGCAATGAGTTTCTGAGCAATGAGTTTCGAAACAGTGAGAGTTTCAGAGCAACGAGTTTCAGGGCAATGAGCCTTTGAGAGTTTCAGAACAATGTGTTTTTGAGAAAGTTCTCGAGCAATGAGTTTCAGAACAATGCGTTTCAGATCAATGATGTTCAAAGCAATGGGGTGCAGCGCAATGAGTTTCATAGCAATGAGTTTCAGAGCGATGAGTTTCAGAGCAATGAGTTTCGGAGCAGTGAGAGTTTCTGAGCATTCACCCTTTGAGATTTACCGAGTATCCTCCTTTTCCTTCTATTCCTCCTTCTCCCCCTCCTCCTCCTCTTCCTCGTCGTCGTCGGTGTTGTCGGCGGCGGCGGCGGCGGGAAACAAAACAAATAGTTTCCGTTGTTGTCGGGGCCACAATCCGTGAATAGGTCGCCAGAAAAACAGTTTGTTTCCCCCTGTAGCGTGTTTTTCTACAAGAGAAACTCTTCTGGCTTAGAATCTTTTGTGTCCGTCGCTCAGATATTGCCCTCCCCCCCCCGCACCCCGCACACGTTTCCCAAGCCCCCCCCCCCTTGACACGAGCCGCGCGCGCGCGAGCGGGCTCGTCCCCGGCCTCGCCCCGCCGCCCGCCAGCCCGTTCCCTCTCTGGCGGCCGCGCCCGGGGCCCGCCCAGGCGGACCCCTTCGGGAAGGTCAAGCAGATGATCAAGGACCGGAGGCGGAGGAGGAGGAGGAGGAGGAGGAGGAGGAGGAGGGGGGCCCTCTGGGTATCGTGAGGGCTGCTCCGGAGGCCGCAAGATGCCAGTAACGGGCAGGAGCAATTGGGGAATGGGAGCAGCGTGCTGGCCCACCCTCGGTCTTCATTCTGACCCCTTGATGAGCGGCTCTCCGCTCCCCCTCTTCCCGTTCCCCATCCGCCATGGAGGCGCGTGCAGCCGCTGGGCTCGCGGACTGCCTCGCTGGGCTGGGGTCCCGGGGAAAAGATCCTCTGTGAGCGTCCAGTCCGTCGCCGGGGCAAGGTCGCGCCCTTGTGGGCGACCCCTCGGCCCAGGCTGAGTCGCTTGCGGCGCCACGGAGTCTTTAATAGATTTGCGTTACGTTCGCCAGCTTGCCGGCGAACGCCCGACAGTTCGACATGTTGGCGTTGCGTCAAGGAAAGCAGGAGGCGGATGAAGAGCAGCACGAGTAGCACAACGATCGCAGGTCCAGGGGTGAGGCGAAAGTGAAACGCGAGCTGCCCAAGGCAGGGAATCGCTTCGCATCGCGGGTTGCACGCGCTCGGGCCAGGCGAAGCGAAATTGCGCGAGTTCATCCACTGGCGAGAGCTAGGTCGGACAACAATGAATCACCCTCCTCTGCCGGCTGTTGCCCAGGTTGTTCCGTTTGTTGTCCCGTTGGATGTCTTGGTTGTTGTCCACATGGTTGTCCCGTTGGTTGTCTCTATGGTTGTTCCTACGGTTGTCCCGATGTGTTTTTCCCGATGGTTGTCCCGGTGGCTATTCCCATCGTTGTCCCGATTGTTATCTCGATCGCTGTCTCGACGGTTGTCCCGATGGTTTTCGCGTGGTTTGTTTCGAAGGTTGTCCCGATGGTTGTTCGGGAAGTGGCTCCGATGCTCGACCCGATGTTTGTCCCGCTGATTGCCCCGACGGTTGTCTGGACGGTTGCCCCAACAGTGGTCCCGATTGTTGTTCCGATGGTGGTCACGATGGTTGTCACGATTGTTGTCCCGATGTTCCGATGGTTGTCTCGCTGATTGTTTCGATGGCTGTCCCGGTGGTTATCCAGATGATTGCCCCGATGGTCGTCCCGTTGGTTGTCTCCCTCGGGTCTCCAATGTTAGGCCCGACGGCAATTTTCATAGATATCCGGATGGTTGTCCCGACGGTTGTCTTGACGTTTGACCTTGTGGTTTTCCCGATGGTTGTCTCGGTTGTTTTCACGATGGTTGTCGCAAAGACTGCCCCGATTGTTGTCCCGATGGCCTGATGGTTGTCTCGATTGTTGCCCCGATGGTTATCCAATTGTTCGCCCCCATGGTCGTCCCGTTCGGTGTTTCCCGCGATGTTCCGATGGTTGTCCCCATGGTTTTCCCGATGAGTGTCCCGACGGTTGTCCCGACTGGTGTCCGTACATCGAGGGATCCGAATTCGGTGTCGACCCGATGCGAATTCAAAGAGTTTATATATATATATATATATATATAAAAACTGTTTCATTGGAGCAGTTGTTTCTGCGGCGTTCTAAGGTCAACTATGCAGGATCAAGCATCAACATTCATGAACGACAAAACAAACACGGAGTGAGCCGCGCCGACATTCGCGCGTGAGCTTCCCGCATCAATAAGGTCGCGCGTTAACGCCCTCGTTTCCGATGCAGCATGCCGCGCTGGCGGCCCGCGTCAGCCCCCGCGTAAGGTCGTCGCAGCGAAAACAAATGCCAAGCAACACCCTCTTCGCGTCCATGGTGCCCTGGGTTCCTTGGCTGTCGATGGCTTTGTTTCGGAACCCGTGACGTTCCCATACCGAAAATCCATGGACGTTTTGGTGTCTCAAGGTTGGGCTTCTCGTGTGAAGTCATTCGTGTCGGCCACGCTGCCCATGAAAAGCGCCCGCCGCCGTCGCAGGTTGCGGTTGCGGGGGGATTCGGGGTGCAGTTGGGAGCGAGCTTTTCTCAGTATCGTTCAACCGACCCCAATACCCATACTCATCACCCTGGGGACCCCCGCCAAATTACCACCCCACTTGGGGATACACCCGTCGAAACCCGAAGGGAACGGCCTATATCCCCATCTAGGGGGGGGAATCGGCCAGTGGGGACCAGGCCACGCTGCGTGGGATGGGGATTGGTAAAACGATGTTCATTCTCCCTCTCTTCCTTGAATCACTGGGTGAAATACCTACTCCGCTGTCGCTGCCAGGCAAGGCCGAGTTATCTCCGAGGCCAGCTCCAGCTGCGCAGAGCGATGCTTGTATGCTCGTGTGCTCGTTCGGCTAGGGCTTGAGGACGAATCGGCGGACGTGGCCAGTGTGTTGCGGTTGGCGAAGTAGGGTTTAGGGTGTCAGGCGTAGAGTTGCTGGTGGGAGGTGAGGTCATCTGGTCAGGGTCAGTGTCTGGGGTCTCTAGGGTTAGGAATATGAGGTTTCTGGTGTGATGGTCCGAGAAAGAACGCGATAATTAGAGAGACATAGCCAAACAAACAATATAAGCAAGCGGCAGAGAAGAAGAGAGGATGTTGGGGATATATCGCAAACGCCTGTTCCTCACTCGCCCATCCGTCGTCCCAACGTGTCCTCAGAAGAGGGCCCGCGCGTGCGAGGAGCTGATCACCCGGCTGATGGAGGAGGCCTCCGACGAAGCGGAGCACAAAAGCTGGTGCGACACCGAGCTGTCGACCAACGAGCAGACACGGAAGGATCCTCGCGCGAGGTTCATGCCTACGGTGTCGGTCACGGGATTTACGTTTTCGTTTGTTATCATAAACATACATGTCAACGGCCCGCGCCGATTTCTTAGATTTGCGCCGGAACACCTTGCGCCGTGGAGGGGGCCCTTCGCCAATCCAAGAAATCCGCGCGGGGACCTCCGCGCGCAGTTGTACGTTCCTCTGGTGTTGCTATTCGCGCTTCCAGAGCTTACTGGGCGGACGAGGTCGCGGGGGCAACTTCCGCAGCCGAGGCTACACTGCCAAAGACCACGTCCCCACAGTCAAAGCTTTTGAATTGAATTCGGACCACTTTGCAGCGGCCTGCTGCTTTGTCGGGAATTTCGAACTTCGAGCCTGATGGCCTTCACGCATACACGCGTCTGCAAATTCCACGCAGAGTGTCCATTACTAGTCCGTGGGCAGAGCTATACTTTTCATCCTATCGTGGTTGGCACCAGTCATGTCCAAGCCCTCGACAGAAGGACCTGACACAGCCAGTAGGACGCCTCGGTGCAGGAGGACGATCCGACAATGGCGGACAGAAGAGCTACCCTCCTACAAAAAACACCCCTGCAGGCGAAACATGGGTGTCGATCAAGAACGGCCCAACGCCCCACGGGTAGGGGCCACGGCGAAGAGCTGTTCAAGGCCCGAAGCACAACCAACGAAGATCGTAAGGGTACCCTTCCGACGAGTGGGCTGTTGTTGATCCTGGCGCCAGCTGTGCAGAGCCGTCCATCTCTGGTGTCCGCGCCTGCGGGCTCGAGCAGGGCAGGGCTGCCAGGGCTGTGCAGCACATGCCGCTGTAGAAGGGGGTACAGCCAACCCGCATAGTAAGGACGGTCGCAGGCCCAGAGGTTGACACCAGCACCACTATCGGCGGTGTTCCTCCAGCGAGGGAAGAAGATCTCGATCTCGGTGATGGTGGTAATATTCTGGCTTCCAAGGTGACCGAACTATTACCAACAACACCGAAATCTAGGCTCATCTCCCCCCTGTGGAGGCAGCCCCTGTCTTGGTGTTGGTGCCCATTTCCAGGCCTCCGAGATTGACAACCTTCCCAAGGGTACCCTTGCATCCTTGCCCCCTCGGCCCATCCTTGACGACTCTCACTGGCCAGCCTCCTTCGAATAACGTCCACTTGGCCCTGCAAGGCCCTTGCGTCCTTGCCGCGCATCCTTGAACTTCTGGTACGGGTTGACTGTAGAGATGTTTGTGTCCTCCCGTGCCTTGCTTGAACCACGACGCCCCCGCTGACCGCACGCGGACTGCTGTGAGAAAGTGCTGCATGCCATGTTCCTCCTCCTCCTCCCCCTCCTCCTCCTCCCTCCTCCTCCTCCTCTCCTCCTCCTCCTAGCTCCTCCTCCCCCTCCTCCTCCTCCTCCTCCTCCTCCTCCTCCTAGCTCCTCCTCCTCCTCTTCCTCCTCCTCCTCCTCCTCCTTCTCCTCCTCCTCCTCCTCCTCCTCCCTCCGCTCTCCCTGGAATAAGAGTTGTTGCTGCAATTGCTGTCCTTCGTGTACCACGCCGAGGGCTCGTGCACCTTTGCTTGCTCTTTCAGCGAGCCCGACCGCCCTGCAGGGGCCCGGGCGCGGGTGCCCCCCGCTCCGCCGCTTCCCGCTTCGCGCTGCCATGTTGCGGCCACAGCCCCTGAGACACGCCGTGCTTTTGAGCGCTGGTAGCGCGCCGCTCTGCCTCGTGGGACGGGAAGTTGGGGAAAGCGCAGAACGAGTTGATGGCTGTATCATCTGGCGCGCAACGGTCGTTCTTCCCCCCCTTGGTGGGCGTGTTTTGATTCATTGTTTTGCCTATCGTCGCCGGCCTTCGCACCCCCCGCTCCCCCCCCCATGGAGTAGATCCTGGCTGTTTTTGTTGGCGCATGTCTCGAGCAGGTGGGGTCCGTCCCCCATCGGCCGCACTGCTGCAGACAGTCGCACTAAGCAGAGGTCCTGAGCCAGACCCCCCCTCCCCCCCCCTTCCGCCCAATGTCGAAACGCCAAATAAAAAACGCTCACCTGGTAACGGTGACCATTATACGCGAGGGGGTGTTTGACCCCTTTTCCCACAAGTTGGTGCCCGCAGGCATGCTGTGCTGTTCACGGGTCGGGCATGCTGCGGCTCTCGCATGCTCACCCCGCCCAAGCGTTGCCGTTTCCCGGCATGCCGGAACATCAGCATCAGCGTCGATGGCGTGTCGCATCAAAGTTTGGTGGGCCAGGATTGACGGCGCGACACGCTGAGCAACAGCTCCTCTCGCCCCTAAGAGCCAAGATTAAGTCGGGCGTGTCCCTCTACAGAAGGAATCTTCAAAAGTAGTTCAAAGGTAGTCGGGGGACGATGTTTCGACCATGTTTGAGCACTGTTTGAATCTGGTGGGCCTGTTTTCTGCTTTTCGTCCATAGCCCACCTGCAGGGGGACACGCCCGACCTGAAACAAGGGCGCCCTCGAGGGCACGAAGTTATTCGCGCTTCGCGGTTCGGCTCCGATTCCGCCTCATCCTCCTCTTCTCCCCCGGGAGGCGGCGCGAGAGCGCGAAGTTATTCGCGCAGCGCGAAGCGCGAATCGCGAAGTTGGGAGCCTGTGTGAAACTAAGTTCGGATCACGGAAGGGGCCGAGGCGAGCCCGTGAACATCGGCACTTCTGCACAGCACCGCGCAGGAGCTCATTGTCCCTCTACAGGGGGAATATTCCAAAATAGTCCAACAATTGTCTGGGGACTACTTTTCTAGTATTTGTTGACCATCTTGCAGTATGTTTTGAGTATTGTTTATTGGTCGTCGAAAATCCCCCTGTAGGGGGACACTCCCGACCTGAAACTAAGACCAGACCACGGAGAGCGCCGAGGCGAGCCCGTGAACATCAGCACTTCGGCACGGCACCGTTCGGGCGAAGCAAACTATGCACATGCTCCGATCTTGGCCTGGCCCATCCTGGGCCCAGGGTCGGTGCATGTGCCTTCCTGGCCGAGGCAGGATGGCGTATGCACCGATCCGGGGCTCAGGGTGGGCCCGGCCAGAATCGGTGTATGTGCATAGTGTTAAGTCGGGCGTGTCCCCCCATACAAGGGTTGTTTGGGGGGGCGAAACATAGGATATACTCAAACAATACACCCAAATGGTCAAAGCACTATTCTAAAAATAGCCCCCAGGCTATGTTTTCATTATTGTTTGATTATGTGTGGGGTATTGTTTTATTTTTCGTCGAAACTCTCCCTGTAGGGGGACAGACCCGACTTAAGCGTAGTTCTCTTTCCTCTGACCGTGCAGGAGCTCACGAGGCTGACAGAGCGAGCGGCCACGGCCGCCGCGCGCAGGCCACCGCGCGCAGGCCGCCCACCGTGCGGGGGCGGCTTGCGGCACCGTTCGCTCGCTGTGCCTCGGCGCTGGAGCTAAGGGGTCCCTCCTCCTCCCTCCTCCTCCCTCTTCCTCCTCCACCTCCTCCCTCCTCCTCCTCCTCCCTCCTCCTCCTCCTCCTCCTCCTCCTCCTCCTCCTCCTCCTCCTCCTCCTCCTTCTCCCCCTCCTAGCTCCTCCTCCTCCGCCCTGGAGCTAAGGGGTCCCTCCTCCTCCCTCCTCCTCCCTCTTCCTCCTCCACCTCCTCTCCTCCTCCTCCTCCTCCTCCTCCTCCTCCTCCTCCTCCTCCTCCTCCTCCTCCTCCTCCTCCTCCTCCTCCTCCTCCCTCCTCCTTCTCCCCCTCCCTCCTCCTCCTCCTTCTCCTCCTCCTCCTCCTCCTCTCCTCCTCCTCTCCTCCTCCTCCCTCCTCCTCCTCCTCCTCCTCCTCCTCCCTCCTCCTCCTAGCTCCTCCTCCTCCCCTCCTCCTCCTCCCTCCTCCTCCTCCCTCGTCCTTCTCCTCCTCCCTCCTCCTCCTCCTCCTCCTCCTTCTCCTCCTCCTCCTCCTCTGCCTCTTCTCCTCTTTTCCTTTTCTCCTCTTCTCCACATCCTCCTCCTCCTCGCCGTGCCCAGGCCCCTGCAGGCTGCCGCGCGGACTGCGCGGGTGCCGACGGCACCACTGCGCGACGGCGCCGCGTCCGTCGAGCTGCCCGCCCCCCTCGCCGTCGTGCTCGCCGTCGTGGCTGTGTCGGGGGCGGGCGTCGAGCATCACAATCGATGAACGATCCCTACTCTTATGATGCTCCAACCTACTCTAGCCTTGATCACCAGAAAGAATTTCGAGCGCCAGAAAAAGTACCGAAACTCAAGGCTTTTCACGTGTCGGGCCCTGGGAGACACTCGCCCGACACTGTTTCGACATTATTTTGACACTTTTCCGGGTGCTCGAACTTATTTCTGGGATGTGGTCTTTAAGTAGGATGGGAACAACATAACCCTACTCTGGGTTTCTTCATAAGCGCAGGGGAGTGCCCGCCCGACGGGGGGCAACCTCGCCGCGTCGTCGCGCGGCGACGGGGGTCGGAGCGCCTTCGGCGCGCGGTGGCTGCCCGCGACGGGGGTCGATGTGGGGCTGTTGGCGGGGGTGACGTCCCCCCGACGCTTACTGAACAAGGCTCGCTGTCCGCGCCGGCGCGGACGCTGTTCGCTGAAGACACAAGGCCGCCCGCCCAACAGCGGCCGCTGTCGGTGTTGGACAACACTTGTTGTTGGGCATTGTACCCATTTTTCCATGCTCATGTCGGGCGCCCAAACCATTCCCATACCCATCCAGACCCCCACCACCTCGACACCCAATTTTGGGGAGATGCAATTCGAAACCCGCAGGACACGGCCCATGCCCCCATACAGGGGGACAGATCGGCCAGGGAGGGGCCCAGGCCACGCCCCTGGGGATACGGAGGGTTCGCGTCGCGTCGACCGGCGGCGACCCCAGCACTGGCGTGTAAGGCTCAACGCCGCCCGTGGCCCGTCGTTGTGAACGATCTGGCGTTCATGGAACGGCCGATCGTTCAAGCTTCAGCGATCCCCGCGGTGTCAGAAACCAATGCCGGGGCCGTCACGACACGAACCTGCCGCAGGGCTCGGAGAGACAGTGCCCAGACCAAGAAGGAGTGGAGCGAGGGCCGGGGGCCGGCGGCGCGCCCAGCTGGGGAAGGCGGAGGGTCAGAGCCCCGAATTATCAGGGATAACTCGGGTCAGGGATAACTCGGGTTCTTTTTCCGGGAATCCAAACCCGAGTTACCCCGGACCCGAGTTACCCCGGATAACTCGGGCGCCCAGAGCCCCGAATCATCAGGGATAACTCGGGTCAGGGCTAACTCGGGTTCCTTTTTCGGGAATCCAAACCCGAGTTATCCCGGACCCGAGTTACCCCGGATAACTCGGGCGTCCAAGAGGGAGCGGGCCTCTCCAGAACGGTCGGAAGGCTCCCCAGCCTTCGGAGACCCCTCCTCCGCCTCCTCCTCCTCCTCCTCCTCCTCCTCCTCCTCCTCCTCCTCCCCCTCCTAGCTCCTCCTCCTCCTCCTCCTCCTCCTCCTCCTCCTCTCTCTCTCCTCCTAGCTCTTCCTCCTCCTCCTCTCCTCCTCCTCCTCCTCCTCCTCCTCCTCCTCCTAGCGCGACCGGTGCTTCGCAGGCAATCCTTCTAGGCAGCTCTTTTCCTCCTCTTCCTCCTTCTAGCACGACTGATGCTTCGCAGGAATCCTCCTAGGCAGCCCCTCTTTCTCCTTCTAGCACCTTTCCTCCTCCTCCTCCTCCTCCTCCTCCTCCTCCTCCTCCTCCTCCTCCTCCTCCTCCTCCTCCCTTTGCTCTTGACTCCTCCTCGCCCTCCTCCGCCTCCTCCTCCTTCAACCTCCTTCTCCTCCTCCTAGGCAGCCCCTTCCCTCCTCCTCCTCCTCCTCCTCCTCCTCCTGCTCTTGACTCCTCCTCGCCCCTCTCCCCAAGCAAGCCCCAGGGGGGGGGGGCTCCTCGGGAGGCCGGAGGGCCTCCGAGACGCCCCGCCGCCTGCTGCGAAGGCCTGCGCCCGCGCACCGCGCCCTCCCCCCCCCCCTTTCGCGCCGACGAGGAGGGGGTGGTCGAGAGGTCAAGCAGTGGCGAAGCGTCCTGGCTCGCCTACATAGCCCTACCAAACAATGCTCTAAGAACCTTTCTGTGGCTTCCAAGAAATGTTCTTAGAACATTTCTGGCTGGGACTGTATTGTTTTAACACATCGGGAATATGTTCTAAGAACATTGTTTTTGATATTAGAACATGTTTGGGTTCTAAGAACATTTCGTGGTATGACTATAGGAATGCCGGGACGGTCCGTCCCTGCTCAGAGGGGGTGAGGACGTGCTTAGGGTTAAGTCGGGCTTGTCCCTCTACAGAGGGAATGTTCAAACATAGTCAACAACAGAATATGATGGGGACGATGTTTCGATTATCTGCTGTCACTATGTTTGACTCTGGTTTTTGAGTATTCTGTATTTTTCGCCTCAAATCCGCCTGTAGGGGGGCATGCCCGACCTCAGCTTAGGTGAACGAACAATGAAATAAACATAAACTGTATGGCGCTCCGCGCGGATTTCTCGGATACGCGCTGGACCCCCCTGGCGGCGCCTCCGGCGCCGCCCCTGGCGCGCTCCGCGCGCCAGGGGGGGGTGTGCGGTGCCGATCCGAGAAATCCGCGCGGACCTCCGAGCTTTTATGTCATTATATGTCTATGTCATTCCTGTTTCCCCTGGTGCTCGGTGGTTCTTGCAGGAAGTTTCGGTTGGCTTCCGGAGATCGTCTCGCCTCGGGATGCTGTCCAGTAGCTGCGCCGCGCGGAGAGCTCTCCGGGGGGGGCCCTCCTATCTTCTCGAGTGGGCGCAGGCGGCCGGAGGAATGGCCCGAGACACAGGGCGCTGAAGAGGGCGTGGAGGACCAGAGGGGGGCGGACATCATGGCCAGAGCCGTGGCATCTTCCCGATTTCCTGAGCCTCCCATCTGTTTCAATGCGTTCCGTGGCCTCCCTCGTCCTCGCGCCTGCCCCGGGGGGACGATGCGAGAACTAGGACCCCCCCCCTGGTCCCAGCCCCCGGCTTTGGGGGCTTCCTGGAGTTTCTGTTCGCCGCGTTTGGCGAGGATCCCCCCTCGTCCCGGGCCCCGTCTTCGGGGCCTCCCGGAGTGGTTGTTCGCCGCGCTCGGGCTCTCGGGGCCTTCCCCGGGCCCGAGGTCCACCCCAAAAGGAAGCACTCGCGACGAGAGGTTGGGCCCGTGGAAGGGTGAGCGAATTTTTATATCAGCATTTTGCCGATCGGCGCGGGCTTGTGGAGCAGATCTTGGCTGTTTTGGGCGCCCGCTTCAGGCAGGGGGGGTCTCCGCTAATGGGACGCACCGCCGCAAACAGGCGCACTAAGCAGAGGTCCTGAGCCATATTTAAGTCAGGTCTGCCCCTCTACAGGGGGAATATTCAAAAATAGTTTTGAAAACATAGTCTAAGGACTATTTTTGAATATTTTTTGACATTTGGGAGTTTTTTTTTGAGCAGTGTTGTTTTTTCGTCGACAATCCCCCTGTAGGGGAACACGCCCGACTTAAAGCCAGACCCCCCCCCTCCCCCCTCCCTTTCCGCCCGATGTCAGAACGCCGAATAAGAAAATGCTCACGAGACCCCGAGTCTTGATGGGGCGGCCCCAGAGGCGGCCTCACCCAGGCCACGCGAGGAACCCGTAGGGGGAATATTTACAAATAGTCAACAAATAGTCTGGGGACTATTTTTAAATTATTTGTGGGTATCATTTGAGTATTTTTTGAGTATTTTCTGTTGTTCGTCCATGTAGGGGGACAGGCCCGACCTAAGTCCAGAAGGGAAATGGCCCGACCATGCAGTGGGGACGCGCATCAAGAGACCAGATGCGTTTCGTGTGGGTAGCCATGGCTTCTTCGCTGCGCGCGCCGCGTGGCGACTTCCCGCGGTCGTTGACGAGCTGCTGGCTTCGGGGTGCCTTGAGTTCCCCGCCGGATTGCACCGCCCGCGCGGACTCTCGGGGTTGGGTTTCTGGCGAGAGTTTCCTGTGGCCGCGTCCGCTCTGTACCCGAGGATCTACCCAGTCTGCGACGTCCCGTGTGCCCACAACGTGCAACACCAAAGATTTGTGCGCCTTTCCCTGGACCAGTTTTTATCCAGATTTGTTTCCGCGGCCCCAGGGCCCAGGGAGGGCCTGTGGAAACCAGCGATTGACCTAAACCTTTTTTGTCTTGCTTATCCGTTCACAACGCGAGTTGGTCTGGGTTTAGCCTTGGCCGCCTCGACCACCTCCCTCCATGACTGCGCTCTACGTCCTCCGTCCCATGTCTTCCTTATGTAAATAACTTCTTACGAAACCTGCAACCGCTTCACGGATGGAGAGGGTGGATCGTTTTCAGCACGTTCTCGCCCGAGTGCCGCGCACAAAGTCGCCTCAAAGGCTTGCAACAGTTGCTCGGACAGAAGGGGGGGTCCAAATGTCGTTCCCGCTACAGCGCCGCGCGCGGTTCTGTAAGCAGTTGCTCCACTGATGAAGGGGGGTGGTTCTCGCCTCGGCGTTGCGCGGATCGGCCCCAAACTTTAGCATCTGTTCCAGGGGTGGGGCACAGGTCGTTTTCGTATCCAATTCTCGCCATAGCGTCGCGCCATTCGCCTTAAATGCTTGCAGCTGTTTCACGGATGGAGGGGGACCGTCTTCAACATATGGTTTTCGTTTGAGCACCGCGATCATTGTTCTTCAATTTTTGCAGCATGTCTAAGGATGAACAGGGGGCTCGTTTTCGCATTTGCGTTCTCGCCTTCATGCCCCGCACGTTCGCTTTAGACGCTTGTAGTGGTTGTACGGATGGAGGTTCATGCCTTTTCGAAATCGGTTTGTTTCAGCGCCGCGCACATTCGTTTGGTTTGTTTTCCCCATATCCTAAGATGGGGGTCTTGTTCCCCATATCCTAAGATGGGGTTATTGTTATTACTTGGACGCCTCCTACTTCCTCTCCTCGTCCTCCTCCTCCTCCTCCCCCTCCTCTCCTCCTCCTCCTCCTCCACTCAGACATGCTCATACCCAGACTTGCTCCTACACAGACTTATGCACAATCAGACATTTTCATACTCAGACCTACTCATACTCAGACTCACTCATGCCCAGACGTACACATACACATACTTATTCATACACAGGCTTACTCATACTCAGACTTACTCATACCCAGACGCACTCATACACAGACTTACTCATACTCAGACCCACACATACTCAGACCTTCTCATAGTCGGAGTTACTCAACGCACGGCAGATTGTGAGGATGCCTCAGGCGGGGCGCTGGTTTCAGCATTACTAAGGGGATCCGCCAGGGGGTATATCACGGGCCCGTTCGCGGCCAGTTTGTGGGGATGTCTCAGGCGAGTTGCTCGTATTCATGTCCAACATCCTTGGCTTTCATAGCAGATTGATCAGCACCCCTCAGGGGAGCCGCCAGTGAGTATATCACGGGCCCGTTCGCGGCCAGTTTGTGGGGATGTCTCAGGCGGTTTGCTCGCGTCATGCCCAACATCCTTGGCGTTCATAGCAGATTGTGAGGATGTCTCAGGCGGGGCGCTGGTTTCAGCACCCCGCAGGGGAGCCGTCAGGGGGTATATCACGGGCCCGTTCGCGGGCAGTTTGTGGGGGTGTCTCAGGCGGTTTGCTCGTTTGCATGCCCAACATCCTTGTATTCTATAGCAGAGTTTGAGGATATCTCAGGCGGGGCGCTGGTTTCAGCACCCCTAACGGGAGCCGCCAGGGGGTATATCACGGGCCCGTTCGCGGCCAGTTTGTGGGGATGTCTCAGGCGGTTTGCTCGCGTCATGCCCAACATCCTTGGCGTTCATAGCAGATTGTGAGGATGTCTCAGGCGGGGCGCTGGTTTCAGCACCCCGCAGGGGAGCCGTCAGGGGGTATATCACGGGCCCGTTCGCGGGCAGTTTGTGGGGGTGTCTCAGGCGGTTTGCTCGTTTGCATGCCCAACATCCTTGTATTCTATAGCAGAGTTTGAGGATATCTCAGGCGGGGCGCTGGTTTCAGCACCCCTAACGGGAGCCGCCAGGGGGTATATCTCGGGCCCGTTCGCGGCCAGTTTGTGGGGATATCTCAGGCGGTTTGCTCGTTTTCATGTACAGACGCTCACTACGGCATACGATAAAAAAGGAAACAGAAACAAAACAACAACAAAAAAACATGATATGCACATATGGGGGGCTCCACGAAGTGAGTAATTATCATTTGGGCGTCTCCTACTTCCTGTCCTCTTTCTCCTCCTCCTCCTCCTCCTCCTCCTCTCCTCCTCTACTCAGACTTGCTCATACCCAGACTTGCTCATACACAGACTTATGCACACTCAGACATTCTCATATTCAGACCTAATCATATTCAGACTTACTCATACCCCGACGTACACAGACACAGACTTACTCATACACAGGCTTACTCATACTCAGACTTACTCATACCCAGGCGTACTCATACACAGACTTACTCATACTCAGACCCACACATACTCAGACCTCCTCATAGTCTGAGTTACTCAACGCACGGCAGATTGTGGGGATGTCTCAGGCGGGGCGCTGGTTTCAGCACTCCTAAGGGGAGCCGCCAGGGGGTATATCACGGGCCCGTTCGCGGCCAGTTTGTGGGGATGTCTCAGGCGGTTTGCTCGTTTGCATGCCCAACATCCTTGGCTTTCACAGCAGACTGTGAGGATGCCTCAGGCGGGGCGCTGGTTTCAGCACTCCTAAGGGGAGCCGCCAGGGGGTATATCACGGGCCCGTTCGCGGCCAGTTTGTGGGGATGTCTCAAGCGGTTTGCTCGTTTTCATGCCAAACATCCTTGGTTTGCATAACCGATGTTGAGGATGTCTCAGGCGGGGCGCTGGTTTCAGCACCCCTCAGGGGAGCCGCCAGGGGGTATATCACGGGCCCGTTCGTGGCCAGTTTGTGGGGATGTTTCAGGCGGTTTGTTCGTTTCCATGGCCAACACCCTTCGCTTTTCATAGCAGATTGTGAGGATGTCTCAGGCGGGGCGCTGGTTTCAGCACCCCTAAGGGGAGCCGCCAGGGGGTATATCACGGGCCCGTTCGCGGGCAGTTTGTGGGGATGTCTCAGGCGGTTTGCTCGTTTTCATGCCCAACATCCTTGGCTTTCATAGCAGATTGTGAGGATGTCTCAGGCGGGGCGCTGGTTTCAGCACCCCGCAGGGGAGCCGCCAGGGGGTATATCTCGGGCCCGTTCGCGGCTAATTTGTGGGGATGTCTCAGTCGGTTTGCTTCTTTTCATGAACAGACGCTCACTACGGCATAAGGTAAAACATGAGGTGCACATATGGGGAGCTCCACGAAGTGAGTAATTGTTGTTCCTCTGCACCGTTGGGACGAGGGGCTGGTCTCGTCAAAACGGATGTCGTTAAGTATACGGTCCCGACGCTCCCACGCACGCGGCGCTGCACGGATCCATCGCGCTTCGCTGTTTCAATGGAGTTGTCGTTAGAGATGCCTTCGAAGTTCGTGAACACCAGGATTAACGTGTGTAACATTCAAGGATGGTGGGGCGGCCCTTCTTCGAAAGGGGGATATCGTCGGGCATTGTATGGTGCATGGCCATCGTTGTTCGCGTTCCTGACTACGCGCCAGAAAGATGCAAGGCAGTTTTTCTTCGAAGTGGGGCTCCGCCAAATTGGCAGGCCAAACAATGCTTGTCTTTCAAAGGGGCGCTGCTTGTAGTGAAAAGGAAGACTTTGTATGATGGGCGTGTTTTCCACCACCACCACCATAAGTTGGAGGGGGGTCCTCCTCCTCCTCCTCCTTCTCCTCCTCCTCCTCCTCCTCCTCCACCTCCCCCCTCCAAGTTATGGTGGTGGTGGTGAAACAGGCTCATAACTGTATGGGGCGTAGGAGAAGCGGTCTTGGCGAGGCGAGGGTGCGCGAGTTCGCAAACTGGTTCGAGGCTAGGGCCAAGTCTGACAGAACTGAGTCGCCCAACGCGCCGGCCTTGGTGCGAATCTTGTCCCGACGGTTGTCCCGATGGTTCTCCCGACAGTTTTCTGGACAGTTGTCCCCCCGATGATCATCCCGATGGTTGTCCCGATGGTTGTCCAGACGCTTGTCCCGATGGTTGTTCCGATGGTTGTTCCGAGGGTTGTCGCGATGATTGTCCCGATGGTCACCCCGATAGTTATTTCGATGGTTGCCCCAGTGGATGGCCCGCTGGTCTTCCCGACGGGCGTCCCGACGGCCCGATGCTTGTCCCCGATGGTTGTCCCGATAGGAGTCTTGATGGTTGTCTCGATGGGTGCCCGATTGTTTTCCCTGATGGTTTCCTAACCCTCCTGTGTTGGGTTCTCGTTTCGAATGGAGCACAGTGGTCGTGACATGTTCCTTCTTCCTCCTCTCTCCTCCTGACTCTTCCACGCCTCCTGCCTCCTGCCTCGCCGTCCTGTCTGGGGGCTCGCTAGTGCAGTCTACGTGGTGTAATGTATGTGGTGCGCTCTATGTGGTGTTAGCTATTTGGTGCAAAGTATGTGGTGCATTCCCATGGTCTAATTTCTGTTCGCAGTGAGTGGCCAACTCCAATGCTTGCGCAATTATCCCACCCAGCCACCCGCAACTTGGTCCGCACGAGCCCATGCAGCGGCGATTGCGATGAATGCTTGGTGTTGGCTGGTGCATCTCTGCTGCCGCGCTGGCCTGCACATGCTCGCGCGCGCAGCGGCCAGCTAGCTTAGCGCGACCGACGCGGCCACGGTGGCGTTGACCGTTGGGTACTTCTCAGCGGGCGCTTCAGCGCGAGACGGCGACTTGGGCGGGAGCGGTACCATGGCGACGTCGACATCGGTACACACGAGGATGGCAGTAGCGATGTTGGTGACGATGATGGCAACGACGACGGGAAGGCCAACGACGGTGCCGATGCGAATCACGCCCACGACGATGGCGGCGTCCTCGCGTCGGTGATGCAAGTGTTGGAAGGACTTCGATATGCGCGCGCGGCCGACGCGCGAGAGTGGTCCGCATGGTTTTATTTGACACGGACAGCGCTTCCCCCCCGAATAATTTCGACATGTGGCGCGAGAGGCCCGTTTGGCAGAATTGAACGAACATGTTGACAATGCGTGGTTTTCTTAAGAAGTTACAGAAGCTCGAGCGCAGCTTTTTTGTTTTGAAAACGTGGGGTTGCGGAACCGTTTGTTTTTCCATGGCTTCGGGGCACTCGATGCTTACACCCGGGCGAAACCTAAGGTTTTAAGGTTTTTGGCGTGCGCGCGACGGCGCGCGCACGTGCGTTTCGGCCTTTTCTTTTGCAACGGAACAGCGCGCGCAAGGGCGTGCGAACGATTTCGACGCGCGCGCGAGAGGTCCGTTAGGTAGCATTTTGAAATCATCGTGAAAGTCGCATGGTGCCCCCTCGAATTCGCAAGATCGCGGGCGCATTTTGTACAACAAGTCCGGTTGCGAAACCCTGTGTGTCTCCATGTTTTCGGGACGTTCTATTTTGTTTTTTTTCGAGACTTGAATTTGTTGCCAGATTTGTTGCATGCGCGCGCGGCGACACGCGCGTGCGCGTTTCGTCCTGTTGTTTGCATGAGCTTCTTGACCATTTGTGATTTGTCATAAAAGATTGCGCGCACACAGTGTTTTGCAGAGGATGGAGGGGGGGTCGATACTGGGCTGCTTGGGATGGTACGGGCTCATATTTAGAATGGGCGATGGGCCGGAATATCGTGATAATGCTTGACGTTTCGCGCATTCCCCCCAGCCCATCCAGAAACGATGCCCAGGCGAGTTGCCTCTCAGAGTCTCAAGTGTCTCTTGGAAGGTGTTTGGAGGCCTCTTGGAGCGTCTTTGAGGCCTCTTGGCGGTCCCAGGGGCCTCTTGGAGGGTCCTGGGTGCCTCGGGCAGCCTCGTGGGGCCTCTTGGAGGCCTCTTGGGGGCCTCTGAGAAGCCTCTTGGGGCCTCCTGGAGCCTCTTGGGGCCTTCTTGATGCGCCCTTGGGAGCCGTGGGAACGTTATGTGAGCCATCTTGGAGTAGATCGATCACTAAACAAAGGAAGCTCAAATTGCGTTACCCCATCGGGACCCCCTAACATCGCCTCTTCGGCTCCTCTTACAGGGCTCTTTCGGAGCGTTGTTGGGCGCTCTCGGGGCCGTCTTAGGGCTCTCTTGGGCCTGTCTTGGAGCCCTCAGGGGCCCTCTTGGAGCTGTCTTGAGGCCCCGGAAGGCCACCATTGATGTTGCTTTGGGTGCTTGAAGAATGTTGGCCTCTTGGCAGCTTCCTTGGGAGGCCCCGTGGCCACTCGGAACCGTCTTGGCGCGGTCTTGGGGCCTCTTGGAGCATCTTGGGGGCCATATTGGGCCATCTTGGAGGTCATCTTGAGCTCTTTGAGCCCCTCCTAGAGACATCTTTGGCCATCTTGGACGCTCCAACGCCTCGCGAACTTCACCCTTCAGGTCAAGGGGAGGGGGGAGGGGAAGGGGTAAACCCCTGCCCGAAGGGGTTGAGGACGGGGTTTGACGAGAAATCGCTTTAGACCACCTACACCCAGAAGGCTGGTTGGATTTGGAGGGAGGTTCTATTGCACCATCGTTGATGAGTCCTCTCTCCTGCATTCCTTTCTGATGAATACTTTTTTCCTTGTCCCACCCCGAGGCCAGTTTTGAGGGCGGACCGGGCGTTTCGCGTGAGACTTCCTCACCACTTATGTTCCTGAAGCGCCAACATTGGCATCATCTTCGCAGATGGAGGGCGGGTCGTTTTCAAAATGTGGCTCTGCCCTTAGCTAGTGCCGCGCACATTCGTTTAACACATTGTCAAGTCTTCCACGGATTGAGGGCGGGTCGTTTTCAAAATGTGGCTCGCCTCAGCGCTGCGCACATGGGTTTTCAAAATTCGCAAGAGTTTCACGGATTGAGGGGAACCCGTTTTCACACTGTGGCTCTCGCCTTAGCACCTCGTACATTCGTTTTCAAAGTTTGCAACAGTTTCACGGATTGAGGGTGGTTTCTTTTCACAATGTGGTTTCCACCTCAGCGCCGCGCACATTCGTTTTCAAACTGTGCAAGCGTTTCACGGACTCC
The DNA here is from genome assembly GCA_963575745.1 of Prorocentrum cordatum. Classification (NCBI taxonomy): domain Eukaryota; class Dinophyceae; order Prorocentrales; family Prorocentraceae; genus Prorocentrum; species Prorocentrum cordatum. The sequence goes on along the minus strand of CAUYUJ010018992.1, from coordinate 113,641 downwards.
CGATCAAATAACCAGAAATTGTGTGTTGGAAGTATTCACGATTATGAGGGTGCAACAGTTACGTTCGTTCGCGGTGATGCCAAGAATGGCGTCAAAACGCAACAGTCAGGTTGATCCGTGGCGTTGGAATCCCGAGAAAAACTTTGGGCATGCTTCAGGGTCTTCAAACGATCGTCTTCCAACGAGCCAGTTCCCTCTATGGAAAGAAACCGTTGCAGGGGCCTATGAAGAGGGAGCTTGGAGGGAGGGTTTATTTCAACATCGTCGATGACTCTTGGGTTTACACTGGTCCTCGTCCTCCTGCCCCGCCTCCTCCTCCTCCCTCTCCTTTCTCTCCGCCTCCTCCTCCTCCTGTCCCCTCCGCCTCCTCCTTCTCCTCCTCGCCCCTTCTCCGCACCCTCCTCCTCCGCCGCCGGCCCAGGCGTCCCGCCAATCGGCGGGTTCGTGGCAGGCTTGTGCCGTGTCGACGCGGCGGCGACCCGAGCGCGGGCGCTCAGGTTTGGCCACCGCCTGCGGCCCAGAGTGGGCCGATGTCGAACGGCCGGCGCTGTGGGAGAGCCGCAGTCGCTCGAGGTTCACCGGCCCGCGCGAGCGGTGCAGCCAGCGCTCAGGGTGCCACGGGGCGAGCCTGCCGCGCGAGGAGTCTGCCCGCCCCCTCCCATGTGCGCAGCTGCCCCCCTCCCACTGCGCAGAACACGGTGTGCTCGCTACGCGCGTCCGCGGATAGCGGAAACATCAGCGCCGGGAGAAGGGGTGGGTGGCGAGGGACATCGGGTATGGCGCGGGCGCACCAAGCTTGGCCTGCCCCTTTTTCCTTCCCCCGCGTCGCTGCAGGCCCACCCCCTGCGCGCGCACGGGCTCAATGGTCGTGGCCTTCTCACTTCCTCACTCAACCCCACCGAAAGCGAAAGATGGCCTGGAGAATTTCGACACTTCCCCGCCCCCCCCCGCGCTCCATCCCCTCTCCCTCCCTCGCCCGTTCCTCCCTCGCCCGTTCCTCCCTTCCCCTCCCCCCTCCTCCTCCTCCTCCTCCTCCTCCTCCTCCTCCTCCTCCTCCTCCTCCTCCTCCTCCTCCCCCTCCTCCTCCTCCTCCTCCTCCTCCTCCTCCTCCTCCTCCTCCTCCCTCTCCCTCCCTCGCCCGTCCCTCCCTTCCCCTCCCCCCTATCCCTCCTGGCCCCAGTCCCTTCCCCCCCCCATCCCCCGCTCCTTCGGACTCGGTCGGCCCGCCCCAGGAGAAGACGGCGCAGGTGGAGGCCCTCCACGCGGAGAAGGACCAGCTGGAGAGCTCCATCGCCAAGCGCGCTCGCTGCTTCCCGTCGTGTGCTCTGTCTCCCCCTCCCTCTCTCTCTCTCTCTCTCGCGACGCGCTGCGCATCTTGCTCCGGGAGTTGCTGGACGTGCGGTTGGCGCTGGAGAGATGGCGCATGCACGGCTGGCGTTGGAAACTTGGCGTGCGGTGTGGCGCCGCCAGCCTGCTCGCTGCAGCCCACCTCGGGCACAGCGTGCACCGAAGAAGCCCCAGCGGTGGGGACAGCGCGCACGGAGGGTGCCCTCGCGGGCCGCCTCGCAGGGACGCCGCGGTTGTCGGAGGCCGATGCTGCACCCTATCTTTTCAACGCCAACGGTGCGTAATGCGGCGCGCGTTCTGTCAAAGGGGATCAAGACGCCCGCGGGCTGCAGCTGGGCCGCTTGTCGCGGCACTGCCCGGCTCCGTCCGTCGTTCGTCTTTCTCGCCTCCAGCGTCTCCAGAGGCGCTTGCGTGCGCAGGGATGGCATGATGGCACGGGGAGTGGAGAAAGCAGGCTCAGCATCGCTGGGCCAGGACACAGCCATCTGCTGAATTGGCCGTGTGGGCGAGCGCGCCAGGTGTGTCGCTTGGACGCCTTCGCCCGCAGTGCGGCACGCTGCCCTGCCCCCCAAGGCGGGCCTCTCGAGGCGGAGCTTCGGGCCTCGCGCCTCTGCTTTCTCCCACCGGCGTGCCTCCCGGGGCCGCCTCCTCGCTGTGTGTGCCCGCCGCCCAGGCCGTCCTGGCATGCCTACAGTCCTACCACGAACTGTTCGTAGAACCCACAAATGCTCTAAGAACAAAAACAATGTTCTTAGAACTTGAGCCTTATGTGTTAAAGCGAGACAGCCCCAGCCAGAATTGTTCTAAGAACATTCCGTGGGAACCACCCCCGTGCGCGATGCCCACGGGAGGTCGCGGGCGACCAGGGTGATCACTAGAGGGAATGGAGGTCATGGCCAGGGCCATGATATCTCCGCGGTCTCATGCCCCCCCCCCCCCTCATTCGAGGAAGAAAGAACGGCATGAGCATGAACTTTTGGCGCTCCCCGCGGGTTTCTTGGATCCGCGCTGAGCCCCCCCCGGCGGCGCCTCCGGCGCCGCCCCTGGCGCGCTCCGCGCGCCAGGGAGGGGGGTCCAGCGCAGATCCAAGAAATCCGCGCGGAGCGCCACAAGTTTACGTTTTGCCGTTCTTTCAACTTCGACTCGTTCTTCCAACACGTCTCTTGGGCCTCCCTGGGTCGCGCACGTGCCTCGGGTCACATGGTCTGCGAGCCCTCCTCCTGCCCCGAGCCCTGGGGGCGGTCCCCGTCGTCCAGGGGCGCGGGTGTCTCCGGGCCTGCGCCCCTCCGCATTTGTGTTCGTCCTCGGGAGTGCGCTGGCCCCACGGGGTCACGGCATCGCCAGGGCGGGAACCAGAAGCTTTTTCCTCCTCCTCCTCCTACTCCTCCTCCTTCTGCTCCTCCGCCTCTTCCCGATCCTCCTCCTGCTGCTCCTGCTCCTCCTCCTTTTGCTCCTCCGCCTCTTCCTGATCCTCCTACTACTGTTCCTGTTCCTTCTCCTCCTTCTCCTCCTCCTCCTCCTCCTCCTCCTCCTCCTCCTCCTCCTCCTCCTCCCCCCACCTTCTCCCTCTCCACCTTCCCCCTCTCATCCTCCCTCGGCGTCACCCTTCCCCTCCGTTGCTGGCTTTTCCGCACGGTGGGGCGGGCGGAAGCGCTTCTGTCGAGTAAGTCTGGCGTGCCCTGGTTGGTCGCCCTGCCGCGGTTGGCAAACTCCAGTGGCCTGGGGTGGGCTGTCGTTCGTTGCCCCCCCGTCTCATGCCCCTCGCCCCCTGGTTTCTGCGCGCAGATCCCTGCAGATGTATCGCGGTCTCTCCTACCCAACTTTCGCACCGCAGTTGTGTGAAGGTTGCCGAGTGTTATCACCGCCAAAAAACAGCAGGCGGGTCCTGCCATTAACTGCATACATGTTGGTCGGATCCGTGTCTACATTCCATCGAGTCTTTCCAGCAGATATGCGCCTGCAGTGGCAAGGTTGGCTTCGGAGGTCGCCAAGCTGACAGAGGAAATCGCTGAGTTGGACGCGGCCATGGCAGAGGCTTGCTCCAGAGGGTAGTCTGGGGGCCAGTGCAAGGCTGACGGGGGGTTCGTGGTAGGTGCCCGTCGCTGCTAGCATTCAGTCGGGCGTGTCCCTCTACAGGAGGAGCATCCAAAAATAGTCAAATAATAGTCTGGGTACGATCTTTCTGCTATTTTTGAATATGTGTGAATGTTTTGTTGGACATGTTTCAATTGTTTCGTCCAAAATCCGCCTGTAGGGGGACACGCCCGACCTAATACTGACACGATGAACGTGCTCATGCATGCGCGGAATCGGGGGCGTCGGGGAATGGGTGAGGGCTAGAGGCCCATGCAATCGCTAAGCTGTCATGGCCCTCTCTTCTTCTTCTTTCAGTGCATCCCCTGCCCCCCCCTCGTCTGCGCACGTGCCCAGGGCCGCGATGCGCTAACCCCCATCTCCCTGGCCTCCCTCATCGGCGAAGCCGACTTGAGTGTGAAAGTTTCATGCTTGCCCATGTGCCGCACGACTGCAGTTACATCATGTGCCCCATGTCCACCCGCATGCTCGCTCGGAAAGGGCCACTCAGATAAATTGTACAATTCCCGCTGGATGTTATACGTTGTGCACCTAGTTCGGGTAATCAGTAAGAGTATTCAGATGCACTACAAGGGCGCGCATTCAAACAATATACTCCTTTTCCTGCCCTTTGCGAGTGATGGATAAGTTGGGCGTCGTGGTGGGATGGTACGTGGGTGGGATGGGGGCAGGCGAGATATGGTTTGGTGTGTGTGATGGGGTGGTACGAGGAAAATTGGTTGGTGGATGAGAGACGGATGATTTGCGGAGGAGGGGGATGGTCGGCCGAAACAGCAGGGCCGCACACTTAACATTTGTTTGAGCCCATGTTGGCCAAGCGCAATGGCGCATTCGTTGTCGGCCTTGACACGACTTCGATCCTTGTTTTCAGTCGGAATGTGTCAGCGTGCAGCTCCACAACCAAAACGCGTCCTGGTAGTGCACATCCACCTCTTGCCGAGCACCGTGTGTCTCTGGCATCCGTAGCCATTTTGGCTCAAGCCATTTTGGCTCAAGTTCGAAACCTTGCCGCGAGGCTTCGAGCTTGTCCGCAGCCGTGCGGCAGGCTCGGGCGGTTCTGGCGTGTGTGCTGCCCACCGCACCGAGCCGCACGGGCGCGCCATGGGATATCTCGTCTGTCTCGTCTGTCGCGATGCTGGCAAGACTTCGTGGATCCCCGACACCCGCCCCCGCCAGAAGTGTAAGTTCTGCAGTACTCCTTTTCCTGGCCGCTCCAAAGGACAGGTCCCAGGAAAGCATGGTCGCAAAGGCGACAAGGACGACAAAGGCAGGAGCAAAGGCAGTGGCAGTGAGCGTGTCTTGTCTCATCCCCGTGCTCGTTTCCACGATCGTCATGTTGATGACGGTAATGCCACTCCCCCAGTTCGGTCTTTGGATGAACGTTTTCAGGCTCCATTGGATGAGGAAGTGCAGGATAGATTCGGGTATGACTCTGGCGACGATGGTCTTGGCAGCGATCGTGGTTTTTTTTGCTGATTACGTCGACGACGACGTTTATGGCGGCTGTGTCGACACCAATGGCAATGAGCTCTCGGTTACGCAGACTGATCAGATTATCAAGGCCCTTTTGGGCCAGCTGGATTCCCTTCGCCTGCTTCCGCCCACCAGGTATGTTCGTGATCAGGTCTCGGGTCTCCAGGATGAGGTGCAGCATCTTCGTGCACAGAAGTCCGATTTGCTTACCGTTCCCCAGAAGCGTGCGTTCTATAAGCAGCGCCATCACTGGGCCAGTAAGAAGTTTGACAGGATCTCTAGCCAGATCCGTGAGTTCGACCGTAAGATCCTGGACCTTCAGAGCGAACGGGACGCCCCCTGCTCTCGTCAGGAGCGGGTCGCCCAGGATATGGATATGTGGCAGTCTAAGTTGCAGGATCTCCCGTCGAGCGAGCCAGTCCCTGAGGGCTTCACGCCTCCAGATCTATCAGCCGTGGCGGACGTTTTCGCAGCTTCCCAGGCAGTGCAGAGAGACAAGAAGCTTGCTCAGGCGCTGCGGGACCTCCAGGGTATCGTTATGTCTGGCTGTGCTCCTGTTGGCGTTACCAGTGAACCTCGGTCCCAGTCTGAGGGGCCCAGGATGTCTGTCGACCAGCAAGGTTCCCCAACACGTGTTGCCAGGGCTCCTCCCCGTTCCTCTTCTTCGCTGCCGCCTGCGCCGAAACGTCCTGATCATGCCCCTGATGCTGCAGTTGATCAGTCGGGACAGTCAGGAAGGTTTTCGCCGTCGGCTGCCGCCACCTCTGGCCCCGCCGACACCCCAGCAGTGGTGGGGGGCTCCAATCCCAAGGGCCCGTCTGACCTTTAACACATCGGAGACCCCGCCCGGCAAGTCAGCCTTCGGACAGAAGCCGCGTCGGGACTGGGTCATCGTGACTGTGAACGTTACCTCCTGGTCTAATGCCGATATTTTCCTGGAGGCTTATTCTGATCGGTTTGATGCTGTTGGTTTTCAAGAACTCTGTCGTACAGAAGAGGCTATCGAGTTCGCATTCAACCGTGCTCACAAGCATGGGTTCCATTCGCACCCCCACCCCTCAGTTAGTACTCGGAAAGGCGGATTGATGCATATGGCGCATATCCCTTTCTCACCCAGGATGTCTCAGGGGCTGAGCTGTATGCGTTTTTTTTATTTTACCTAACCCATGCTGCCCCCTCTGACTGCTATGAGTTTGTCACTGATGCCCAGTACGTCGTGGACGGTTGGGCATTGGGGTATGAAGCTACCACGCACGGATGGGCCACTCACGCATCCTTGTGGGTCCGTGTCCACCGTGCGGCTTCAGATATCGGGTATCACCTAATTAAGGTCACCAAGGTTTGTGGCCATTCTACCTCTGCGGGTAATAAGCAAGCGGACAGACTAGCTAACCTGGGTGCTGACCTACACACACTGGACACGGTCCTGCACGACCGTGTCAAGCGCTCTGGTCTGCTTGTGCGCAATCTTGGTGTGTATATCGGGCATTGCATAGCCTGGATTTTCAAGAACGCGCCCACAAAGGTTTGGGTGGCGGATTCTGACGAGTCCCCCGCCCCCACGGCCCCATCCCTAGTCCTCTCTGGCGCCTCCTCTGGGGCCTTGCATGAGCACTTCTGGGACCCCTCGGCGGGTCGGTTTCGATGCTTGAATTGTTGGGCTAGTTCAGTTTCCAAGAGCTATTTATTGCGTTCACAGTGCTCTTCTCCCACTGGCGGCGGGCACGTGCACAGGCGGCTAAATAATATCATAGTTTGTCGACGATGCGGCCGCTACTCGTGCAAGAAAGCAGCTGATTTAACTAAATCATGCACTGGGCCCCCTCGGGCCTCTGGCACCATCTCGCGGCTTCGACGCATGTGTGATGGTCGTGACCCCCGCGCTGATCAACCAGTCGGTGAGGTCACTGCGGTTGACAATGTCAACGTTATATATGCCCTTCATGCCCCTCACGATGTCTTTAATTTTCAGGCATTGTTTGATCCTGCATGGCTTTTAGAGGCCCCGTAGATTTCTCGGGTATACTTCGGAGGTGGGGTGGATGTAACGGTTCTGGCGTGTGTGCTGTCCACCGAGCCGCACGGGCGCGCCTAGGGATATCTGGTCTGTCTCGTCTGTCTGGCGCTGGCAGGACTACTCGGATCCCCGACGCCAGCCGCCAGAATTATTGTTCTGCAGTACTCCCTTTCTTGGCCGCTGCAGAGGGCAGCTTCCAGGAAGTAGGGTAGGCTGGGGATAAGTGGGTACAGAGGCGCTGAGAAGCAGGCACCCGTTCCGCCTGCGCCCACTTATCCCGCCTGTGCTTTTGTCATTCCTCCCCTGGCCAGGCTCGCAAAGAGAAGACTCTTGCCTGCCCGCCGCGCGGGGATAGCTGTGCACGCCTCTCTGTCTGTGCTTTCTCTCTACAGTCGGACAGTCGGACAGTCGAAATGTCTTATGGTTACGCGCCAGGGACAAGTAGGCTGAGGGTGAGTGGGTACAGAGGCGCTGAGAAGCAGGCACCCGTTCCGCCTGCGCCCACTCACCCTCGCTCTGTGCTGCTTTTGTCCTCCCCCCTGCCCAGGCTCGCAAAGAGAAGCAAAGACATGTTTCTTCGCTTCCTGCTGCGGGGGGCGGCATGCTTTCTGCCTCTCTAGCCTTGCTCTCTGCAGTGTCCTGTGCCGATTCGTCAGGGTCCTAGGCTAGGATAAGGATGAGTGGGTACAGAGGCGCTGGGAAGCAGGCGCCCGTACCGCCTGCGCCCACTCATCCTTTTTTTTGTGCTCTTTTTGTCCCTCCCCAGGCTCGCGAAGAGAGGAAAGGCTCCTCCCGCCGCCGTGCTGACTCTGTCTTGGTTTTAACTCTGCTGCTGGCCAGAGGTTGAGCTGAAAGCCCAGGAGCCAGGACGCGGGCTTCAAAGTGTCTCACCAGTCTTGCCAGCATCGCTTGTCTGTTCGGGCCCTCGATTTTCTCGTTGTCCCTGTTTGCTCGGTTCGGTCCTTCGCTCGGCTCTGTCGGGTCCTGGTCCGTCCCTCGTTTCTTTCGGCCCCTCTTCGGGCCCCTCGCTCGTCGTTTCGGCGCCACGGGCAGGAGTGTTCGGCAGACGATCACCCGCGCGCAAATAAAAAAAAGAAAAAAAGTGCCTCTGGCACGCCTCACGTAAGCCCATGCTAGCAGCTCGTCAGGGCATATGCCTGAGACTCGAGACAAGGGACTCATTGGTTGTGGAGGCCTTACGGCCGGTGCCGCCGACCCAAAAGGACGACGACGACCACCGCGACGACGACCGCGACGACGCTGACAACGACGAGCTGATTACGCTGCCACAGACTCGGGACATGGGGCGGGCGGTGGAGGGGGGCGGAGGAGGAGGAGGAGGAGGCAGATGAGGAGGGGGCGAAGGAGGAGGAGGAGGAGGAGAGGAGAGTGGAGGAGAGGAGGAGGAGGAGGAGGAGGAGGAGGAGGAGGAGGAGGAGGAGAGGAGGGAGGAGGAGGAGGAGGAGGAGGAGGAGGAGGAGGAGGAGGAGGAGGAGGAGGAGGAGGAGGAGGAGGAGGAGGAGGAGGAGGAGGAGGAGGAGGGAGGAGGAGGAGGAGGAGGAGGAGGAGGGAGGAGGAGGAGGAGGAGGGAGGAGGAGGAGGAGGAGGAGGGAGGAGGAGGAGGAGGGAGGAGGAGGAGGAGGAGGAGGAGGAGGGAGGAGGAGGAGGAAGAGGAGGAAGAGGAAGAGGAAAAAGAAGAATAAGAAGAATAAGAAGAAGACGAAGAAGAATAATAAAAATAAGAATAAGAAGAATAATAAGAAGCATAAGAAGAAGAAGACGAATAAGAAGAATACTAAGAATAATAATAATAAGAATAAGAATACGAAGAAGAAGAATAATAATAAGAATAATAATAAGAAGACGAATAAGAAGAAGAAGAATAATAAGAGGAGGAGGAGGAGGAGGAGGAGGAGGAGGAGGAAGAGGAGGAGCAAGACGACGAGGAGGAGGAGGAGGAAGAGGACGACGAGGAGGAGGAGGAGAGCCGTCTGTCTCCTCGGGGGCGGGCGTTTGGGAGTCGAAAGCCGCGGAGGGAGGCCCCCAGCGAGGGCGGGGTCACAACCCCTGGTGACCACCCCCCGGGATCCCCCCCCGGAGGAACCACCTCCCCCCAGGACCCCGACCCCTCCTGGCGGGGAAGGGACCAAGGGAAGGAGCTTTATTTCAAAGTAGTTGTGACATTGGTCGGTCCCCCTTGTTTGTTCGATCTGCCTTACGACGATGACGACGATTCAAAGGAGGCTGGCGTACTTCATTTTTGGTTGGGCTGGCCTCGCGTCGAACGGCCTCTCACACACGCCGGCTGGGGCCGCGGATTTACGCCAGCGAGCCTTCGGTTGAAGAGTTTTGGTGGTGGCCTACAGGGCTCTACAATTCTGCTGGCAACCGCTTCACCACTACAGTGGGGACCCATTCCAAGAAATAGCCTGCTCGCCTCCAGGGTGCCCTGGGTTTCTTGGGTTTCGATGGTTTTGCGATGGAAAGCGTGGCGTTCCCGCACCAAACACCAATGACGTGCTGGGGTCTCAGGGTTGGGTTTCTTGTGGAAGCTTTCTTGTGGAAGGGCCCCTACTGTACAGAGGAGAATGTGGAGCGTCAACCACAGCGTGAGGGGACGTGGTCCGCCCTCTGCGAGTCGTGCACCGGCACTTCTGAGGCTTCGAAGCGCCAGTAGTTTGTCGGTCGCCTTTGCATGGCGTGGCGGGTGCACCGGCGAAGATTGCGTATACACGTGAGAACAATATGCGCTCGACCTGTTGCCTGTTAAATTATTAACAGGTGCGCATCCATGGGGGAGGGGGATGCATAGACACACGTATGTATATGTACATAGAGAGAGTGAGAGAAGGACGAGTGAGGTGGGCAGGCGGATGATGGAGGATGGGGAGGAAGATTGATGACAATTGGTGCGGGGAGGATGAGACCAGGACGGAGGCAGGGGCAGGAGTACGAAGACGACGAAGCAGAGGAGGGAGGTGGATGAGACGATATATCAAGACGAGGGACGAGGAGGACTGGGTCCGAGAGTGAGGGGAACAGCGTCTTGCATCCTCTCTAGAACACATTCCCCCCTGGTTCCTTTCTCAACATCGTGAGGCTTCCCTTCGGGGAGACAAAGAGAGAGAGAGAGATGTTTATATGTATATATATATATATGTATGTACATGTATATATATATATATAGAGAGAGAGAGAGTCAGAGAGAGAGAGAGAGAGAGCGATAGAGAGAGAGGGACGAATGGAGGGACAGGAGGAACGGGAGGCCACCGAGCTGCGCACGGCGGAGAAGGCAAAGAACGAGGACAGTTGCATCGCCTGCTGTGGATCGCTTTGTTCCTTTTCGTTTTCGGTGACCCAGTCCATGTGCACATCCCCGCTCGGTTGCCTCAATCTCGCCTTCCTGGCCCCGTGCTTTCTCGTCATGTTTCTCATCAACAGTACTCCCATACAGCCAAGCCGAACCATTTTGCACTCGAGAGTGTTGCGGGCACGTACTTCGAAGTAGCTTTGTGCCCGCGAGCCAAACTATCTTGTGTCCAGGAGGTTTCATGCGCACGGTGCATGTGCGGGATTGACGGCCACTGGGCCAGCAGGCTTAAGTGCAGAGGCTGCGGCGCATCGGCCCCGCAATGCTGTCTCCACCGCCGCGCAGCCACTCATGCAGACTCTCACCCGTGGACGCAATTCGGCTTGGGCGTGTGGCCCTCCAGGAGGTGAATCGTGAATAACTAGAGAATTCAAGGCGGGGTTCGCGGGCTTGCGCTCCACCGTGGCCGGAGGATGACGTCGCGCGACTGTTCAGAGGCTCAGCGAATTTGCCAATTCGTTTCAATGAGGCAAGCAGGCGTTGGAGTGACTTCGTCCACTGCACAAGCTGGCCACCAAGGCAGAGGCCGAGGCTGCTGCACAGCGGGCTGGTGTCGCTGCTGGGGCTCATGGGCCTGGTGGTGGCGGCGCTACATCATCAGGCTCGGCATATTCAAGTAGAAGGACCGCGGAATCATGCCCATTGACGAAACGGACTTCGCCGACGAGGAGCTCCAGAACGGGCTAATGCGGATCCACGAGCAAAGGGGCGACCAGGTCCAAGTTGGCGCCCTTGTGGCCGCCAAGTTCCTCGCCGAGTACGCGGCCGAGAAGCAGAAACGCTTCTTGTTCATTGAAGCTGGACGTCGTCGAGTGGCCGCCGCCAGGCGCCGCCCCCGCGACGCGAAGGCCAGCCAGGCCACCCGTCGTACGTCGAGGGAGCGAAGGCCACGCCCCATGCAAGACAGGCAACGAAGAAGGCTCTGGCAGATCCTTTCCATAAGGGGTTTCAGGGCCTGCTCTGCGAGTGCCGCATCGAGGGCGCGGCCCTGCGGCGACCTGGAAAATTCTGCAGTGATGAGGCCGCGCCCCCCTGGCACCTTGGACGGAGGGCTCGCGGCGAGCGCCCCTTGCGCTGCGAGTGCCGCGTCGAGGGCGCGGCCCTGCGGCGCGCCCCTGGCCTTGCGCGCCGAGGCGCCGCGGCCGCGCCCCCCAGCGTATCGGACAAAGGGTTCGCTGCGAGTGCCTTCTGTGACGGGGCATCGGTGTCGAGTTTGTCGGGCTTCGGTGGGCCGGTGACTCTTCCGACTCTGTTGGCGGGATCCTCGGGTTCGGTGGCCGCGTCGACTTTGCAGATGACTGCGAGTTCGGCGCCCGCGAGTGGGACGTTGTCCACTAGTAGGTTGGACACCCCGCGTCGGCGCCTCCTTCGAATCACGATCTGCGGAGGCCGAGCGCGCCTCGAGCGCTCCCCGCCCGCGCCAGGTCGCCGCGGATCGTCGAGCTGGTTATCCGATCTCAATGCGACCTGCCCGTCGATTCCCATCGCGTGCCCAGCCAGGTGATAATACTGGCGAGGCTCGGCGTCGACGGCAACGCAGCTCTCCGGGGTGTGAACTCAGTTTCGCCACCAGCGCGATGCGAAGTGTGAACATTCGTTTCCCCGCTGGGCCACTTAGCGGATTGGCGGCGCCGCTGCGCTCGTCGGTAAAGGAGGGCCCGACGGGGCCAGAAAAGCTGGAAGCCGCTGGGAAGCCTGTCGGCTCACTTGCTTTCACGGGATGCGCCGTGGATCAATCGGTGGGGGTGGGGCTGTTCTCCCTCAGAGCTGGCCGACGCGGGCAAGCTCGACGCGCGCGCGAGCGCGGTCTTGCAGGCAGAGATTCTCGCCTGTTTCGCGCCGCGAGGAGAAGGGGGAAGGGGGGGCGTCAAGTTGGGCGGCAGCGGGGAATGATATGGATGTTTTTTGGGAGAGCGAAGGCGCTCCGCCATTGCCTGCAATCCGTTGCGCTCTGGAGCCGGCCCCCGCGTCACCGCGCGCCCCTGTCGCAGCGCGCCTCGGGAACTCGGCTGGATAGGCGAGATTCGCTGAGCCCGGATCGCCCCGGATGTTCACTGTCGCCCATGCGTCGGACCTCAGCCCGAGGCCCCATCTGGGATCCTGTACCCTGGCCCCCAGGCAGGTCCCCACAAACCTCGTGGCCAGCGCGAGGGGATGGTTCGGCAATTCGAAGGCGCTTTCAGGGAAGCGCGCGACGCCCTCTTGGACGAGCGACGGCAGTCCGACCGCGGTGTCTTGGATGGTGCGTTCAAGTTTTCGCCATCAGCGCGATCCACGCGGCATCTAGGATCCCAGGCCATCGGGGCAGGGAGGTGCCGAGCATGAGGGGTCGCACCCTGATGGACTAGGCGCGTTGGCCACGATGTTTGAGACTGAGCCACCTTCGATGGGAAGCCGCGATGCCTCGACTCTAGACGGGCGGCAAACTCGGCCCCGTGCCTCCTGTTCCAGCGCGCCGGGAATTGGCGCGGCCGACGACGACGACCCGCCCTTCGAGCGCTCCGCCGCCCATTGCGACTTCTCGCAGCTCGCCGGCGCTAGGGGGAGGGGGCCAACGCGGCGGGCGTTGGCGGCCGAATCAGGCAAGAACGGGGGAAAGCCGCCACGTGCCTATGCAAGAGAACGTCGACGTAAGCCGTCTCGCCTCGAGGTGCTTCGGCTGCGAGAGGGCGGGCTCTAGCCAGCGGGGCATCGACGGACGGGCCCTGCCCCCCGTTGACCCTCGAGGCTTCGCAGGAAGCGCGCGCGTCGCACTCGGGAGTCGCAGACTTGGTCCGGGGCATGTTCCACCCGAAGTGAGTCTTCGGGCTCTCTCCGGAGTATCAGCAGAGGTTCCCTTTCATTTCCCGGGACTTCGTTGTCGCTTTCTTGTGGAAGCCAGAAGGTGGGGCGCGGCCTGCAGGGCAGCTGCGCGCCCCCCCTCCAAGCACGAATCACATTCTGGCATCTGCGTCGCGAGTGGAGGCGCGCCGACCAGATGGGAGCTGAAGCGCAGAATCGCGCCCGCCACCCCCTGCGAGAAGGCCGGGCGGGCCCGTTCATCGACGGCGTTCTGCCCCTCGATGGGCAAGGGGAGTGCGGATGCGTTGCTGAATTTGCAAGTATAGCATCCCGCGCGGCGTCGCGAATTGTTCGACGCGGCCCGGCAGTCCGATATCAATATTAAGTTGCCACGGGGGTTGCTCGCGGCATCTCTGGGTGTTCGAGCGCTTCTGTAGGGCGAGGTAATTTCGAGCTGTGCCTGGGCTTCTGGGGCGATTATCGCGGGGTTTCAGTTGCCGCGGCTGAAGAGACTCCGTTACTCTTGGGGCCGATGCCTAGGCCTGTGCGGCGCAGGCTGCAGCTGCGCATCAGGAACGTTGTCGATGGCGTCTTTCTCCGGGCTTTTGGCCCGAGCTCCGCGCTCGCGGGCCAGTTGCCGACGGTCGCCGGGCGCGGCAATTTGTTTTAGGGGGCCCGAGCTCCCCGTGAATCTGAAGACAGGCAAGTTTCTCGCCAGTTCCGCACCTCCTTCAAAGTCGCCGATGGGGAGCTGGGCCCTGCCCCGCGCCAGCAAAGGGGGGTGCGGCCAGGGGCCCGCGGACAGACGCCAGCCTCGGAAACGTCTGACGGGCGGGCATGGCGAGGGCGTGCAGGGTGTGGCATCATAGGTCTGCAAGGCGGCTGTCTCGGCTTCGCGACGCGGGTGCTGAAGTTAACTGGATTCAGCGGCGTGGCTCGATGGCCCCCACGCTCAGGGGCGTCTGCGCCGCTGGGGCACCCTTCGGAGTTCTACCGCGCGAGGCCCCGCACGTGCGGGAGTTTAGGGTGTCCTCCGAAGAGGGCTTCGGTCGGCCTCCGCACGCATTCGTTCGCGCGCGTGTCAGGGAGGACACCTGGGCGGTCTTCTTCGGCCTCGCAGTGCACCAGTGGGCGACGGCAGCCCGGGGCCCGGGCTCGTCCTCGACAGGACTTTGGAGGCTCCTCGACAGCGGTGCCAGGCCTCGTCGAGGCCTCGGGCGGCAGCGGTTTCCCCGGCTGACGTCTTCTGATGCTCTTGGGATTGGGCTGGGCTCTGGCGCGGCCCTCGGAGCTCCGCGCCGCCGCCGCCGCAGCGATCGACGCGGCTCGCAGGGGGCCCGCCATGGTCAGGGGGCTTGCAAAGGCAGGGGTGAGCCGCGCATCGGACAGGAGAGCACTCGAATCCTTTTTGCCGCCGCGGGCGCCCCCTTTCTTTCTGGGCTGCTCACTGGAGTTTGTTTTCCAGGGAGACCAGCGATTGGTCTGAGATGCGCCGGCGCGCATTCGGTTTGTTCTTTCGAGCCCCTGGTGGCCCGCCCGCGCGAAAATCTGGCGGCGAGCCTTGCGCGCGCGCGACGCGGCAGCCCGGGCGACTCCACGCGGCGTTGTCGCCGCGAGCGGGGGGCCCCGCTGGCCGCGGAAGAGGCCCGGCATCGCTGGGCCTGTTCCGCCGGGCGGGTCGCGCCAAGCAGCGAGAGTTTAGGTTGAGGCGGGAGGGTCTTTTCCCGCGGCCACTTCCCGAACCCCCTTCCTCCGCGCAGCTTCGACCCCCCACCTGCAGGCGGCCCGCTGGCGCCGTCGCCCCGCCGGCGGGCCGTTGCCGGGCCTGCTGCTAGGTCAAGGTGTCTAGGGCCGTTGCGGGCTGTCTAGGTCAAGCGCGCCGGCGCCGGCGAACGCGGGCTTGGCCGCGGTGGCGCGCGACCCCCGCGGCCAGCTAATTAGTTGCGGCGGCCGACGGGCCAGCGCCGCATTTTTTCCCCGCGCCGTCTCCTCGTGATGACTTGGGCTGCGATGCCGCCCTGCCAGGTCAATCGTGACTCAGGGGCGCTGTCCACGTTTTGCGCGCGGGCCCAGGGGCGGGGCCGGGCTCGGGCGACGCGAGGGCCGACATGAGGGCTCTTTTCCGGGCCTTCTCTTCTTCCGATGACCTCGGGGCCCGCGAGGCTAATGCCCACTGCGGCAAGACGGACGTTTGGAACTGAGAGACCGCGCCTGGGGAGGAGCTTGAAGATGGCGCAGCAATCGAGTTGGCCAAGCCAAAGTGCAGATGGTATGGTGTCAAGGAAGAGAGTTTTTATCTTTGGCGAGGGTTCGCGGAGCTGCGCCGAGAATCTGCCCAGCGGGCGGGGAGGGTCCGCGCGCGGGTCGGGTTGGACGGGACCACGATGAGATTGGGGAGTTCGGGGCGGCACCAAGTGAGGTTTTCGAAGCCTTCTCCGCCCGCCCCCTGGCGCCTCCCGACATGCTTGCTGTGTTCTTGGTCCGTCCAGTAGACGGCCGAAATCAATAGGCAGAGAGGGGTTTTAATTTCAACGGCCATCCTCTGGTGCGCGTTCGGGTCACGGCGCGCGACGGGCGTGGACGTGATCGGGTTTTAACTTTGTGTTGCGCTTGCGGGGCCTATTCGCTGGTTTTTAGCCGACGGGGGCACTGCTGCGGCCCTGCCTCGGGGCGGGCCCTGGGCTGCAAGACCAGTTCCGCCGTCGCAGGGCAAGGCGATGGCCGTCCTACAGGTCGGGCGTGAGGGATGCAGCGGTGGACTCGCTTGATGGCGTGTCGACCGATATCCAAAGCCTTTGCTCCCGAGGCGTTTGCCCAGAACCACCCGTCGGAGGCCTCTGTGCCCCCTGCGCTTGGTTTTTCCCCCATGGTGCTGGCGTTAAGTCGGGCCTGTCCCTCTACAGGGGGAATATTCAAACACAGTCAAAACATAGCCTGGCGACTGTTTTTTTAGTTTTTTTGCATATCTTGAGCATCTGTTGGACTTTTTTTTCATCCAAAATCGACATGTTCAGGGGGGCAGGCCCGACTTAACGCTGGCGGTCCTGGGGCCCCTGCTGATGCCTCCGGGGGCCTCGCCCCGCGGGCGGGAGGCGTGGGCCCGGCCTTGCGGAGGGTTGAACGGGGCTTAAGTCGGACCTGTCCCCCATACAAGGGGATTTTCGACGAAAAATAAGAAATACTCAAAATTGATACAAAAATAATCCAAAAATAGTCTGGGGACTATTTCTCTCGTATTTTTGACCTTTTTGAAGTATTTTTGGGGTATCTTCTTTTCCGTCGAAAATCTCCCTGTAGGGGGACAGCCCCGACATAGGACTAGGCCTCCACGCACCGCCGTGAGGTCTCCGTCTCATCTCACTTTATTTCATCTCATGCAGCCAAGACGCAGAAATGAGGAACGCCCTGGATTCGGAGGGGGCTCGCTGTTCCTGAGGTAGCTCCGTGGTTGTTCCTCCAGCTCTCCTCGTGCACTCGGGCGCTTCCGGGGCCCCCGAAGAAGACAGCGTCGTTCCTGATCTGGCGTTCCTTATGTAGCACCTTGGCTGTATTCAGTCCGCGTATCCGCATATTCTTGCCGATTCTCCCGTTTAGCTGCTCTTTCCCCGTCCCCCTCGACCTTGTCCACCTTACGTCTGCTCCTTTTTGCTGTCGCGTTCCCCTCTCCAGCCTCCTTCCATTATTATGCAGATTGTTTCTCTTCGCCACTCCCCGCACATCTCTTGATGGGCTGGTCTTCCACCGCCGCTACGACTGGTAGGAGGGGCTGACGAGGAGGAGGCAGGTAGGAGGAAATCGGTACTGGGGCGGATGGGGAAGAAGAGGGGGAGGAACAGGAGGAGGAGGATGAAAAGGAGGAGGACCAGTAAAAACCAATGATTCACCATCGATATTGCAATCAACCTTTTCTCCAAGTTTCCACGTCATAGGTCAGGATTCATCTTCACTGAGGGAAATGCTCCGTTGGAAGACAGCCGTTGGAGCATCCATGATTGTGCCAAATCGCCGTTTACGAGGCTTCAACGCCGCGAATCACAATGACCGTTGCGTATTGATGCGTATTGACAATCTGAAACCGTGCCAGAATACATCCTTGAGACTTCAACATTGCGAATCAACGTGATAGTTGCGCCCTGACGTTCCAACATCGTACCAGAACACCACGTCTGGGATGTTCGCCATGAGAATATTTGAAATTGCTGCAAACTCTTGGGACGAATGTGCACAGCACTACGGCGAACACGGCATTTTGAAAAGAAACCGCCCTCCATCCCTGAAGCTTGTGTTACCTTTTACGACGAGCGCGCGCGGCTCCAAGGCAAGAGCCACATTTGGATCAGGGGCCGCCTTCCATCGGTGACATTCCTGCAAGCGCTTGAGACGAGTGTGTGCGGCGCCGAAACGAGAGCCACGTTTTGAAAACGGGCCGCCCACCAGAGGTGCAGCTCCTGCAGAGTTTAAGGACGACAGCGCGCGGTGCCCGGGCGAGAGCCACACTTTGAAAACGGACCGCCCCCGCCGTCCGTGGAACCGATGCCAATTCTTTAAGCTGCGGGATCATCGATTGCGGGGCTGTCTCGTGCGAAGCGGCCGGCCCGCCCCTCGACCGGCTTCGGGGTGCGACGGGGAGGAGGTATCCAGAAGGAAACGGAATGGGATGAGGAAGGCTACGACGATGGCCACGAGCGGCGCTCTTTCCAGCCAGCTGGAGTCGGGAATCGGGAGGAGGGGGCGGAGCTCCCCATCCTCCCTCCCTTCTCCCCCGTCCTGTCGATGGTGGTTGTGGAAACTCGGCGCATCATCTCTTCCCACCCTCTGCTTCTCCAGCACCTCTGCCCCTCCCGGGTGCCCTGGCTTTCGATGGTTCTGCTGTGGAAACCGTGACATTCCCACCCAAAATCAATGGACGTCTTGGAGTCTGAGGGTTGGGTTTCTTGTGAAAGGTTTCTTGTGGACTGGCCTCCACTGTATGTCGTTGTTATGCTGCTGCCGGCCTCCCCTCGGCTCCGCCCTTGTCCTCATCCTCCGCTGCATCGGAAGGCACAACCCGTCCCCCTGCCCCTGCTCTGGCTGCCTTCTCCGACGCCCATGCTCGCCCTCGTGCTCTTGCATTTCGCCTCCTCCTGCTCAATCCTTCTCCTCGCCACCTCCTCATCACGTCACCTTCCTCCTCCCGTCTCCTCCACCTCTCCTCCCTCCCTCTCCTGCCTGTGCCCTCCGACCCGGCGAGGAGACCATCGACGAGGCCCAGCAGGCTCAGAAGGCCGTCGCCAAGGCCGGCACACGCCCCGAGAACCGCGGGGGGGCTGGACAGGGAGACCGGAGGGAACACGGGGAGGGGGGTGGGGCGGAGCTGCACGTGCACGGCGTCTTTCATCACCCCAGCCCAGGGTGATGCAGCCCTGCGTCGATGAGCAGTGTGGGCTGGAAGGCCAGGGTGGTGCAACATTCTGTCCAGGGTGTTGCGCCACTTGGCCCAGGGTGGTGCAACACTTTGCCCAGTGGTGCAACGTGTCGCTGTGCACTTTGCCCAGGGTGATGCAACATGTGTCCACGCACCCGAACCGCGGAGAGCTCAATGGGAAGAGGTGCGGGACGTGGGCGAAGTGTTGCACCACCCAGTGCTTGGGTGTCCACCTCCCTTTTTGCACGCCTTTCTATGTCAAGACGAGGAGGAGGAGGAGGAGGAGGAGGAGGAGGAGGAGGGGTGTCCCATGGTTGTCACTTTTCCTATATTTTCCTGGGTGCGTGCGGAGGCCCTATCTGCTTTTTCACGCTCTCCTACTTCGTGTTTCCAGACACGTCTTCCACATGATGGCCTCGGCGCGAGGACAGAATGCTGCACCATCCGATGCTTACGACATCTGGCGGCGCGTGTGCTGTTGGTGACTTCTCTTCACTCCTTCCCCCTGCCCCCCCAAACTGATATTGGCTACGGACATGGGCAGCCGTAGCTCGAAGAAGAAAAAACGCCATAAACATAAATTGTTGGCGCTCCGCGCGGATTTTTTGGATCCGCGCTGGGCCCCCCAGCGGCGCCTCCGGCGCCGCCCCTGGCGCGCGCCGCGCGCCAGGGAGGGGGTCCAGCGCAGATCCAAGAAATCCGCCCGGAGCGCCAAAAGTTTATGTTTGTGGCGTGTTTCTTCTCCTAGTAGCAGCTCGGTTTGTGGAATTCCAACGGCCCTTTCCCCGTGACGACAATTTCCCACTGGAGGAGGAGCGGGAGGACCGTAGGAGCATGCGGGTGCAGACCAGCCCAGGGTGATGCAACGCTTTGTCGATGTGCATATGCATAATATCGGCTGCGCCGCGAGATGGCGTCGCACTGCAGGAAACAGCCCAAACAAGGGGGAAGGGGGGAGGGGCGGGATGGGGTTACATGTTGGTGAAGGGTCCACCCTCCTTCTCCTCCTCCTCCTCCTCTTCCTCCTCCTCCTCCTCCTAGCACCATCCCTTCTCCTGCCTCCTGCCTCGTCCCCCCTCCTTGTCTCTCCTCCTCCCCCCTCCCTCCCCCTCCTCCCCACGCCCTCCTTCTGTCTCCTCGTCAGCCTCCATCTGCGTCCCGCCTGCTCCTAACACGCGTCCACACCATCTCTTTCAGGAGGGGAAAAAACACACAGACACAATGAATCGTCGATTCCCCAGAACATATGGGCAAATGTGGGGAATCCTGTTATCTGTGTCTATTTACTTGTGTGTCCCAGGGCTCCTTCCACTCTCCCTCCTCGCCACCGTCCCTCGACCTCCACCGGCCGCACCCTCCCGCGCGGCGAATGCCGCCGGCCGTCGTGGCGGCGGCGGCCGTCGTGGCCGCGGTCGCCTCGTGCGGCCGCGGGGGCGGCCGCCGCGCCGCGGCGCCTGCCGTGCGGAGGGTGCGGGAGGCGGAGGTCAGGGCTGCTTCGTCCAGAGTGCCCGCCCCCGCCCCCCCCCCCCCAGGATAAAAAACAAAAAAAATAGAAAACAGACACAATGAATCGTGGATTCCCCGGAAAAGATAGGAAATTGCGGGAAGTGGGGGAGAATGCCAACAACCCAGAAAATAGAGGAAAATATCTGGAATCCTGTTATTCGAGTGTATTTGTTTGTGTGTGTCCTTGGGCCCCGTGACCCTGCTCCCTCCCCTCCCTCCGTCGCCGCCTGCTCGCCCGCCTCCGCCGCATCCTTCTCCGTCCTTCTCGTTCGTCCTCGCTCCTTCGCCGCCCCTTCCCTCCTCCCTCCTCCCTCCCCTCCCTCCTCCCTGCTCCCTGCCCTGCCTCTTCTCCCCCTTCCTCTTTATCCACTTCTCATGCAGGGGCATCTCCACGGCTGTGCGCTAGCTCTCGCTAGAGCGCGTTCGGCATTCGCTTCGCCTCCCGTGCGCCTTGACGCTGACGTTCCTCACCTTCCGCCAGCGCCTGCTCCTCCGCCACGCCATCCGTCCTCCATCATCACTGTCAGTCCGTGCCCCTCCGCCGCCTCCTATCTCCTTGCCCCCCTCGTCCGCTCTCTTCCTTCTCGTCTCCACGACTGCCCATCAGCCAAAGGAGATCAGGCCCAGACCTAAACGCTGTTTTGCTGGACGTCGGCTGTGCATTGTTTTTTTGGCAGGGAGGTTCAGGACAACGGGTAAAGCAAAACGAACAACACCACGAAAACTAAACAAACAACAGCATTTAGGCCAGGCCTGATAGAAATGTTGCGTATTTGGTTTGACGCATGGGAGGGATCTGCGCTCCCGCCTGAGCTTTCCTCAGCATAATGCGTATCGGATAGGCGATGGCATGCATGCGATGGGAGCGACAGCGAGCTCCCTGAAGGCAGGTGTAGCTGTCCGACAGTGAGTGTATTGCCGTGGCCCTCCTCCTCCTGGTCCACCATCCCCATCAACAATCAGGCCCCTCTCTCTCTACAGGCCGCGCAGCGTGAGTCACGAGCCCGCAAAGGACAACTCCACTCTGGGGACGTTGGGCAAGAATGTCATCCATTTCGCGCCAACGATCAGCAACGGTTTGTTCGCAACATGCCCAGGAGTGAGAGTACAGGTGCAGATGCAAGGGTTGGCTATGGGTGTACCAGACGTAAGCGACGCGACGGGGTGTTTTGCATCCCCCAAGCAGTGCTTGCAATGATGGCTTCGCTCCTCTTTTGCAGGGGACTGGGGCTGCCAGTCGCCGCCCGTCTTCTGGGCCCGCCCGTCGGTCTGGCGGCTGTGAGGTCGCCGTTGCAGCCCCGTCGCTCTGGGCCCGCCCGTCGGTCGGGCAGCTGTGTGGTCGCCGTCGCCGCCCCGTCGCCGTCTGGGCGTCTGTTACGTTGCGCTGAGCTGCGTTACTTTGCTTTGCATGGCATGGTATCGGTTTGCATTGCTTTGTTTGCGTTACTTTGCGCTGCTTTGCGTTGATGTGCATTGCATTACTTAGTGTTGCTTTGCGTCGCTTTCCATTGCGTTCAACTGCTTTGCGGTGTCCTGCTTTCCAGTGGTTTCCACTGCTTTCAATAGCGTTGCACTGCGTTGCATCGCGTTGTACTGTGATGCATTGCTTGCGCGTGCTTTACAATCGCATTGCATTGCGTTGCGTGTCTGTGCATTGCGTTGCGTTGCTCCTCGTCGCATCGCGATTCGTTTCGTTGCTTCTCATTCTTGTGCACCACGCGTATTGCACCACTTAGACTGCACCACATTGATTGCGCCACTTATACTTCACCGCATATGATGTAGGGAGTCTTCATTTTGGCGTGGAGGGCGCTGGCTAGCGCGTATACATATATATATATATATATAGATATACACATATATACACATTTACGTATACATGGACATATCCATATAGCTGTACTAATTCAACCGATTCTTTTATTTGTCCATGGAACTCTGACCTGACACAACTCCGGGTGCGTCTGGGGAGCCCGTGTCGCGAGCGCCCCAGGGCCTAGGATGGCCCCATATGACTCGGGGGTGGACAGAACCCCCAACAGTGACACGTCGATTAATGAATTGTCCGTTTTCGGTTCTCGAGAGGGCGCCGTGGTCGTTATTTTTCAGGCTTGCGCCCGCCAGGTTTGGGCCTCACGTCGTTTTACTAAACCACGTTTTACTAAATGGAGGTCTGTCCATCCCCGAATGACCCCAAGACGACCCGGGGAGGGCCCCAGGAGGCCTCAGGAGGACCCGACGGGCGCCCCCAGACGGCCACGATGGGCCCAAGATGGCCCAAGCTGGGCCCATTCTGGTTACTCGACGGCCCAACGGGCTCTTCATATGGCCCAAGGCGCACTTCTAGGATTTACTTCTCAAGATGAGTTAGCTGATGCAAACTATCTAAACATGAGATAAGTTACCAAGCCTACATTCCTTTAACTTGTTAACTGAATGAGCAATAGTAGGGGCCCGCCTCCTATCCCAAGAGCCACGATTTAAGCACCGAGTTTAGATGATTTAAATATTATGGGCAAGACGTTATTCAAACAAGTTAAACCAGCGCCCCTCAAAAGTAAGGCGCACCCCTGGTATGCTAGCACGTCTTCCTTAGACTGATTTAAATTGTTGACCTTATTTCAACATTAAGCACTTGGGAAGTTCAAGTATGCAAAGCAACATAATAAAGTAGTAGGACTCCGCTTCTATCCCAATATGCCCGATTCAAGTTCTTCAAGTGATGAAAATATGAGAGGCGAGACACTATTCGTATTCAATAGGCATTTGCTTTATCCAGTAGAATACATGTTTGAGCTCACTATTGTTAAATGAAGATCATGTGTGACTGACATGGTCGCCAAACCCGCACACACAGATATATATATATATATATATATATATATATATGTATATACACACATAAAGCCTTCGGTCCATTCCGCCACCGTGCCTGGGTTGTGGGTTATAGTTATGAGGGGTATTTCTTCGGGCTTCATCAGGACGCGCTCGAGTGCCTTTGTGAACAGTTTGGGGGCCTCTTGGGGCCTTTGGGGGACGTCTAGAGGGCCTCTTGGGAGCCTCTTGGGACCGAGGGCTCGAACTGTCAGTTCGGGGCCCCCTCTTGTGGCCGTCTTTGGTTTCTCTGGGGCCGTCTTGCGGTGATCATGTGGGCCTCGTGGGACGTCTTGGAGCGTCGGGAAGCCGAAACGGCGAGAACACCAAAAATCTGTCAAAAAACTTAGGGCATATCAGTGATTGTGGCCTCTTGGGGCCCTCTTGGGAGGCATCTTGGAGGCCTCTTGGGGAGTCTTGGAGGCCTCTTGGGCCGTCTGCGGGCCATCTTCAGCGACTTGGAGCGATCGTTCGGCAACTCTCGGCCCCTTGTCTCCGAATAAGTCAAGCGACACGACGCGACAAGCCCCAGCAAACTTGATAAGTTCGTGTCCGTGCCCCTGAAAGACTCCTCAGGATTGAGGTCTGAGGCTTGAGGACACGCCCACTCGGTGCCCAGAGGCACTGCGGCGGATACACGCATCTGTCAGCATCTGCAAAGGGCAAAGACAGCGAGCGCCGGCTGCTATCGTGGGCCAGAGTCGCCAAGAGATCGGGGACCACGCCGATTCCAAGTCAATTCGTTTGTCCCTGAGCAAGTCCCCCCTCAGTCGGGCTGGACAAAAGGGTCGGATATTACGAAATCTGCTGCATGCCGCTGGTGTCCGCCCCGCCGCTGGGCCCATTCCTCGACACGTGGGCGCCTCCCGGCGCCAGGAGCCGCCAGGAAAACTAGCTACGTGAGCCGATTCTCTACCCTACACTTTGCTGTCCTGCCTTTTCGTCCCCCCCGACTCCACCGTTGCCCTTCGCCCCCCGCCCCCCCAGGCCCTTGTCATACTCAAGGAATTCTACGCCAAGGCCCCGCCGTGGGGACGGAAACCCAGTCGCGGCCCGCGGGGAGCAGACTGTGCCCGCGAACGGGCTTCGGGCGTCGCCTCTTTCCTTTCACGGGCGTCGCGACGAGGGAGGAATGGTTGATGAGGGCGACGAAGGAGGAGCGTGGAGGAGGAGAGAGGAGGGGGGAGCGAGATGGAGGAGGAGGAGGAGGAGGAGCAGTGCAAGCCCATCTTTCATCAGCGATAGTGAAACCAGCCCTCCATCCGAGTTCCATTTTCACAGGGCCCTACAAGGATTCAATTTCAGTGACGGAAGTGCCCCGTTGGAAAATAATCGTTTAACAATCTTGAATTGTGCCAGAACGCCGTTCTTGGACTTTAAATGCCGCGAATCTACGTTATTGCACTGTTGCTTATTGACGATCCGAATCGTACCAGAGCGCCGTTCCTGAGACTTCAACACCTCGAATCAACGTTACTTACGTATGCACCCTGACAATACGACATTGTGCCCAAACACCGTTCCTTGGACGTGAACCATGATACAATATTGAAGTTGTTGTAGACGCTTAAAACAGATCTGCGCGGCGCTGAGACGAGCACCACATTTCGAAAAGGAGCCGCCCTCCATCCGTAAAACTCCTTGCAACGTTTTACAAAGGAATGTGCGTGGGGCGTAGGCGAGAGCCACATATTGAAAACGATGTGTCCTCATCAGTGAAACTCTTATTGTAAGCTTTTCAAACGGATGTGTTCGGCGTCACGGCGAGATCCACATCATACAAACCAGCCGACTTCATGAAAGTCTCGTAAATCTTTAAGACGGATGTGCGCAGCGCTCAGACGAGAGACACATTTTGAAAACGACCCGCCCTGAATCCGTAAAACTGTTGCAAACTTTCAGGTTCTGGGATCAGAGCTGGTGCAAGACGCCCAGCCCGCCGTCTTGACCGGCCTCGGGGCGCGACGGAGAGGAAGTATCTGTAAGAGAGAGGGATAGAGCGAGGAGGAGGACGAGGTCGAGGGAGCGAGGGAGAGGAGGCGGAGGGGGAGGAGGAGGAGGAGGAGGATGCTCTCGAGTCGAGGTGTTGAGCCGGCCCGCGCCGCGGGCTTCGTCTGGTGCTGCCCCTGCTCGTCGTGGCGAGGAGGAGGGTCAGGAGGATCGGCACGGGCCAAGCAGTGGCGAGACGTCCTGCCCTGCCTGGAGCCCGGAGGCCCACCAAATACTGTTCTGAGAACCTGTTCTTTTTTGTTTTGTGTGTGTGTGCAGGGAGCGTGTTTAGAACAGTTTTCTGGCTGAGGCAGTCTCCGCTTGTGCCTGGGACATTGTTTTCTTTTAGAAGCGTTCCGTGAAAAAGGCACATCGGAATGCCAGGACGGATTGCCCTTGCTCAACTACTCATCATGGCGAGGAGGAGGGTCAGGAGGACCGGCATGAGGGCGGACAGAAAACAAGGGGGGCAAAGAGAGTACGAGAGGCATGAGGGCGGACAGAGAATAAGGGGGGCAAAGAGAGTACCACCCATGTGAGTATTTTGCCGATGGGCGCGGGCCCTTGCACCCCCCCCTTTCCCCTCCCCCCCCACGTGGAGTAGATCTTGGCGGTGTGGGGCGCCTGGTTCAGGCGGGGGGGGTCTCCCCTCACTTGGCGCACTGCCGCAAGCAGTCGCACTAAGCAGAGGGTCGGAGCCGACCCCCCCCCCCCTTCCCCCCCCTCCCCTTCCGCCCAATGTTCGAAACGCCGAGTAATGAACAAAAACGCTCACCGCCCGTTCCTCGCCGATCGGGACGTGCGTGCCCCGCCCCGCCAGGAACGTGCGGTTTCGGTATCGGGAGTCCGGAGGGGGAAAAAAAAACAGACACCATTGATCGCCGATCCCCGAGAAAATGTGGAAAATATGGGAAGTGGGGCGGAAGACAAAAACCCAGAAAATATAGGAAAGTATGGGGAATCCTGTTACTTGTATTTATTTATGTGTGAGTAGTCTAAAAAAACAATTTATGTGTGAGTAGTCTAAGGGCCCCTTCAGGGAGGCCTGTCGCCGATCATGGGCGAAGCATTGCCGACTGCGAGTCATTGCTTCCCTCCCAGATCCAGCCCCCCCCACATCGTTCGCTATCATTACGGGGGACGGGGACAAGCAACAGTCCGTGCCCAGTTGCTCAGGATTCGCCGTCGGCGTGGCTGCAGAATGTCCGCTGGAGACAAAACGTCGCCTGCACAACGGCGGCCACCGTCGTGTTTCGGACAACAGTTGCTGTTGGGCGTGGTGCCCACGTAGTTCCGCACGTGCCCATCTTCAGCGCGCCGAGAGGAGTAAGACCCCGGGCTCCCCACGCCGGAAAAAAAAAAACGACGGAAGGTTCTTGGCGCAGTTTTCGGCTTGGCAGGCCCCGGCCGTCGACGGGATGAGATGGGCACCACGGCCACCAGCGCGCCACGGCGGGCGAGTAGGTTCACGATGCCCCCTCGGAGCTGGAGGCTGGAGATGTATCGACAGGGGCACGGGCAACTTCGGTAGCAAGTCATGGGAGTCTTGTATACACTTTTAATTTCAGCGTCGGCTAGCGGCTAGCGTCTGGTAGTCGATGATAAAGCGCCGATTCAGCGTCGACTGGCGTCGATTATCGTCGATTCGCAAGAGTCAACAAGATGGTATGGCGGGCTCGACACCACCAGGAGGACCCCCCATGGCTCATCGGTGTCGCTTTTCCTTCTTCCTGCTGGCATCGTATCGTGCAGAGCACGACGGAATGCTCCGACCATGTTCGGCCTCCGGGGGCCCAACCCATGCTCCAAGATCGTCAGAAGACTACTCGGGATGAAACAGCAGTCCCAGCGAGGTGGCCCAGACCTCGGGGGGGCAGCACCGTAGACCAACCACGCCGTCGGATATTTGGAGATGACAAGGTAGATTTCAAGGCGTTGGGTGGGCAATGGGTGCAGTCGCTACCGCAGTGGGACCCCTGCGAGAATATTGGCTGCGTGTGTTTTGTTGTACGTGCCAATGGAGGGGGCCGCCTACCGTGCACCACAGCGCTCTTGTGACGGTGAGGAATCAGGGGGAAACAAAAACACACAGACACAATTCATCGTCGATTCCCCAGACAGAAAATCTGGGAACATGTGGGAAGTGGGGGGAAGACGAAGACCCAGAACATGTGGAAAAATATGGGGAAGCCTGCTATTTGTGTGTATTTATTTGTGTGTCCCAGGGCCCCTTCAAGGAAGGAGGACGTTGAGAGGGGGAGAAAGCGGGCGGGGTGATCTTTCTGTGCCTCCACCGCTGGAGATGTCCAGGATGAGGAGGAGTAGGAGGGGAAAAATCACACAGACACAATTAGTCGTCGATTCCCCCAGAAATATGGGAAACTATGGGCAGTGGGGGGGAGACAGGATTCCACAGAAAACATGGGAAACTATGGGGAATCCTTTTAGTTGTGTGTATTTATTTGTGTGTCCCAGGGCCCCTTCAAGGAGGAGGGGCAGTGTGACTTGGAAGTTCTTGCTCGTCCGAGCATCCCAGAGCGGCTCCGTCGCAACTGCTTGATCTGCCTCGACGTTCTGGTCAGAGCGTATCCTGGGAGAGTTCGGGCGGCCGATGCTTTGCAACGGGGGGGAGGAGGGGGACCGGGGAGGGGAGGGGAAAGGGGGGGCGACGGAGGAGGGGAGGCCCTCCTAGTCCGCACGCTCCTCCGCCTTGGCGTGGTCTTGCCGTTCCTGTCTTGCTGTCCTTGCTCTTGCTGGTCTTCTCCTCGTCCTCCTGCTCGTCCGCCTTGCCTCCTCCCTTCATCCGCGTCGTCCCCCCCCCCTCCTCCGCCTCCTCCTCCTCTCATCGCTGTAGTCGTCCTTCCCCCCCCCTATCCTTTCTGCTCATCCTGCACATCCCGGTGCAAGTCGAAATTTGCGCCTTGCTATCGCAGGCGTGTTTCGCCTGGGCCGCACTGCTGGTGTTCAGCGTCCCCCTCCATGTCGGCCCAGCTCCTTCGTTCCTCCTCCCGTCCCTTCTGGCGAGAAATTCAAGAGTGGGTTTCACAGGCACGCTCCTATTTTCTCGCATGGCTAACCTGGCCCTTGGCCGGGTCAGGGCTCGTGTTTGGCAAGCGTTCGTGAGCATCTTCCTGTTGGCCGGGAGCCTCGTTCTCGGAGCCCCATCGTCGTCATCTGGAGCCCCTGGAGCCCCTCCCAGTTGAACGCATGGTGGGGCTCCGCGGGATCTCGCGGGCTTTCCCCTCCCCCGTCCTTTCCTTCCTCTTCGAGTAGGGGATCGACTACAGAATTGGTTTAGCCCAAACTTTATTTGGCCGTCGAGTCTACGAAAAGTGAACATAATGCTCCTAGATCTACGAGCATGTTGTTCATTGTTCGTAGACTCGTCGAGAAAATCAAGTTTGGGGTAAACCAATTCTGTAGCCGATCCCCCACTCGTACGAGCATTCCAAGGATTTGCTCGTAGGGTCGTCGAGAAAATCAAGTTCGGGGCAAACCAATTCTGTAGTCGATCCCCTACAGTCAGGCCGCAAAGAAAGGATGGGCAGCCTTCCCAAGGATATGCCTGCATCCTTGCCTCCTCGGTCCGTCCTTGGGCACCCTCGCTGGCCGCGCCCCGCTCGGAAAGTGTTGGCATGGCCTTCCCAGGCCCTGGCACTCTTACCGTGCGTCCTTGTGATACAGGTTGGCTGTAAACCGGTACAGTCGGGGCGCTGAACAAGGAACCCTTTTCCCTGGGGAGGGGCCCCGTGCTCCTGAATCGTCTCGCAGCCGACCTTGGAGGTGGTCCTCAGGTTTCCGATGGGGCATCCGAGCTTCACCCGTGGAGAAACAAGAAAAAACGGGGGCCTCGCCCCTCGTTTGGGGCTCCTTGGGCCAACGCCCCGACTGTACGCAGCCGGTCCCCTGCTCGACCTCCCCGTGCCTCCCCCTTTGTGTGCCCCCCCTGGCGCCCGGGGGCGCCCGAGGGGGGCCCCCGCCCCCAGCCACGCCGGGGTGGCTCCTTCCCGTCGCCGCCGGCCGCCGTCGCCGCGGCTCGCCGCCGACAGGAGGGCACGGGCGTCGTCGCCGACCAGCATCGCCGACCGCCCCATCGCTCGGATGGGGAAGAGCTCTCTATTCTGCGCGAACGAAGTGGGCACGGAAAGAATGGGTACGATGCTCAACAGCAGTTCCAGTTCCTTCTGAACAGGACTCGCCGTCCGCGCCGCCGCGGCCTGTGTCCATTTGAGACAGAAGGCCGCCTGCCCAACAGCGGCCGCTGTTGGTTTGGGACAACTCAGTTGTTGTTGGGCACTGCATCCATTTGTTCCGTACCCATTTCAGGAGGTAAAAAACACACAGACACACTCATTCGTCGATGTCCAGGAGAATATGGGAAAATATGGGAAGTGGGGGGAAGACGAAAACCGACAAAATATTTGAAAATATGGAGAATCCTTTTATTTGTGTGTATTTATTTGTGTGTCCCAGGGCCCCTTCACCATTTCGGACGTCCGAATATCTATGGGAGGCCCATGCGCAGGAGCGCCCTGCCCGCCTCCAGGGTGTCCTGGGTTTCTTGGGGGTTCGACGGTCTCTTGCTGTGGCAGGCGCGGTGCTCCCGCACCAAGAACCAGTGGACGCCCTGGGGTCGCAGGGTCGGGCTTCCCGTGGAAGGTCTCTTGTGGTCGAGCTCCCTTCCTCCTCCTCATCATCCCTCCTCCTCCTCCCCCTCCTCCTCCTCCTCCTCCTCCTCCTCTTCCTCCTCCTCCTCCTCCTCCTCCTCCTCCTCCTCCTCCTCCCACTGTGCGCATACCTCTGCCCTTCCCCTTCGACTCCCCCTGCCTGGGCCTCCTGGGATGCCCTCGTGGCCACCGCTGGAGCCGCCTCGAGATCCTGGGCAGAGTGCGCCCCAGAAGAGGTGCGGGGAGCAGCGGTCTCTCGGTACGGTGGTTGGCCCATGCCAAGAAGCACCCTGCTTGCCTATCCAGGGTGCCCCTGGGCTCCTCGGGGGTTCGATGGTTCTGCGATGGAAGGTGTGACGCTTTCACACCCAAAATCAATGGACGTCCTGGGGTCTCAGTGGTGGGTATCTTGTGGAAGGTCTCTTGTGGACAGGCCTCCGCTGCACTTCTTGGCTTCCCCAGTCGCCGCCGCCGACGCCGTCGACGGCCGTGGTCGCCGACGGCCCTGATCGGGGGCCGCCCGGCAGGAGAACTGGGCGGGGGAGGGAGAGGGTCGCCCAGGGGGGTGCGCATCTGCCCCCCCCCCCACCCCACCCCAGGAGGAGGATCGAGGACCCTGGAGGAGGAGGAGGAGGAGGAGGAGGAGGAGGAGGAGGAGGAGGAGGAGGAGGAGGAGGAGGAGGGGAGGAGGAGGAGGAGGAGGAGAGTAGAGGACCGCGGGGCGACGCTGCCCCAGGACCGCACGGCTTGTGGGGGCCCTCGGGCCCTTCCCCCCCCCCCGGTGTGCGAGGCAGCCGAGGCGACGGCGCTCGTGCAGCAGGAGAGAGGGGCTGCCCCGGGGCCAGCGGGCTGCCCCACGCCGAGGGCCCGGCGGGGCCCATCTCGATCCGATTCGATTCCCTCCTCCTCCTCTCCTCCTCCTCCTCCTCCTCCTCCTCCTCCTCCTCCTCCTCCCCCTCCTCCTCCTCCCCCTCCTCCCCCTCCTCCCTCCTCCTCCGTCCTCCTCCCTCCTTCCGATTCGGCATCAGTCGGGTATACACTTAAGTCGGGCCTGTCCCCCTACAGGGGGATTCTCGACGAAAAATAGAAAGTACCCCAAAAATTGTAAAAAATAGTCCCAAAAAAGTATGGGGACTATTTTTTGAGTATTGTCTGACCTTTTCGGGGTATTTTTTATTTTTCGTCGAAAATCCCTCTGTAGGGGACACGCCCGACAAGTATACACGCCGGTTGTTGAAAGTAGGTATTTTTGGATTCCCAGATCCCAATCTGCTTCAAGCGCCCTCCTACTTTCATAATCGGCATGTTTCTGCTGTGTGTTGTTGGGAGGGCCTGGACCCAATCCACTTTATCCGCCTTCCCATTTCATGTTTCTACCTACTTCTTCCGACCGACGTGCATCGAAGAAGAAACAACCGCATACACATAAATTTTCGACGCTCCGCGCGGATTTCTTGGGTCCGCGCCTGGGCCCCCGGCGCGCTGCGCGCGCCAGGGAGGGGAGCCCAGCGCGAATCTCCAAAAGATCCGCGCGGAGCGTCAAAAGTTTATGTTTATATGATGTTTTCTTTTTCTGGTGTAGCCAGGACCCCAGGTAAGGGGACACGGTTAGTAGTAGGGCATTGGAGCCCCCGAATTCGCCAGAATCACTGAACCAGGTCTGCCGTAGCTAGTGTGTCTTCGGGCGACGGCAGTTCCGGTTGATGGAATGGACACATCGCTAAGCCAGGGCCCACTAAACCTAGTCCTGCCAACGCCCGAATTACTGTTGGGCGGTTCGATCCAGTTTGATTCGGCTACGGTGGAGGCCCATGCCAAGAAACACCTTGCTTGCCTCCAGGGTGCCCTGGGTTTCTTGGGGGGTGGATGGTTTTGCCATGGAAAGCGTGACGTTCCCACGCCAAAAATCCATGGACTCCCTGGGGTCTCAGGGTTGGGTGTCTTGTGGAAGGTTTCTTGTGGACTGGCCTCCGCTGTATCAGTTGTGGGCGGTTCGGTCCAGCTCGATGTTGCTATTCTGACGATCCGCCGCCTCTTTCGGTAGCAAGTCATGGGGGCCTTGCGCGTGCCGTCTTGATTTCGTCTTTAGCGTGTGCTGGCGTCCCGTAGCGTCAGGTAGTCGGTGGGATAGCGCCGATGTAGCGTCGACCAGCGTCGGCTCGCGTCGACTTGGCGTCGATGAGCGCCGATGAGCGTCTATTTGCGTCGGCCGACGACATGGTACGGGAGGCTTCCATAAGTTGCCACCGCAGCCGCTTCTCCCTCCCTCCCTCCCTCCCTCCTCACCC
The DNA here is from genome assembly GCA_963575745.1 of Prorocentrum cordatum. Classification (NCBI taxonomy): domain Eukaryota; class Dinophyceae; order Prorocentrales; family Prorocentraceae; genus Prorocentrum; species Prorocentrum cordatum. Next base: position 81,831 of record CAUYUJ010018992.1, on the reverse strand, counting down.
CTCCCTCATCCTTTTCCCTCGGGGGTGGACAGACCTCCTACCCTGACACGTCGATTAAGGAGTTGGCCGTTTTCGGTTCGCGAGAGGGCATCGCGGCCGTCATTGTTGCGGGTCCAGGTCCGTCGGTTTCGGTCCCAGGCCGTTTTCACTAAGGGGAGGTTTACGACAGGGAGGTCTTTCCACCGCCGATTCCTCCCTCATTCTTCCGCTCTTCCGCCTCGTCCATGCTCCCCTGAGGGAGTCGGGTCCCGGACCCGGGGCTCCGACGTCCCGACGGCCCCGGGGCGGCCGCACCCTGGCGCGGCTGATCCGTCAGGCTCTGTGCCAGTGCGGCCCGATCCGACGCACGTTCGGCTGCTGCCAGGAGTGCCCCTGGCCCGAGGTGCCCCCCAGGATTCCCAGGGAGGCCCCCACGGCCTCCAGGGCACCCCTCGCGAGTTCCCGGAGGGCCCCAGGGGATCCAAGACGGAACGAAAAGCTGGGGGCACCTTTGGGCCAGGGGCACCTGCAGCAGCTCCCGACACGGCCCACATTCGAGCCGATCTGCCGACTCGGTGCCGACTGGTCTTGCAGCCCTTCGTGGCCCCCTCGCTGCCCTTCGTGGCTCCGTTGCAGCCCTTCGCGGCCCCCCTCGCTGCCCTTCGAGGCTCCGTTGCAACCAGAGGCGTCCCTGGCTCAAGGTGCCCCCCAAAATTTCCAGCCAGGCCTTCACGGTCTCCAGAGCTGACCAGCCTGCAACGTAACCCCATCCCCACGATTGCCATCGCCGTATCTCGATGGCGACCTGACGGATTCCCTCAGTTCCTGAGGGCGCATCCATCCCTAATATTGGCATGGTTTTCGACAAGACAAGACAAGACTTGACAAGCCAAGACCAGAGCAGACTAGACAAGACAAAACAAGACAAGAAAGCCGGACATCCATGAAGGACGCGTGGGCAGAGAACGTAACTAAACAGTTGCCAGAGCCGGCGCCTATTTCGGGATAGGGATAAATTCGAGGCTGGTTACGAGCATCCCTCGCGAGGTTCGGGTCGGACGAGAGGGGGGGCATTGTGGAAGAGGCCGTACGCACTCTATTTCCAGCACATGGGTTTTGGCCCCTCCGCTGGGTGCTCTCCTCGATACATGTCTGCCTCTGGCGCCGGGGGCGCTGTGAAAACCAGCTGCGAGAGCTGATCCGCTAATTCCGCCTTTCCTATTACTCCCCTTCGTCCGCCTCGAATCTCGTTCTGCGGCACCTTCCGCGCGCGGCCGCAAGTCAGGCGTCCGTTGGCACTATCTCTCCGCCCGGCCAGACGGTACGAGGCTTCTGGACATACGTGTTTTGTTTTACATGTTCGCGACTCCTCCTCGATTCTCGTCGCCGTCTGCGTGCAGTCGGCGTGCCACACTTGCTGTCCACCCCATGGGCCAGATTTGCTTTTTCCTCCTCTTCTTTCTCCCCTCTTCCTCCTCGTCCTCCGTCTTTTTCCTCCTGCTGGCCACCTCCTCCTCCGTCTTTTTCCTTCTCCTCCTCCTCCTCCTCCTTTTCCTCCTCCTCCTCCTCCTCCTCTCTCCCTTCCCGTACGACCCGAACCCTCCATCCCCGCTCAACCCCGAGAACCTTCCCCTCCCAGGCCGTTCCCGCACCCCCCTCTTCCCGCCACGTCCCCTCCTGCCATCTCCTCGCTCATCTGTCCTCCTTCCTCTTCTCCCCCCGCCCTTCCCCCGTCGATGCTGTGCCCCGCGGCCGCTCTGATCCCTGCCCCTCCCCCTTTACGCCCCTCCCATCCCCCCCCTCTCCCTCCCCTCCTATTTCCCCCACCCTTCCGCCCATCCCCCCCTCCCTGGCGTGGTGCGCTCTTGGCGGCGCTTCGTGTGATTTTCCCGGCTTGCCCAGTGGCCCGAAGTCTCACGACGTGGAGCGGTTGTGCGTGTGTGTGTGTGTGTGTGTTGTGTGTTGTGTATTGTGTGTTGTGTGTTGTGTGGTGTGTGTTGTGTGTTGCGTGTTGTGTGTTGTGTGTTGCGTGTTGTGTGTTGCGTGTTGTGTGTTGTGTGTTGTGTGTGTGTGTTGTGTGTGTGTTGTGTGTGTTATGTGTGTTGTTCGTTGTGGTGTGTGTGTGTGTGTTGTTCGTTGTGTGTTTTTGTGTGCTTTGGCGCGCGTGTGTGCGTGTGTGTGTGTGTGTTTGTCTTGTGTGCGTGTTTGTGTTTGGGGGGGGAGGGGACAACAAAAGCCGTGCCTTCCCTCCCTTCCCCCTTCGTCCCGCCCTCCCTCCCTGCGCCCGCTCCCCCGCCCCAGCCCTCCCCTCCCCTCCGCGCTCCCCTCGCCCGCGCCCGGCCGCCTCGCCTGCCCTCCCCCCACGGGTGGCCCTCTCCTTTCAGGAGGGGAAAAAACACACAGGCACAATGAATCGTCGACTCCCAGGAAAAGGAAGTGGGGGGGAAGACGAAAATCCCAGAACATGGGGAAATATGGAGAATCCTGTTATTTGTGTATTTTTGTTTGTTCTTTTGTTTTGTTTGTGTGTGTGTGTCCTTGGGCCCCTTGATCCTTCTGTCTCTGTCCCTCTTGGGGCCGGGGCTTGGGCGGAGAGCCACGGAGGCAGCGGCCAGGCTCCCTGCCTCCCTGCGCCCTTCCCCCCGGAGCCGCGAGACCCTCCCATTCGGGGGCGGCAAAGGGGGGGGTGATGGCCAGGGGGGGTGGATACTATGGCGGAGGCCATGAAATCTCCCCAGATTTCATGGCCCCAGATTTCATGGCGCCTCCTCTTATTTCATTACGTCCCTGGCCCCCCCGCTGGGCCGCGCACATGCCGCCAGTCATGATTTGCACCCCCCCCTCTTCGACGCCCCCCTCTTGGCCGCCCCAGACCCATCTCCCCCCCCTCGCCCATGCCCCCTCCCTCCCTCCCCTCCCCTCAGGCCCTGCGCTCGTCCTCGCCCGCCCTCCCCGCTGGAGGTCTTCTCCCTCTCTCTGGGGAAAACGCGAGACTCGAGTACGCTGGAATTCGTCGGGTTTGCCTAGGCTATTTGACGAGCGCGCCCTCCCAGTTGGGGTCGGGGAAAACGTAAGACTCGAGTACGCCAGAACTCGGGTTTGCCGAGGCTTTTTGGCGAGCGCGCCCTGGATTTGACGGTTCAGTTTTTGCGGGATGTCTGCAGCGGGAGGCCTCGTCGAATTTCTGATTGGGTCGCGCCATTTCCGTGATGGCCCCGTCGGGGTGGAGAGCCACGAAGGCATCGGCCAGGCTCTTTGGGCCGTCGCCAGAAGGTCGGATGTTGAAGATCGGCGGCTGGCCACACCTCGGGTCGCTCTCCGCATGGACCCTGGGATGGAGCGAATCAGGATCGAAACGCGACGATGTGTGCGCGTGTGCGCGTGTGTGTGTGCGCGTGTGTGTGTGTGTGTGTGCGCGTGTGTGTGTGTTGCTCGTCAGGGGTCGGCCCAAACGGTGTTTTGGCGATCTCGTGGGCAGTTTTCGTGCCGAGTTCGTTTTGCAGCAAAGGCGGATTTGGGCCAAAACGAGGGACCATTCTCCTGGCGAGGGACCCAACCGTAGTTGTGGGTATTGCCGTCGGGGGATCTCCTTATGGGCCCATGAAGCATGCGAAGCGTGTGCCGATTTGAGGTGGGGCCGCCATGTGGGCGCTGCCACTAGTGTTTTAGGCGGAACCCACTACGGAGCCGTGAAACGTGCGAGGGTGCGCCGCAATGGGGCCGGGCCGCCATTGAGGCCTTCGGTGGAGCGCCCCCCTATGGGGCAACGAAACGCTGTACGGGGTGGGGGGAACGCATGCGAACGCCGCCATTGAGGCCTTCGGTGGAGCTCCCAGTAGGGCCACGAAGCGCTGTCCTCGGTGGGGGGAAGCGCATGCGAGCTCAGCCACTAGGGCCTATTTCAGCAATGAAACAGTGTACTGGGTGGGGGACATGCATGCGAACACCGCTACCGGAGCCTTCGGTGGAGCTCCCTAAAGGGCCACGGAGCGCTGTACTGGGTGGGGGAGCCGCATTCGAACACCTCCACCGGGGCCGTCGGTAAAGCGTTCTATTGGGCCACGAAGCGCTGTACTGGGTGGGGGAGCCGCTTGCGAGCTCAGCCACTGGTGCCTTCGGTGGAGCTCCCTATGAGGCGACGAAGCGCTGTACTGTGTGCGGGAGCCGCATGCGAGCTTAGCCACTAGGGCCTTCGGTGGAGCTCCCTATGGCCTATTGGGCCACGAAGCGCTGTACTGGGTGTGGGAGCCACATTCGAGCTCAGCCACTGGGGCCTTCGGTGGAGTTCCCTATGGGGTTACGAAACGCTGTACTGGGTGGGGGACCCGCATGCAAGCTCAGCCTATGTGGCCGTCGGTGGACTTCCCTATGTGGCCACGAAGCGCTGTACTGTGTGGGGGAGACGCATTCTGATGAGGGGAGCAGCGGGAGGAGGAGAGGTGGGAGACGCGGGGCGCTGACTCTTCAAAACGAGGACCCCAAGCCACAGATGGTTGAGAGCTGAGGCAAAACGAACACGAAACGCATTGCTTAGGTCGATCCCTGTTGCCCGTTCTGCAAAATACGACCTGCAATCACAGCAGTCTGGCGCGGCCTGAGGGCGCGGCGAGAGCCACGACCGCCTGGAGCCGAATGAGGCCACGGAAGTCAGCAAGCAGAAGCGCAACGTCTGGGGGCCAACAGAAGCTGAAACTCAACGTCTGAAGAACGACGTCAGAAGCAAGTACGTAAAGGCCTCCTCTTCGTCCACTCCTAACCGAGGAGGATGGATGAGGAGAGAGGAGGAGGGAGGATGGAGGATGGAGGAGGATGAGGAGGAGGAGGAAACAGGAGGACGAAGGGGGTCGACCGAACCCCCAACGCAACGTCTCGGGTCAACAAGTTGTCCCCGCCCCGTGGCCTGAGCGTGAGAGAGAGAGAGAGATAGACAGAGCACGCTGAGGAGTCGGCTGTTGGAGTGTCCCTGGTCTGCCTGGCGACTCTTTGAATCGCATGGCGGATGAGGTTGAGTGGATCGTTTGGCAGTTGGTCCCCTGAGCGTGTTGCAAAAAAGAAAAAAGCTCTCCCCGACCCGCCGGTGGCCCCAGAAGCCCGCGCAGGAGCCCCTCGGCAGATTGGAGCCCCCCCGCAACCCGGACATCCCCGAGATGTACAAGAGTTCCTACCAGGGCATGGGCGGCGAGGCCCCCCCCGCGTCGGCGACGGGAGGGCGCCGCCGCCCCGCGGCGGCGGCGGCGAGAGCGCGCGCACACAGCTAGGACGACGGCGGCGGCGGCGGCGGCAGCGACGACGACGACGACGAGGACGACGAGGACGAGGACGACGGCGTCGTCGACGACTGCGACGACATGGCCAGCACCAACGGCGACTTCGCTGCCGTCGCGGTCGACACCGTCCCCTCTGTCGTCGCTGTCGTCGTCGTCGCCGTCGTCGCCAGCGTCGTCGGGCCCATCGCTGTCGCCGCCGTCGTCGTAGTCGTCGCCGCCGCCAACGTCGTCGTCGTCGTCGTCGTCGTCGTCTTCGTCGTCTTCGTCGCTGTCGTTGTCTTCCTCGTCGCCGTCCTCGCCGCCGTGGCCTGGGAAGAAGGGGTCGGCGAGCCCTTCCCGCCCCCTAGCGTGCAGCGCGCCCTTGCCGCCATCCCCCTGCCCGTCCGCCCTGCGCCCCCTCCAGGGCGCGCCCTCCCGTGCCTTTGCGCGCGGCGGCGCGGCGAGGCGCGGGGTACAGTCAAAGCGCACACGGTGGAGGGTGGAGGCCCATGCCAAGAAACGCCCTGCCTGCCTCCAGGGTGCCCTGGGCTTCTTGGCTTTCGATGGCTCTGCTGCGGAAGGCGTGACGCTCCCACACCAAAAAAACAGTTGACGCCCTGGGGTCTCAGGGTTGGGCTCTTTGCGGGAGGTTTCTCGTGGTCGGGCTTCCACCGCAGCAGGGCTGGGCAGCCTCCCGCGGCTGCCCGGGGTCGCCCCCGCGGGCGCGCGGGGGGAGGGAGCCGCGCTGCGAGCGCCGCGGCCCGCGGCCCGCCGAGGGGGCCCCGCGAGGAGGCGGAGAGAGGCCGGCGCGCCGCGCCTCGCGAGGCGCGGCGCGCCGCGTGAGGGGTCGGTCCCAGGGCCGGTGAGAGTTTTTTCGTTTTCAGGGCACGTTGTCCGGACGAGTACTCCAGATCTCGTGATAAAAGGGAGGGGGTCTGGACCCTCCAAGACAAGCCATTTCAGACCTCCCCCGTGGGAGAACCCTCCAAAACATCGTCCCCAGACCCCCCCAGGCCCTCCAAGATAGCCTGGAAGAGACCCCCCCCCGAAATGAGACCCCCCTCCATTTACCCCCCTCCCTTTATTACGAAATCAGGAGTATTCAGGAGGGAAAAAACACACAGACACAATCAATCGTCGATCCCCCCGAAACTATGGGAAGGTATGGAGAGGGGGGGGGAAGGACGAAGCCCAGAACATATGGGAAGACATGGGGAATCAGTTTATTTGTGTGTCTTTATTCGTGTGTCCCAGGGCCCCTTCAAATATGTTCGTCGATGTGTCGCCCGCCGCTCGCTCGCACGTCGCACGTGTGGCTGGTGCGTGCGGGGGCTGGTCAAACTCTGGGCAGCGGTCTGTTTCCGATGCGCCGTCCGGGCGCCCGGCTTCTCTGTCTGTCTGTCTGTCTGTCTGTCTAGTACAGTCAACTCGGGCGAAGAGAACTATGCACATGCACCGGTCCTGGCCAGGCCCATCCTTGGCCCCAGGATCGGTGCATATGCCTTCCTGGCCAAGGCAGGAGGGCGTATGCACCGATCTTGGGCTCAGGATGGACCTGGCCAAACTCGGTGTATGTGCATGGTTCTTTTTCGTCTGTCAACCCGCACGGGAAGTATGGGCAGCCTTCGCAAGGGTACCCCTGCAGCCCTATCCCTGCGGCCCTGCCCTTGGCGGCGTTGGTTGGCCAGGCCCGTGCGAAGAACGTCGGCACGGCCCTCCACGAGGCACTCGCATCCTCACCGCGCGCCCCCACTGTGCGCTTCGGCTGTCGCCGGCGCGCTGGTGGAAAGCGAGAAGCGAGACGCCTCAATCGGCGACGAGCCCAGGGTGGACGTGAGAGGGAGCAGGCCCTCTCATGAGGCGACGGGGACTTCTCAGGAGCCTCCGGCCGTCTGGGGAGGTTTCTGCGTTCTCGGAGGGAGCTCAGAAGACTGGTCAGGAGGCCGGAGGGTTTCCGAGCCTACTGGGAAGGCCAGCCCCCTCTCACTTGGCCCCCCGGGCTCGCCGCCGACTCAAGCGGGCAGAGGAGGGAGAATGGATGAGGAGCTGCAGTGGTCGGGGGGAGGGCTTTCGGGGGCTTCTTGGCTTTTTCGGGGCGCGTCGAGGGGGTCTCTAGAGGAGAGGGGAAGAGGAGGCCACACCTGCGGATACGGGCGTGTCTTTGTCCCCTGCGCGGCCACTGTCTACTAGCAAGGTTGAATTCCTCGCTCCTGTAGAGAAGGAGGAGTAGGGGGAGCGGGGAGCATGAGGAATCGGAGGAGCAGGAGGAGCAGGAGGAATAAGAGGAAGAGGAGGAGGAGGAGGAGGAGGAGGAGGAAGAAGAAGAGGCGGAGGAAGAGAGGAGGCGGAGGATGAATCGATAAAGGTGAGGATGTGGATGGTCAGATGAGAAGCTTGCAGAGGAGAGGAGGAGGAGGAGGAGGAGGAGGAGGAGGAGGAGGAGGAGGAGGAGAGAAAGAGGAGGAGAGAAGGAGGAGGAGGAGGCAGGGACCGAGTGGGAGAAGGAGGAGGAGGAGGGAGGAGAGAGGAGGAGGACGAGGAGGACGAGGAGCAGGCAGGGACCGAGGTGGGAGGTGGGAGGAGGAGGGAGAGGAGGAGGAGGAGGAGGAGGAGGAGGAGGGAGGAGGAGGAGGAGGAGGAGGAGGAGGAGGAGAGGAGGAGGAGGCGGAGGAGGAGGAGAGGAGGAGGAGGAGGAGGAGGAGGAGAGAGGAGGAGAGGAGGAGGGGAGGAGGAGGCGAGGAGGAGAGGGAGGAGGAGGAGGAGGGAGGAGGAGAGACTAGGAGGGGAAGAGAGAAAAGGAGGAGGAGGAGGAGGAGGCAGCCGCCCGCGGGCGCTGAGCGGACCTGCGAGGCGCCCGCGGGGCGAGCGGGAGGTGCCCGCGGGGCGGAGCGATCGGAGGGCGCCCTCGCTCTGCGCGCGCGCCGGGCCCCCCCCCCCCCCCTGCGCACGCACGTTGTCGAAGCGAACAAGAAAAAGCACAGAAACATAAACTTTTGGCGCTCCGCGCGGATTTCTCGGGTCCGCGCCTGGGCCCCCCTGGCGGCGCCTCTGGCGCCGCCCCTGGCGCGCTCCGCGCGCCAGGGAGGAGGGTCTAGCGCGGAAACATCCACGCGTTGCGCCAACAGTTTATGCCGTTTTTGATTCTTCTGCGCACGTCGTCGAAGGAGGAGCACCGACCTGAGGCTAAGTCGGGCGTGTCCTTCTACAGGGGGAGTGCTCAAACATAGTCCAAACATAGTCCGGGGACAATTGTTCGACCACTGTTTGACTATTTTTTCTGGTTTCTGTGACTATTTTTATTTGTTCGCCCAAAATCCGCCTTCAGAGGGACATGCCCGACCTAAACCTGAGGCTCAGACATAAACTTTCGGGGCTCCGTGCGTGGGCGCTCCGCCCTGGAGGCGCCGCCCCTGGCCCGCGCCGCGCGCGAGAGAGGGGTCCAGCGCGGGCGCGGATCCAAGAATTCCCGGCGGGCCTCCGAAAGCTGATGTCTGTGCTGCTTGTTCTTCCACTGCGCCAGTCGCACGGTGTTTGGCCGCGGGACCCTCGCGGAGCGATTTGGCTCGAGAAGTTCAGCAAAGAGTGGCTGGGTCCGGGTGGGTCGTTGGACGGGAGTTCACGATTGCGTCTGCCAGCGTCTGTGCCGAAATGGGGGGGTGGTCCCTGCCGACGTCCTGGGGGGCTCTGCCAACGCATGGGGGGTGGTTCTGCCAACGTAGGGGGTGGCTCTGCCAACGTAGGGGACGGGGCTCTGCCAACGTGGGGGGGGGGTTCTCTGCCAACGTACTGGGGTGGGAGCTTTGCGCGACATGCGCGATCCGAGACTCACACAGGAGAGTTGCGAAACAGGATGTTTTCATCAGGTTTTGTCTTGCAACAAAAACAGTCGGCGTGCGAAATTCTGTCAATCTAATCCTGCGGCAACTGCCCGGACGTGAAATCTCGCACCCTGTCATGGGCCAGCTGCCTTTCATCGTTCCCCGCGGGGAGGGCACGGAGGAGGAGGAGGAGGAGGAGGAGGAGGACTGAGGGCGAGAGGAGGAGCCACCACTAAGCTGGATTTTTGAGCTCAAGGGGAAGACAGAGGTTGCGACAGCTGGCACGAAGGCCTCTCTCGCCCTCGTAGGGGCAAGGAGAGCGCGAGCACGAGCAAGAGTAGCAGGGACGGCACGGGCAGGAGGGCGGGGGAAGGACGGTGAGGCTGGGCGGAGGGAGGGAGAGAGGGGGGCGGTACCCGAATGCGCAAACGCCCGGGAAGCTTTGAGACCTATGCTCGGCCCCGCTCGGCCCATGCGGACGCCCCCCCTCGCAACGCCCCCTGCTCCACACACACCATCATTATACTCGGACGATTCGGGGGATAGCCACCCGCACCAGGAGCCTGGCGACGTGTCAGAGAGCCATCCGCGGGGCATTCGCGCCGCCGACGCCTCGGCCACCTCGCCGGCGGAGAGAGCGGGAACCGCCCTCCGGTGCTCCCTGCTCGACGCACGCGGCTTCTGCAGCGGTTGCGCCGCAGTCCAGCCTCCCGGAGGGGGGGTCGTGGCTTCTCCGGACCCCTCCGCCTCTTTCTTCTCCTCCGCCCTCCTTCTCTCCGCGGGGCAGCAGCAGCTCCGCGTCTGCGACCGCCTGGGGGCGCCCTGCTGCCGAGGCTGCCGCGGCAGTCTGCCGCTGGGCGGCAGCACTGCTGCGGGAGAGACGCATGGCATCCAAGTCCGCCAGGTTCTCCGCGCGGGCGAGGCCGGCCATGGCCCGCGCGAACCTCCCCGGCGACGCCGAGCGGCCAGCGGCGGCGGAGGAGAAGGGCCCCCTTCTGCGTGCTCCGCGACGCCGAGCGGGCGGCGGCCGCGGAGGCAGATCTCCGCGGAGAGCCCATGGCGTCGGACGAGTCGATGGTCAGGACTGGCACCTCGTTCGGCTCCACGCTCAGGAACTCGGCCCAGCAAGCCTGGGCCGAAAACCAGTCATAAGGCAGCACCGTGGGTGCGCATTTCCAGAACAACAAGTTGAGACACGTTTGCCTTGGCGCTTGCGTTTTTTGCCTCATCTTCGCACCTGTCATCCGATGCATCCAAGATGCGGTCGAGGATTGCTAGGGCGGGACATCATGGCCGGGGCCACAGCATGTCCGAGGTATTATGGTCCCCTCTTCCCTCTTTGTCTTCGTGTTCTGTTTACTATCCTTCTCCTTGGAATGCGTTCCCTGGCCCCCCGTCGTTCAGCGGGCGCCGAGGGGGGAAGTGGGAGAGGGCATGCCTTCTCAGAAGTCGGAAGGGGGTTCTTCGCAGCCCTCTGGGTCCTCTGTCAAGCAGTGGCGAAGCGTCCTGGCTCTCTTATATATATATATAGGCTTACCAAATAATGGTCTTAGAACATGTTGTGGTCTGCGCGAAACGTTCTTAGAACATTTCTGGCTGGGACTGGCCTGTTTTAGCACATCGGGTTTACGTTATAAGAGCATTGCTTCTGCTCTTAGGAACATTTTTGGGTCCCAAGAACATTTCGCGGTAGGCCTATAGAAATGGCAGGACGGTCGGCCCTTGCTCAAGGAGGGGGTTCTCCGAAGCCCTCTGGGCCTTCTGAGGGGCCCCGTTGTCGTTTCGGAGAGGGCTTGTATAAGTCGGGGGTGGACAGGACCCCCAGCAGTGACACGTCGATTAGTGAATTGTCCGTTTTCGGTTCTCGAGAGGGCGCCGTGGCCGTGATTTTCCAGGCTTGCGCCCGCCAGGTTTGGGCCTCAGGTCGTTTCCACTGAACCACGTTTTACTAAAGGGGAGTCTGTCCATCCCCGAAAAAAGTTTCTCCGAAGGCCCGGGGCCTCCTGGGCATTCCGAGGGGGCCCGCCCTCTCCGCCGTCCCCCCGGGGCGCGCCGCCGCGCCCGTTCCCACGCGTGCCTTCGAGAGGGGGGCAGATGGAGTCGGGCGTGTCCCTCTGCAGGGGGAATGTTAAAAGATGGTTTAAAACAGTCATCGGGCGATGGTTTCGATTCGTTTTCAGCATGTTTGGGCTATGTTTTATCATTAGTCCGCCAGAATCCGCCTGTAGGAGGACATGCCCGACCTAAGGGAAATAGGCACAGACACACATCATCGTCGAGTCCTAAGGCAGTGTGGGAAAACATGGGAAGTGGAGGGGAAACGAAAGCCCAGAAAACATTGACGAATCTACGGGGTCATTCGATTCGTGTCTATTTATGTGTGGCTCCCTGGGCCCCTTTACTGATGCCTGACGCACTGCCTCTCTCATCCCGAGTCCTGGCCCCCCTCGTCGGAGCACCCAGTCCTAGGGAAAACCCCTGGATCCAGGACCCGTCCCCCCACCACCACCCTGGGAAGAGGGGGGCCAGATTCACCATCGACTCAGGTCAATCCGAGCTTGCCCCTGCGAGGCCGTCGTCGTCGCCGTGCCGATGCCGTCGGCACGGAGATCACCCCCCTCCGTTTACCACCTGCCCGATCGCTTGCGCACCCGATCTCAGGCGGGCGGCGTGGTGGGCATGCTCGAGGTCATCGAGACGGATTTCGCCCGCCTGGAGGCGGGGTTCCGCCGAGCCGATGGCTGCCGAAGATGTCGGGGCTCCGCGGAACCGAGGGTCGCCGTCGTCGTCGCCGTGGCCAGTGTCGTTGTCGTCGCCATTGCCGCCACCGGCGTTCGACGCGCGAATCAGAGGAGGGAGAGGTATACCGATGTCGCTACTCGCTTTGGGAAGTCCTCGTGGCCACGGTTGGATTTTCCTCGATAGCCTAGTCTGAACGCATCCCAGGAGAGGTTTGGGGAGTGGTGGTATCGGCACCTTGTTGTTTCCCCAGCTGAAGGGACAGGGAAGTGGAATGTACGTATGTCGACGAGGGCGACAACATGCAGGAGGAGGAGGAGGCCATGGAATAAAGACGTGCATGCAACATAATTTGAGATGGTCCGCGCGGAGTTTGCGGATCTGCGTTGGACGCTCCCTTGCACCACCTCCGGCGCCGCCCCTGGTTTGCTCCGCGCGCCATGGAGGGAGTCCCAGGGTCGGTCCAAGAAATTCGCGCTTAGCCTCGAATGTTTATGCTTAGGGCGCTTGTGGCGTATTGCCAGGATCCCCAGGTCAAGGGGAGCCAGTAGTGATTGGGCCCCGAAGCCGAAAACATTGCCCGGAATTCCGAAGCCAGGTCTGCCGTAGTTTTTCGGGTGGCGACAGTTCTTGTCAGTGGACAGGGGGGCAGGGGGGTGTCCCTCGGTACACATCACTAGACCAGTTCCCACTACACCCAGTCTTGCCAACGCCCGACATTCTGTTAACAGAGGAGTGAAAGGAAAGGTTAGCGGCAGGTTCTGATGCGGCGTTGGCGCGCCGGCGACGTTGGCGAAGGCGTTCAAGATTGAGTTCTGCGACATGTAAGCGCCGATGGACATTGTGAGTCCGTTGGGCCCGACGGAAGGCAACCTTGAACGACCGGGGCCGCGATCGATTCAAGGTTAAGCGATCGACACGGTGTCAAAAGCCTTTACGCGCGTCGACGCCGCACGAACCTACCGTACCAGCGGCGGAGAAGGAGGTGTTACGGAGTTACGGGTATGGCGATTGAGTCGGTTACGATGGGGCAGCAGGTTAAACCTTGATTATATTTGGCTCTTCTGGCCTGCTTTCGCTTACTGTAGACCTTCGGCCACAGCCCCTGGATAATACGCTTGCTGTAACCAATTCGGTTACCGTCGAGGCGTGTGCCGCACTCCTTGCCGAGCTGTGCAAGCTGTTTTGCTGCAGAACTCCCGCAAACACTCCAAAACCACAACCCCGGCCCCGTGCGAAACCTTGAAGCATAGGACCCGTGAGCGTACCCTCCCAGGCGTGGGGGGAGGGCGCTGCGCGGAGGGACGGGGCGTGGGGCCCTCAGAGGCACGGGGGCAGAACGCCCAGCAGAGGGGGCCAGTCTCGGAGCACGGAGCACTTTATGTCTTGGAGGTAGGTCGACGTTCTTTTTGTCATCTTGTGCTTCGCCGATCAACGAGGGCCCTCGGCCCCCCTCCTCTCGAAGAAGAAACGGCACAAGCATAAATTGTTGGCGCTCCGCGCGGATCTCTCGGATCCGCGCTGGGACCCCCCTGGCGGCGCCTCCGGCGCCGCCCCTGGCGCGTCCCGCGCGCCGGGGAGGGGGGCCCAGCGCCGGTCCAAGAAATCCGCGCGGAGCGCCAAAAGTTTGTGTGTATGCAGTTTTGGTTTTCTTCTATCCTCTCCCCCCCGCATAGGGCAGGTTCTGGCTGCTGTTGGCGACTGGTGTATGGGCCCCCTCCGCCCCCATCCTGCATGCACCTTTTGCAGGACCAGATCGACGAAACATCAAGTCGGGCCTGTGCCTCTACAGGAGGAGTGTTCAAAAATAGTGTGACAAAAATAGTACGGGGACGATTGTTTTAGTATTTCTGTTTCTTGTTTGTTTTTTGACTATTTTTAAGTGTTCGCCCAAAATCCGCCTGTAGGGGACGTGCCCGACCTGAACGAAGCACCGGCCCAGGCCCAGACCCCCCCCATCCCCACCCTTCGGCCAAGTGTCGAAGCCCTGGCAGAGGCGTCGGCTCCCCAAGGCAGAGGGGACTGCCTCGAAGCCGAGGGGTCTGTCTGGCGGGGGGGACTGCCTCGAGGCAGAGGCCCGGCAGGATAGCCGCGTGGGCGCGCCGGCGGCGCGCCGGGGCGGGGGCCCCATCGCCGGTCCAGAAGAAATCCGCGCGGAGCGCCGAGAAAGTCTACTTGTTCGCCGTTTTTCGGGAGGGCAATAGACACACAGACACAATTAATCATCGACTCCTCAGAAGATATGGGGACATGGGAAGTGGGGGGAAGACGAAATCTCCAAAATATGGGAAACTATGGGGGATCTTGTTATTTGTGTGTGTGTGTTTATTTGTGTGTCCTTGGGCCCCTTCAGTTGTTTCTTCTTCTACTGCCGCCCCAGACATCCGATCATGTTTTCTGGTCTTCCACCAGGTCCAGAGCTCCGTCGACGGAGCGACACACGGGGCAACAGGAAGGGGCCTGCAGCGGTCCCCTGGGGACCCCGAAGGTCCACTGAAGGGGCACCTTCCGTCGCAGCCTGCTGCGTGCCCCCCCACGGAGCAGTGCCCGCTCCGAGGCCCCGCAGATCCAGACAGACCCGCTGCTCGGGGGCCACTCGCAGGTAGGATGCCCAAAAGACGGCGCCTGCGCCCTTGAGGGATTCGCCGCGCCTGAAGCCACAGACGGCCACCAGAGACGACGTCGGCGCCGACTGCCCAAAAAACAAGCGGAGAGGCGAGGCTCCGCTGGCCTGGCTGGTTGCGGGGCCAGACAGACCCTTGTTCCTGGAGACCGTTCTTCATCCCGGGTCACTGTTCTGTCATGTGGTTCCAAAGGGGGCCCCAGGGAAAGAGACTTTTGAGACAGCCGATGCCGAGTTCACAAGTCCGCTCGGCTTCGCCCACAAGGTCGCCGCATGACGCTTTCACCCGCACGATTCGAAGTCTCCGGTGCAATCTCAGAAGTCCTTTTCGTTGGCGGCCCTTTAGCAAATGGATCATTCTGGTTTCCAGGTCACGCGTTTTGCACCAAAGCTTGTTGGTACCTGTCGCAAACCTTTGGCTGCTAGATTGAAGTCGGGCGTATCCCTCTACAGGAGGCGTATTCGAGAATTGTTATAAAACAAGTATGGGGGCATTAGCGTACGACTTTTTTATTTTCATGTTGGGTATTCCATTGTAGTTTTTGTCCGCCCCGTGCCGCCGGCTCCCTTTGAATCATAATGGGATGTTTCAGAGTCGCGTCGGTGCGTCTCGGCGCTGCCTTGGCGCATCTGGGAGCATCATGCGGGGGCGGATAGGAATCATCAGCGCATATTGAGACGTTGGCGTTGTCCCAGTGGCCTTCGGCCCATCCCGCCACCGTGCCTGGGTTGTGGTTCTGAGGATCCTGTATTATATAAATATATGTATATATATATATATATATACATATATATATATATATACATATGTATTGGGGCGTCGTGGGGAGCCTCTCGGGGTTCTCTTCGAGGGGGGCTCGTAGGGGCCTCATACTACGAGGCTCGTAGGGGTATCTTTTGGGCCTCTTGAAGGCCTCTTGGGCGCCTCTTGGGGCCTCTTGGCGGCGTCTTGGGGCCTCCCGAGGGCTTCTCGGAGCGCTTCTTGGGCCATCTTGGAGCCCTGATGGACCGTCTTGGAGCCTTCTTGGAGGGGTCTTGGGCTGTCTTGGGGACGTCTTGGGGACGTCTTGAGCAGTCTTGGAGCGTCGGAAAGCTGAAAATGCGAGAAAGCAAACATCCTGCAACAACAGTAGTAACATCGACGATGTTGGTGGCCGCTTGGGGCTCTCTCGGGAGGCCTCTTGGAGTGCTCTTGGGGTCTCTTGGGAGCCGTCGTGTAACCATCTTCTGGCACCTTGAAACACTCTTGGCCTCGGCAATGCGAACATGGCGTAATCTTCTTGGGCCGTCTTGGACGTAGTGACAAGCCCAAGATGCTGACGATATAAGTGCCCCGATGGGAATGGGACGACGTTTGCTTCTTGGGCCGTCTGGAGGCCATCTTTGGCATCTTGGAACGATATCTCGGCGACCCGGGGCTCTCTCAGACCGTCTGGGGGGGCCTCGTGGGGGGCCTCAGGGGCTGCCTTGGAGCTCCACATGGGGGCACGGGGAGGGTCGGACCCTCCCGGGTTCGGCCGGGGATCGCGCCGGGCGAGGGGGAGGCAAACGGTATGTCGGGCCTGTCCCCCTGCAGGGGGATTTTCAACGAAACTAACCCAAAAATGCTCCAAAAAGGCAAGAAACTAGATTCAAAGAATAGTCCCCATACTATGTTTCGATTATTTTTTGACGATGTTTGGGTTATTTTATATTTTTCGTCGAAAATCCCCCTGTAGGGGGACAGGCCCGACTCAAGGCAAAGGCGCAGTTCGAGGTCCCTGGGGGGGGATTGTGGAGGGAAGCATTTCACACGCCTGGAGAGCCTCAAAGGGTTGGCAGATATTCCTCGTAACTCTGGGAGCCCGCGTTGCGGACAGCGCCACAGCATCGGAATTTCCAGAGCAGCCAAGGGGGTCTTCGCCAGCAGCGCAAGGCAGCCTTGTATGTCCTCCACGTTCCGTTTACAGGGTGCACTAGCATGCGCTAGCGCCGACAGCGTCGATGAGCGTCGGTCGATTCAGCGCCGATTCGCATCGATTCGCGTCGAGTTGCGTCGACCAGCGTCGGTTTGCAAGAGCCAGCAAGATGAAATTGGAGGCTCCCATGCCCAGATACCCAACTTCTTTTGCTTCTTTAAGTAGAAGAAGAAGATGTTTTCGCTGTTCTCTGGCTCCAGAGGCCCTCCTTCGCCGGGTTTCCAGACGGTCAAACAGAGATTCAGGATGAAAAGTTGGTTTCAGGGAGTGTGCTGTGACTTCCGGTAGGCCCCGTGTCGAAATTATCTTGGCAAAGGATCCAGCCAGATGCAGTTGTGGGTAACGTTGTTGCGAACATCGTTTTCGGCGGCGCTCCTTATGGGGCCACGGAACGTGTGAGGGGTGTGCCGAAATAGGCGGGGAACCGCGTGTAAACCTTGTCACTGGCGCCATCGGTGGAGCTCCCCGTGGGGTATGGTGTTGCGAGACGTATGAGGGATGGGCCGAAACGGACACGCGGACGGTTGAGGCAGGGATGTGAGGGGTAGCGCAGCGGGAGGGAAGACAGCAGACGCGGGACGTTGACTCACGACAGAACGAGGATCAAACACCACAGGATGGTGGGTAAATGTCTGGACATCGGATCTTTTGGTGCTGCAAAAGACGGGGGGACCAAGAGGTACCGATACCGCCACTCCCCGGGCATCTCCCATGGTGCGCCTTGACTGGAATGTCGAGGCGAATCCAGCCGTGGCGACGAGGGCATCCTGGGAGGCCCAGGCAGGCGAAAGCGAGGGTAGGGGAGCGGTATGGGCACAGTCATCCCGCCTACTGAGGATGGGCAACCTTCCCAAGGGTACCTTTGCATCCTTGCCCCTTCGGTCCACCCTTAGTGATTATTGTTCGCTGGCCAGCCACGTTCCCCAAAAAACGTTAACACGGGCTTCCAAGGCCCTTGCCTCTTTACCGTGCATCCTTCTGCTACGGGTTGACTGTCTCGAGCAGTGGCGAAGCGTCCTGGCTTGCCTGTAGGCCCATCAAGCAATGTTCTAAGAACCGCTTGTGGTTTGTACGATGTGTTTTTAGAACATGTCTGGCTGGGACTGTTTTGTTTTAGCACATCGGGCTTATGTTGTAAGAACATTGTGCTTGTTCTTAGAACAGATGCGGGGTTCTAAGAGCATTCCGCGGTAGGCCGATCAGATTGCCAGGACGGTCGGTCCCTGCTCAGCTGTACCTCTCCCTCCTCTCGAGGGAGGGGGGGACGCCGCACGCAGCCTACGCGCCCGCGCGCCTCTGCAGCCACCCTCTGCACGGACGCGGGGGTGGCCGCCCGCCGCGGGCGCGAAGGGCCGCGCCTGCGCGGTGGCGCGGATGGCCTTCGGGGCCGCGGCGGCGGCGCGCTGATGCGGCGCGACCGAAGCGGTCGGGAGCTCTGAGGCGGGGGTCCGTACAGTGCAGTCGGGTTTGTCCCTCTAAATGGGAGAATATTCAAACACAGTTTTAAAGTATAGTCAGGGGACGATCTTTTGGAGTTTTCCGGGGGTCATCTCTTGATTCTATCGGAGGTTGAGTGGCGAGATCGCAGCGGAACGGAGACCCCCAACCTGGAAATCGTTTCGTTTCGTTCGTGTTGTGCGCGCGGGCGAGGCAAAGCTGCGTGGGCGCGCGAGAGGAATTCACCCGCCGTTGCTAGGGCGAAGTCAAGACAACTGTTGCTTCTCCGCCTTCCGTCCGTCCCGCGGTGTCCCGTGGTGTCCCATGGTGTCCTGTTGAGTGAGATCCATAGTAAGATCGGAATGAACCCGCCGTTGCTAGGGCGAGGTCAAGACAAATGTTGCTCCTCCGCCTTCGGTCCGTCCGGCGGTGGCCCGTGGTGTCCAGTTGCGTGAGATCGATAGAGAGATCGACATTGAGATCGATGTGGTGCCCCGAGGTGTCCTGTGGTGTTCCGTGGTGTCCCAAAAAGTGAAATCGATGGGAGGTTGGGGGGTGAGATCGCAGTGGAACGGAGACCCCCAACCAGGAAATCGTTTCGTTTCGTTCGTGTCGTGCGTGCGGACGATGCGAAGCTGCCTGGGCGCGTGAGAGAAACAAACCCGCCGCTGCTAGGGCGACGTCAAGGAAAATGTCGCTCCCCCGTCCGTCCGTCCGGCGGTGGCCCGCGGTGTCCCGTGGTGTCCCGTGGTGTCCCGTGGTGTCCAGGAATGAGTCCGCCGTTGCTAGGGCGAAGTCAAGACAAATGTTGCTCCTCCGTCCGTCCGTCCAGCGGTGGCCCGCGGTGTCCTCTGCAGAAATGAACCCGTCGTTGCTAGGACGAACTCAAGACAAATGTTGTTCCCCCTTCCGTCCGTCCGGCGGTGGCCCGCGGTGTCCCGTTGTGTCCCGTGGTGTCCCGTGGTGTTCCGTTGAGTGAGATCGATAGTGAGATCGATAGTGAGATCGATCGTGAGATTGTTACTGAGATCGATACTGAGATCGATGTGGTTCCCCGAGGTGTACCGTGGTGTCCGAAAAAATGAGATCGATAGTGAGATCGATAGTGAGATCGACAGGTGTCCCGTGGTGTCGCGTTGAGCGAGATCGATAGTGAGATCGATACTGAGGTCGATGTGGTGCCCAGAGGTGTCCCGTGGTGTCCCAAAAGTGAGATCGATAGTGAGATCGATAGTGAGATCGACAGGTGTCCCGTGGTGGCCCGCGGTGTCCCGTTGAGTGAGATCGATAGTGAGATCGATACTAAGATCGATACTGAGATCGATGTGGTGCCCCGAGGTACCCCGTGGTGTCCCGTGGTGTTCCAAAAAGCGAGATCGATAGTTAGATCTATAGTGAGGTCCATAGTGAGATCTATGTGGTGTCCCGCGGTGTCCCGTGGTGTCCCGCGGTGTCCTATGGTGTCCCGTTGAGTGAGATCGATAGTGAGATCGATAGTGAAACCGATGGAGAGATCGAGAGGTGTCCCGCGGTGTCCCGTGGTCGCCCGTGGTGTCCCGTGGTGTCCCGTTGAGTGAGATCGATAGTGAAATCGATTGAGTCAGATGTTGGTTCCCCCCCTCTCCCCTCCTCACACAACCTCCTTATCACCCGAAGGGTGGTCGTATAGGTGTATATATATATATATATATGTGTATATACACATGTATATACTATGTGAATTGTTTATGTTTCCTCCAAACTCCGCCTGTAGAGGGACATACCCGAACTCACTTGAGACTCATGCCAAGAAGTACCCTGCTTGTCTCCAGGGTGCCCTGGGTTTCTTGGGGTTTTGATGTTTTCGCTATGGAGAGATCAATGTACGCCCTGGGGTCTCAGGGTTGCGTTTCTTGCGGGAGGTTTCTTGTGGACTAGCCTCCGTTGTATGCAAACGGGGGTCCGCCAGAGCGACGGGCCACGGGTGCCTGGGCCGGGCTAGGGCGCAGGAGCCTTCAGGAACTTGCAGGACCCTTCAAAGCCCGATTGACCCAGGTTTTCAGCGACGCGGGCGGTAGATCCCCGATGGAGTGGGTCCATTCGATGTCTGTTCATCTGAGCTTTGGACGGCGACCTTGAAACCAGCGTTTTGTTGCATTTGGACCGCAAGCACCGAAGGCCCAGCGTGGCCAGGACATCGGCAGCCATGCCATATCGATCTCTGGGCTCGGTGCGATCGAAATGGGTACGGAAGTAATGGGTACGAGGGCCAGCGCCAGTTCCTGTTCCTTTGAGCCGGATTCGCTGTCGGTTTTGGACAACATTTGTTGTTGGGCATTGTATTTGTTTTTTCCCATCCACGTCGGGTGTCCAAATGGACATGGGAATGCATTTAGTCCTCGTCCTCCTTCGGTTTGTCCTTCAGTCTTGGTCCCCTCTTTCGCCGCCTTTTGTTTCTCCTCTGTGGTCTGTGCATCGCATGGTGGAATCCCCTTCCCTTCAGTGGGGAAGCTGGCACGTTTCATTGCCACTGCATTGGTTCGCGGAGGAAAGGCAGCGGCGGCACTCCCTGGCGCTTCTCGTTCTTGGTTTCTCTGGCAGCGCCTCGCGGGAGGGCCCCTATCGTGGTAAGGGCCAACCCCCGACGAGGTCCACGGGAGGTGCGGGCACACGCGGGCACACACCGATGCGGTGCGACCGAATTGGGCCCAGCACGGCTGGGACAGCGGCGGCCCTCCCTGGCGCTCCTCCCCAGCAGCGTCTCGCCAGAGGGTTCCGACGGTCGTGCGACGGAGCCCTCGGGGGGACGACGAGGAGAGCCCGAGACCGCCAGGTCGGGCCGCCGCTTCGCCAGAGATGCCCTCGTGGTCGGTTCCGGAGTCGTGCTCTCTCCAGAAGAGGCGGCGATATGTTTGGTCTGGACTCGAAGGAGAACCACCGGCATTAACATAAACGTTTGGCGCTCCGCGCGGATTTCTCGGCTCCGCGCTGGGCCTCCCCTGGCGGCGCCTCCGGCGCCGCCCCTGGCGCGCTCCGCGCGCCAGGGAGGGGGGTCCAGGCCAGATCCAAGAAATCCGCGCGGAGCGCCAACAGTTTATGTTTGTGCATTTTTTTCGATGCGGTCTCCCGGGGGCCCCTTGGGGCTGAGGGCTCGAAATGTAAGTTCGGATCCCCCATCCTGGCCCCATCTGGGAACCGTCTTTCGGGCCTCTTGGGCCGTCTTGGGGCCCTCTTGGGCCGTTTTGGGGCCATCTTGGAGGCCTATTGGGCCATTTGGGGGCGATCTTGGTGGCCGTCTGGGTCCGTCGCGAAGCAGACAAGGCGAGAAGGCCAAACCAAAGCAGCGTGAATGATTTTGGCCTCTGGGTGCCCTCTTTGGAGACCTCTTGGAGGCCTCTTCGGGCGTCTTGGAGGCCTCTTGGGCCGTCTGGGGGCCATCGTGAGCGTCTTGGAGCGACCGTTTGGCGACTCGGGGCGCGCTCTTGGAACGCTCTTCGGAGCTCTTGGGCCGTCTTGGGGCCCTCTTCGGCCTCTCATGGGTCCCTTTCGGGCCAGCTTGGAGCCATGGAGCCATCTTGAGGCCCTGGATGGCCATCGGAAGCGAAAAGGCGAGACATCAAACAACAATGATGTTCCTAAGGTTTTGGAAGGATTTTCGCCTTTTCGGGGCCTCCTTGGGGAGCCTTTGGCCACTTGGAGCCATTTTGGAGCGGTCTTGGGGCCTCTGAGAGCATTTTGGGAGCCATCTTGAGGCATCGTGGGATCTCTTGAGCCATCTTGGAGCTCATCTTGGGCTCTCCGAGGCGTTCTTGGAGCCATCTTGGGCCATCTTGGACGCTCCAACCCCTCGGGGGTGACCCCTTCCAGCTCCAGGGGAGGGGATAGAGGGAGGGGTAAACCCCTCCCCGAAGGGGAAGAGGGGCAAATGGAAGACAAAACACCTTAGACCACCTACGCCCTACCGGGCTGGTGGGACTATTCATGATGAAAAACCGGTCCCAGGGAAAGGGTTGGGATTTCCGAGGACCCCCCATGGAACAAATCTAGACGTCGCACGTCTGGGACCCCAATGCCCCGTGCATCTCCGATATGGGCCCGATGGCCCACCCCGCCCATGAGCGCGGGATTTCGCTATCGGGGGCTCATCGCCGATCTATAGGCGATGTCTCCTCCACCTCCTCCTCCTCCTCCTCGTCCTCGTCCTCGTCCTCCTCCTCCTCCTCCTCCTCCTCCTTCTCCTCCTCCTCCTCCTCCTCCTCCTCCTCCTCCTCCTCCTCCCCCTCCTCCCCCCCCTGAGGCCGTCCCCCCCCCCCCCGCCATTGCCCCTCTTGCTCGTGGGCTTCGCTAGAGGCGCCTCGTCGCCACGCCTCGCCACGCCCCCGGACATGGGTCAAGTCGGGTGTGCCCCTCCGCAGGAGGAATATCCCGAAGTAGTCTTATGTCGGGCCTGTCCCCCTACAGGGGAATTTAAGACGAAAAATATACGATTACACCTTGACCGCGACCCCACCTGCGGTGGCCGTCACTCCCACCCGCAAGCCACCCCACCATAAAGATCATCTCTCCCCTCGTTATAACCACATCGAATACAACGTCGACCGCGACGACGACGACGGGACGGGTCGGGCAGGCAAAACAGACGGGACGGGTCGGGTCGGGCGAAAGAGATTCTGCACGCATGCGCAGCAAATTCTATTTTTTTGAATAGATGGATCGGCTACGACGACGTGACGAAGATGACGACGACGATGACGATCTCTACGCCTATGCGTCTGCAGTTGGTTCTAGAGCATCCCTTGCATATTTGATGTGGCACTCTCGCACGCTCTATTGTTGTATGCTCTGTGTCTATTATTCATTCGTGCTCTCCGCGATTGCAGACATTTGCCTGAATTGGTCTCTGTGCTATGCTCCCGTCTTTGTCCTCAACAGCGGTTGCACTAACAGTGGTTGTACTTTCGCTGGCGCTAGTGCGGTCTATTTTCATCCTGTTGCTCCCCTGCGGCATCCCCGCGCCGCACGGCGGTTTGTCCGGGGTCCACGCGTATGATTGGATACCGATTCCGGCTTTCCATTGTTCGGGTGTGGGTGGGGTGGGTGTCTGTTCTATAGCATGGCATATCACAGCATGGGCTCCCGAAAAGTGCGGGCCCCTATGTGCGCGTTGCCTTTTACTTGTGTTTGTCATAGGCTTGTCCCGCCACTGTGCTATAGCATGGCATAGCACAGCATGGGCCTCCAAAAAGTGGGGACCCCTATGTGCGCGTTGCCTTTTTACTTCTGGTTGCACTATGCCTATCCCGCCACTGTGCTATAGCATGGCATAGCACAGCATAGGTCTTGTGAGTGCTGTTCTGTGCACACGTTCTGGCAGAGGGAGCGGTCAAATCTATGATGTCCGGCGTCATACGTGGTTTTCTATCATGTGCTCATAACCGACCATCGTCCTCTGCATTTGGTTCTATAGAGCATCCGTTGCACATTTGATGTGGCTTTCTCGCACGTTCTATTGTTGTCTGCTCTGTGTCTACTATGCTGTTCTGACCACATGTTCTGGCAGAGGGAGCGGTCAAACCTATGATGTTCGGCCTCATTCTTGGTTCAGCAAGAGCTATCGTGTGCTCATAACCGATCCTCGTCCCCTGCAGCTGGTTCTATAGATCATCCTTTGCAAATTTGATGCGGCACTCTCGCGCGTTCTCTTGTTGTCTGCTCTGTGTCTATTATGCTGTTCTGTGCACATGTTCTGGCAGAGGGAGCGGTCAAACCTATGACGTTCGGCCTCCTTCTAGGTTCAGCAGGAGCTATCGTGTGCTCATAACCGATCCTCGTCCTCTGATGTTGGTTCTATAGAGCATCCTTTGCATATTTGATGTGGCACCCTCGCACGTTCTATTGTTGTGCGCTCTGTGTATATTATTCATTCGTGCTCTCCGCGATTGCAGACATTTGCCTCACTTGGTCTCTCTGCTACGGTCCCGTCTTTGTCTTCAACAGTGGTTGCAATTTCGCTGGCGTTCGTGTGGTCTATTTTCATCTTGTTGCTCCCCTGCGGCATCCCCGCGCCGCGCGGCGGTTTGTCCGGGGTCCACGCGTACGAGTGGATATCACACTCCGGCTTTATATTGTTCTGGCGTGGGTGGGGTGGGGGTCCGTGCTATAGCATGGCATAGCGCAGCATGGGCCCCAAAAAGTGGGGGCCCCGATGCGCGCGTTGCCTTTTTCACTTCTGCTTGCCCTGCGCCTATCCCGTCACTGTGCTATAGCGTGGCATAGCGCAGCATGGGCCCCCCAAAAGTGGGGGCCCCTACGTGCGCGTTGCCTTTTACTTCTGCTTGCCCTATGCCTATCCCGCCACTGTGCTATAGCATGGCATAGCGCAGCATGGGTCCTCAAAAAGTGAGGACCCTTATGTGCGCGTTGCCTTTTTACGACTACTTGCCCCAGGCCTATCCCGCCACTGTGCTACAGCATGGCGTAGCACAGCATGGGCCCCCCAAAAGTGGGAACCCTTTATGTGCGCGTTGCCTTTTTTTCTTTTACTTGCCCTATGCCTATCCCGCCACTGCGCTATGGCATTCACAGCATGTGCCCCCAACAAGTGGGGACCCCAATGTGCGCGTTGCCTTTTTTACCCTTATTGCCTTAGGCCTATCCCGCCACTCTGCTATAGCATGGCATAGCACAGCATGGGTCCTCAAAGTTGGGGACCCCTACGTGCGCGTCGTCATTTACTGTTACTTGCCCTAGGCCTATCCCGCCACTGTGTTCTAGCATTGCATAACGCCGCATGGTCCCCAAAAAGTGGGGGCCCCCATGTGCGCGTTGTCTTGCACTGTTCCTTGCCCTGGGCCTATCCCGCCACTCTGCTGCAGCATGGCGTAGCACAGCATGGGTCCTCAAAATTGGGGACCCCTACGTGCGCGTTGTTTTTAACTGTTGCTTGCCCTAGGCCTATCCCGCCACCGCGTTATAGCATGGCATAGCACAGCATGGGTCCTTAAGAAGGGGGGGCCCTCATGTGCGCGCCGCTTTTACTCTTACTTGTCCTATGCCTATCCCGCCTCTGCGCTATAGCATGGCATAGCACATCATGTGTGCCCAACAGCGGCATGGTATGTACTATTGTATCAGTTGCATGTGTTGCCTATGCAGGTTTTTCGGCCCGGGAGGTCTTGCAGCGTTGCCGAAATTCTCCGTCCATCGATTAGTCGTACCATGCCTCTCTGGTGTGTCCCCTATGACTGTAATGCAATGGTGCGCATGTTCGACGAATACTTATCTCCGTTTGTCAGGCAGTTCGAGTACGAGTGGCCTACTGGCATCACGAAGGACACCGTGGTCCGCGCTATTCGTCAGTGCGCCACGCTGCACAATTTTACCCGTGGCCTGGATGAGGGGGGCGCCGAGAGGAAACGCATTTATGCGTGGTTATTTCCGGATGTTGCTGCTCCGGGGACTTTGACCACGCGCCTCTATTGGCCATGCATTTCACCACTGAACCTCTTGAACTTCGTCCTGATGTCCATGCGGAGCCGTTGCGCGGCCATGGCCGCTTGGGCGATGATGCCTCTTCTATTTGATCACGAGCGGCCTCATGCGACCGTGGATCGAGGACGTGGAGCGCCATGGCCCTCTTCAGTGGCCCCAGCTGGTCAACGTATTGAGCCAGGAGGTGCCTCGGCGTTGCATGTCTGTCGACCTCACTATATCATGGATTGTATCCCACTGGCAGCTGGGCCATCCGGAATCTATCCTCTTTTGGTGCTACTACCGGGAGTACTGCGGTGTGGGGCGTCCGGAGCTGGCTCCTTATGCCATTGAATGAAGAAGCGTCACGGCGGTCATCCGCTATCTGATCGGCCATGTTGACTTTAATTACACGATTACACCTTGACCGCAGGTGGGTTCGCGGTCAAGGTGTAATCGTGTTTTTTTTTTCATCGAAAATCCCCTTGTAGGGGGACACGCCCGACATAAAAGTAGTCGAACTAGTCTGGGGGCGACTCCTACACTGCACGCCAGTCGTTGACAGCAGGTAGTTTGGGATTTCCACATCCCAATCTGCTACAGGCGCCTTCCTACTTCAATATCAGCTTGCTGTTGCTGTGTCTCGTGATTCACTGGGAGGGCCCGGACCCGAACCATATTATCCGCCTTCCTACTTCATGGTTTCACCTGCTTCTTCCGACCGACGCGTACTCTTGCACATGTGTTGCACATGTTTGGGCTATCTTTTTATTCTACGTCCAGCATCCGCCCGTAGGAGGACACGCCCGACCCAAGGCGTGGGTCGGGATGGGGACCAGCCGGAGGCCTCCGGCACCGCGTTCCTGGACCGGGCGGGGGCGCCGCCAATGTCTTCGGGAGCCTTGAGACGGGGGTCAGCCAGAGCGCCTGATCTTGCATGATCTTGCAGGGCCAGGGTCGCATTGACCCGGGCTTGGGTGCAGGATCCAGCAGGATCATTCGCATCGAATCGGGTTTATGTGCAGGATCGCAGGAGCTTGCAGGATCCTGCAGGCCTGATTGACCCGGGTTTGGATTGACCCGGGTCAGGAGATCCTTGAATTATGTTCCAACCTAGTTTAGCCTAGATCACCAGGAAGAATTTCGAGCACCAGGAAAAAGGTGCCGAAACTGAAGGATGTTCATGTGTCGGGCCTGGGAGACACTCGTCCGACACCGTTTCCCCCCTCTTTCGACACTCTTTCGACACTTTTACAGGTGTTCGAAATTAATTCTAGGATGTGGTCCTTTTGTGCGATGGGAGGAACATAACCCGAGGGAAGAAAATGCCAGGGTCATGAATCTAACTGCGAATGACTTGGAGTGTGAATGAGCCTCAGTAGTACGAGCGTGTGTCTGCGCATGAGCCTGGGGCCTCCTGGGGCCTCCTGAAACCTACTGGGGTTTCCTGAGGCCTCCATCGGCCTCCTGGGGCCTCCTGGGACCTCCCAGGGAGGATTCGTGCCCCAGGAGAGGCCCAATCTATAGGAATATATGTACATATAACATTGAGGATTGGAACCACAGGAGAATGGCAATCTATAGGAACACGCGTAAAACACCAAGCACTCGGGCCTCAGGAGAGGCCCGATCTATAGGAACATAGGTAAAACATTTTGGAGTGTGTACACAGGAGAAGGACAATACACACACATATATATATATATATATATATATATATATATATACATATATATATATATATATATATATATAATATATATATATATATATATATATATATATATATATATATATATATACATACGTATAACATCAAGGATTCGTGCTCCAGGTGCCGCCCAATATATAGAAGCATACGTACAACACATGGGATTGGAGCCACTCCCGTTGCCTTCTGAGGCCTCCTACTCCTGGGGTTTTTCGGGGCTGAAGCCAGCGCCTCGCTCGAGACATTCTCCAAATCTGCAATCCCAGCGAAGGATACAGGCAAACCGCTTGAGACATCCCCACAAAAAAAAGGCCGCGAAAGGAACCGTGCAATACCCGTCGGCGGCTCCCCTGAAGGGGTGCTGAAACCAGCGCCTCGCTCGAGACATCCTCCAAATCTGCAATCCAAGCGAAGGATGTTGGGACAGAAACCAGGCAAACCGCTTGAGACATCCCACAAAACGGCCACGAACGGAACCGTGCAAAACCCCGCGGCGGCTCCCTTAAGGGGTGCTGAAACCAACGCCCCGCCTTAGACATCCTCACAATCTGCTGTGTGCTGAGTAGGTCAGATAATGAGAAGGTCTGAGTATGATGAGTGGGTCTTAGCGTGAGTAAGTCTGAGTATGAGCAGGTCTGAGTACGAGTAGGTTTGAGTATGAGTAAGTTAATACGATCAGGTCTGGGTATGAGTAAGTCTGTGCATGAGTAAGTATGTGTATGAGTAAGCCTAGCTATGAGGAGGAAGAGGAGGAAGAGGAGGATGCGAAGACGAGGAACGAGGAGGAGGCGTCCAAGTAATAACACTAACCCCATCTTAGGATATGAGGAATAGGAGGAAAGTGAAGGAGGAGTAGGGCCACATGAAGATGATGGAGCACATCCTCAGGATCTACCTTCTGTACGTCGGCCCGACGTACTCGGTTGTGGCGACATCCGACCTGGAGAGGATGGGTGCGAAGATCCAGTATGATTGTTTTTATGAGTGGAAATATTTTATGCTTCAGTACGCTCGCAGTTATCACTATGATATCAGTGCTTGGCTGTATTATGGCGAGCACAGTGAAAGTTTTGATTGGCTTTACTTTTTCAGGAGCTGCATTAAACGACTTCTATACTATACTTGGGCACTACCTCGTAGCGCCTGGAACAAAATTCTGCATGCTCTTCATGGGAATGGGCCGACCCAAAAGAAGACAATCCAGAAAGCGTTGGCAAGAATTACCCCTGCCAAATCACAAGCAAGAGTATGTGCTGTCCTTGAACTTCAGAGTGACCACAATGCCCAGCAAGTGTATGATCATCTAAAGAAATTTTGGACGGATCGGACGAAGTCTATTGCAGTTTTACCCACTCACGAGATCACAAAGGCCATCGACGACTGGCTGAAGGAGCAGCCTTTCGGAACCGCATCTCCAGCAGCCAACAGGAACGTCGAGAAGGCTACCATGAAGATGAAGAAGAAGAGAAGAAAAAAAAAGCCACGAGCAGGGTGGCAAAGTACTTCCAGATTGGATCCGGATGATTGGGATATACCTGCATGCAGAGGTTTACCCACGGATGCCAACAACATGAAGGCGGTGCACCTGGTTACGGTTGCTGAGTTACTGGAGCTGACTAGGCTCGACAGTTTCTGGCAGCGACCCGACCCGACGGATCCCTTCGGCTTTGTTTTGGCGCAGGCACCGTCACAAGTGCCTAAATATTTGTATTTCATATGTGGCAAGCGTGGGCTGGCGCCGGCTATCCGTTTTTTGCATGTACCTCTTCTTGAGAGTGATGGCAGACGCACTATCAAGCAGTTGCATGTATGGCAATATGGTGGAAAACAAAATGAGGTTGTTGTTCCAAGAAAGAAACCAACGAAGATCACTTGTTCCCAAGATGAGCTCATGAATGTTGCTACTCTCGAGGCCCATTGCACGGAAACGTTGTTCAAGGATCTCTATAAATTGCACAGGCAAGCGACGGCAGCTCGCGATCGGCGAGCTGAAGGAGCGTCTGGGCAACGCAAGTATGAATCAACACCACCGTGGCGAGTTCTGGATAATGGGTTGGCGAGAACCGTTCTTGCGAAGCTCCCAGTCCAATTTCACAGTCCAGACATGGATATTCGAGTGTGGAGTGGCAGGGTTTTCAATGATGATCAACCTGGACAAAGGATAGTATCAGGATTGTTCAAGACTACCTCAAAGAGAGTCCAAGCTTTGAGAGCCGATTCTGGACCAGATGGCATCATTTTCCAGAGGCCCCGTGCAGGGGGTGCATCGAACCAAGCATTGGACGATGAGAAAGACATGGAGGACTTCGTGCCCATCGCGCGTGGCACGACTATGACGGACGCAATCACCCAGACAGCAGCTCTAGAGGGAGGCCGAGGCTTGGGTTACAATGCCAATGGTGCCCTCTTCTTCCGGGTGTGCAAAACAAAGGCGCAGGCTGCGTGGCAAGCTCTGCAAGGGCGGGCCCCGCCTGCGCCATCAATCTATGAGATCTCCCCCCTGCCACAGCTGGTAGAGGGTAGGCAATTGGTCAGTGAACTATCTCAGCAGCTGGGATGGGAAGCTGAATTTGTCGGTCTACGCAAGAAAGGCAAAGGATCACCACCGACTTCAGTTATCCGTGTACGAGCTGCAGGGCCGCCACAGGTTTCGGACTTAGTCTTGGGAGACATCCAAGCAACGATCAACGTAGTCAAGAAACCAGAAGCCCCAGCGCCAGAATCGAAAGAATGGGCGGATGTTGTTACAAAGTTTACTGAGAGGAAGCGGAGGCAGCGAGCACCAACCCAGCAAGCAGCGACAAGCTCTAGCCTCACAGCGCAACTTACACGACCAGCGCGATCAGCAGCACCAGTACGATCACAGCAACCACAAGAGCGACCACCGTCTCCGACACCGGCGTCGCCAGCAGGCAGTGGGCTCCGCGGACTTCCAGAAGTTCATTGCAGATGCGATTGGTGCTGCGTCGGCGGAACAAAACAAACAAACCATGACGCAGCTTCAACTACGGGGGCAAGGACTTACAAAATGCTTTGCTCTTCTGCGTGCAGGGTCTGATGTTCTCACGGAGGAAGAGAAGAAGGATGATGAGGAGCTTGAGCGCCTGGCAAAGCGACTCAAGGAAACATCAGAGTCCGCCCCCATGCAAGTTGACCCGCCGCAATGATGACCTCCAGACGACTGAGGGGTAAGCAGCCGGCCGTGGGCAGGCTGGGGCCACCTCGAACTGCGAGGATGGCGACTATATTATCTGCAAATATTACCAGCTGGAATACTTTCAGTGGGAGAATGTCATGTATGTCGGCAGACGTCTTAGCCTTGCAGGAGACGAGACTCAGCCTAAGAGAACAACTCGGATGTGTAAAAGCATGTGCAGCAGTGCGTTACAAAGCAAGTTTTGGGCTACCTGTACGTGCGCAAGTTTGTCATTGGCAAAAGGCATCGCGGAGTGCGCAGGGTGGGCTTGCCATTCTTACTAGACATGATGCGGTGGCTATCGACTGTGGGAAAAAATGCGGAGCTGCGCCGAAACTACACCAAACAACGAGGTGGTTGAAGCAACTGGCTCTTACTGGGGGCACTCCTATCCATATTGTATCCTTGTATGATGAATTTGGCAATGATGTATCAATCAGGACACGCAACAACAGAAACTTCCAGTATGTTTTAGAAGATGCCGAATCGCTCGGAGACCAGGCGGTATTTCTGCGCGTGGACTCGAACACGACAATCACCCAATCATCAATGCTTTCAGCTGCACTAACAACAGGACGATGGCATGATATTGGTGCTATCTATGTTAGTGAACCGACATATGGCCAGGACCCGAGCTGGGACAAGTCCTCACCTGGTACGAATGTCAGCCGGCCAGACTTGATCATTGCCAACACAGCTGCACGTGAATCCATTCATTCATTTCGGCTGCGGCGTGACTTGGGGCCCGCTCACATCTTGGTTTGGAGCTCGCTATCAATGTTACGCAACTTGAGGAGAGCTGGCAAAGACTACGACTACCAATCGCTTATCCCATCGAGGCGCTCAAGAAGACCACCAACGAGGAGAATGAGAAGATTGGCCAGGAATGCATTGAGCAATCTCATGGGAGTTTCGAACGTGCGCTGGAGGACGAACTACCAGACGGAGCCTGGCAACAAGTTGGCCTCATAGGAGAGATGTTCCTGGAGAAGCGACTTGAGCACACAGGCA
The DNA here is from genome assembly GCA_963575745.1 of Prorocentrum cordatum. Classification (NCBI taxonomy): domain Eukaryota; class Dinophyceae; order Prorocentrales; family Prorocentraceae; genus Prorocentrum; species Prorocentrum cordatum. The sequence goes on along the minus strand of CAUYUJ010018992.1, from coordinate 50,664 downwards.
TGCGGTTTGATCATCGGTACCACGGACGCAGTCAGATGCCAGAAGTGATCGAGTTCTCGACGACGGCTCCCGCGAATATCAAGCGGGACCCAGCACGTGAAGGACCGTCCACTATTCAATTGCGAAAGATTGGAATTATCAGATCCCGATTGATGGAGCTGGCAGTTCAAATCAGCAATTATATACTTGGTTGTGGGCAAAATACCTCATCACCTACAATCATGCAACGTATCAATGCACAGCGTCTTCGGGACAAAGTACGACCACAAATACGACGAGCACTACGAAACAGCCAAGATCAGCTACCGGTGGGACTCCCGCATCTCAGCAGCATCATGGCTTGGCAGCAACAACTTGAACAAATGCATGCACAGATCGTCAAAGATAGAAAACAGGCCCGAATAGATGAATGGGGGAAACGGCTGCGACGATCACTCCGTTTTGAAGGTGGGAGAGACCTATATTCGTGGATCAAGCAGCGGCAATACCATATTCTTCACGCGGTGCGAGGTTATCGAGACAAACGAATCGTCACGCAGCGCGCGCAGGTCCTGGAAGAAGTTGGAAAAATTCTGGCATATTATATTCAACAAAGAGGTTCTGCATAACTGGGACGCTTTCAAAGCAAGGTTCGGCCAACATATCGAAGCCACGCATTGTGGCATCGAGGACATCACAGGTGCACGCCTCCAAAAGCAATTCAGCAGAGCAGGCGTGCATCGAGCTGTTGCCGCAGACGGCTGGCGTATTGGAGAATTGAGAGCACTCCCAGTATGTATATGTAACCTGTTCGCGCTTTTGCTCAAGGCAGTGGAAGATCAATTGATGAATTGGCCGCAGGTTATGACCGTGGGTATCACAAGCTGTTTGCCGAAATGGGATCCTGATGTTGATCACAGTGAAGAAGTCGAGCCTGGCGAAGTGTGGTTGGCCACCGTGGATCAGACGAGGCCCATCACTAATCTCAGTCCTATATATACTGCACTATCGGGTGACCGCTTTCAGCAGATGGCGGAATGGAGAGAGGCCTGGATGCATCCAGGTGCTGCAGGAGCCCGACAGCATCATCGCTATTAAGCTATAGCATGGGAACTCAATCTTGAGATCGAGCAAGCTTACCTCGCACGTGCACCGATGTCGGGGCGCACGGCAGATCGCAAACAATTCTTCGACCTTCTTGAATACGAGATCGGAGATAAACTGATGGAAGCTCTCGGCTGTCCCAGTGGCGTCCCGCGAGCATCGCGGGGGTTCTACACCAACCTGAAGACGCGCTGGAAAGTGGCACAGGCAGTGGGGGCCGAGAAGACGAGGAAAAATGGATATGTCCAGGGCGACAGCTGGTCTTTGCAGCAGGCTCTGGCTCGAATGACCACATGGTCGAATGCGATTGAGAATGCAGGCCGCGCTAGAGTGAGCAGTTTCATTGATGACGGCAACTTTCGAGCTGATGGGCATGATCATGCTCAGAGAGTTGTGGAAGCCACGCAAATACCATTAGAGTTCGACGGGCTGAGTGGCACGGAGACGAACCTGAGCAAAACAACACACTACGCAACATCCCACTAGGCCGAGTATGAGCTCATCAAGGCAGCCGAGCCCGCTGGAATGCAAATCAAAACGACTCGGCATTTCATTCTTGTGGGAGGCGAAGTGGTTTCTATTGGCACATGTCCATCAGCCCAAAGAAGCATACGTTGCAGCTCGGCACGCAGAGCTGCTAAGCGAAAGGCGGGTGCACCAGTGGGAATCAGAGGCAAACAGCGACATCTCGCCGCAGCTTCTTTAGCCCCTGGGCTAGAGTTTCGCAAGCTGGCACGTCGCAATTATTTGAACTACCGCACCGCAGTTATGAATGCGCTATGGGCCAGTGGCAGAGCGCATCGGCCACCAGCAATAACACTCACACTTCTTACCAAGGGCCATTGCCTGGATCCTATTCAGATATCAACGGCGCAGCCCTTGCTAGTTGTACGAGGAGTCCTCACCAGCCCCTTTGCAGCCAGAGTCCTACCCATGGTCAGAAGATGCTGGGACTTGATGCAACAACAGGCGCGACGAGGACATGATTTGAGAACATTCAAGCCAAACGATGGAGGGCCAATGGCAAGGCTCAATTCAGTACTGGACGAGATAGGTTGGACATGGCCGCAGGTTGATGCCTTTCGGCGAGCCAATGGACAATCTGTATATCTTACCAGACACCCACAGGGGTGGTGGCAGCATGTACTACGTGAAGATATTCGAAGATGGATTTGGAGATCTGACGTACACTTGCTTGAGCGGAAAGACATGCAAGGAGTGAAGCACGGGATCAACTTCCTTATTACGACCGCCATCCTCAGGAAGGCGGAGAACGCTGCAATTCGAGAAGATGAGGATGGAGATGAAGAGCCCAAAGTTCAACCGCCCCTCATTCTCAACGTTACAGATGTGGCTGTGCCTCAAATTACCCGTGATCAGGTACCTTTCTTGCGTGCGTATCTGCAGGGGGCGACTATCACGGGGCATAGACTACGGCATATCACAGGTAAACAGGAGCACAGAGTCTGCTCATTTTGCGGAGCAACGGATGAAGATATGGATCACATACTATTTCAGCGTGGCCAATGGGACACACTGAGAGCGCCATTACTTGAACGCTACAGCGTTGAAAGTCTACTTCAACTCCCAGTATGCCTCCGGCAGTGTGGTCTCATGCCTGACAGGCCCGAGTATGATGCATTCTTCGGTGAGCTACTTCCTGATGAACTTGGCCTCCCTCCACCTCCACACAACGAGAATGGAGGGAGTGCAGAACAATTACTCATGCAAGACGGGTTTGTGATTGTGGCTGGAGACGGAGCGTGCCCAGGGCAAGCCTCGGACTTACGTTTGAGACGGTCAGGGTACTCCTTGTGCTACGGCCACAGTCACAGCTGCAACGTGGAGATGCCACTGCGAAGTGTATCCCAAGGAGCACAAAGAGCTGAAGTTGCAGCCCTCAGACATTTCGTATCATGGTCATGGGGCCCACAGCTCTATTGGACGGACAGCAGTTATTGTTACCGACAGTTTGCAGCTCTACTACGAGGTGAATATATATATCGCCGCAGCAACACCAGGACCTTTGGACCTCCATAGCCTCGGGAGTTCTTGCGAAGGGCCCAGAGATGTTTCGCATCCAAAAAATCAAAGCACACCGCAATGCCAACTATGTTGATGAAGGTGAATTACCATTGTGGGAACGCAATCAGAAAGCAGATCAGGGTGCGGTGCGAGCAGCGCGTCAACATCAGGTACCAGCGGAGGTGCGCCACCAGCACCTCAAGGACCAGCACCTCTGCTTTCTCTTGCAATATACTGCTACACGCACTCTTGAGCGCAGAGCCAAGGAGCTGACTAGCACGGGCAGGGACAAACGTGACGAGCGTTGCGTGCAGGCCCAGGCCCTCATCGAGGCTGACCTGGAACTGGCATACCATCACCAGCACGAGGATGACGAGTATGACCCTTGGGCACATCTCGACATGGAACAGGATGGAGAAGATCAGCCTGACCAACCTCGAACGCCGCCTCCAAGCGAGCCTCAGCCAGCAGCACCACAACTATCAATGACAGCAAGAAGATTACGACGCAAGACTAAGCCGCCAGCAACTATACTAAGCCGAGCGATCAGGACGACAGCAACACCAGCGAGCGCAGCAGCCTTGAGCTCAACAGCACCTGCAGCAGCACCAGCAAGCTCAACGGCACCAGCTGGAGCCTCAGCCAGTGCAACAGCAGCGGCAGTACCAGGGGCACTATCGAGTACAGCAGCTTCATCATCGGGGGCGCCCAACTTCGACCCCGTACTTGGCAATCCACGCACCTGGAGTCCAAAGATGGCTTTTCCTGGATTTACATGGGGCCCAGTCGAGCCGAACGTAGCGGAATGGGTGTTTCAGCCAAAACTACTCGAGACACTAACAAACAAGCAGCGGAGTTATCAGCAAGCGTTGTTCCCAGCAGTTATTTGGCTTTCTACCCAGCTGCGATGGGCGACGGACGACACCAAGAAGGCGCCTTTATCAGTATCATGGGCTGAACTGGCACTGGATTTCAGTATTGCAACTGGTCTGCCTCTTGTGACGCCGCAGAAGAATCCACAGACAGCGACGCTCGAGCGCATGGCGAGATACTTCTCGACAGCAGCAGCCCGCGTCGCCAAGCTGTGCGAATGCAAAGTAGCACCGAGAAAATTATGTGTAACATGTTGCTCGCTGACGCCATTGGGTACCAGACAGGTCCCAGGTTTTCTATGCAGACCCACCTTCCTCAACCATGATCACACGATGAAGACGTTATGCGCCGTGGCACGATCAACGACGGAGAAGAACGCTGGCATCAGAGTACCACCACAATGGTCCTCGATACCACCACCATGCTGGACACCGCCCAGACTGGAGGCAAACATCAGAGACAACGTCAGACCTACTGATCTTGTGGCCTGCGCTGCTTTTGTTGCTCGAGAATCTGGGGAATACCGCAAACGTGAACAGCGCTCTACGGCCATGGGTGTTGTCAGGGCGACGGTGGAGTACACGGAGCAGGAGCTGCGTGACCTCCATGGGCCCACAGGCCGAAAGAGGCTGAACGAGGAAAAGAGAATCTTGCACAACCGAGAAGCGCGCCAACAAGGATACCACGTGTTGGCACCATTGTATGGCAGTCAAAGAAAGCAACCACCATCCCTGAGGTGTCTCACCTGTCGGAGACGGACAAAGACGTTCACCATTTCTGCGTGGGGTCGATTGTTGCGCAGCCGCGATGACTACCGCGGGCCGCACCCAACAGGCCAACGACGGAAGCTGGAGGACTGGAACAAACTAGTGGAGGAGCACAATATACGTACCACAGTTCCTGGCAACAGATGCCATGTACTTTCACCCTTTCGCGCAGACAAAGTTGATCAAGAACTCGAGTGTACGCAGTGTAAGCAGGTTTCTCCAAAACGACGACGGGAGCAATTTTGTGCAGCAATCTGCGGCAAACTATGACATGTAAAATGTGAGGTGAAATAATGGGATATGGAGTTTACTACTCACGTATCCCACGCAGTCGCGTTGGCAAAGAATACGGCAATTCTCAGAGAGTTGGTGTATCAATGAATATATGGGTATGGTGTTTTTCACGTACTTCGATGGCTTGCTATTCTCGAGGGGGGGGGGGGGGGGGGGCGTAGCGCCCATGCGGGTGAGCGCGATCCCTTGAAGGCTGCGGAGCGTGCCTCCCCTTGAGTACTCTTAGTGGTCATATTGTGCATTTGTTTGGGTAGTGGTTATGATGCGATTGCGCTGGTAGATGCATGCGCAGTGAGCGCGCGCTAGTAGCGCGCAACGGTGCGAAATGGTAAAGATTACGATTGATCCCAAGTGAACAGAATAGACGAGTATGTTCTTTCACGAACTTCGATGGCATGCTATTCTCGAGGGGGGGGGGGGGGGGGGTGCGTAGCGCCCATGCGGGTGGGCGCGATCCCTGAAAGGCGACGGAGCGTGCTTCCCCTCGAGTATTCTTATTGGTTCTATTGAGCATATGTTCTGGTAGTGGTTATGATGCTACAAAGATGGCAGATGCAGACGCTGTGAGTGCGCCGACGCAGGTAGCATACAACAGTGTGAATAGGTAAAGATTACGATTACCCCCAGGAGAACTGAATATTCGAGCATGGCATTTCACGCACTTCGATGGCTTGCTAACCTCGAGGTGGGGGGCCCGTAGCGCCCATACGGGTGGGCACGATCCCTTAAAGGCTACGGAGCGTGCCTCCCCTCGAGTATTCTGTTTGGTTATATCGGGCATCTGTTCTGTTAGTGGTTCTGCTGTGACAGAGGTGGCAGATACATACACAGTGAGTGCACCGACGAAGGTAACACACAACAGTGTGCAATGGTAAAGATTACGATGACTCCCAGGTGAACGTTATATTCTGATCTGAAATGGAGATGGTGTGTGCACTCATTCGTGGGTACATTACTGTCAGGATACGATGTTGGTATTACTTGAGGTACTGCTGGCAGCTCTACGTAGAAATATTCACTGTTGCCGTGGCACAGGTGAACTACACTGATGAGAAATGGAGATGGTGATGGTACCTATTAGCGAGGGCCTAGCTGTCAGAACATGGTGTTGGCATTACTTGATGTATTGCTGGCAGTACTCCGTGAAGATATTCGCTGCGGTCGTGGCCAAAGTGAACTACACCAGAGCAGAGAGAGAGGGAAAAGGAGGAGTAGGAGGTGTCCAAGTAATAACAATATCCCCATCTTAGAATATGGGGGCATATTCAAGAATAGTCAAAGGATCGTCTCCAAAGTAGTTTTGAGTACTTCTGAATACTTCTGAACATTCCTCCTGTAGAGGGTCAGGCCCGACTCGAGTTTGGGGAGGCACAGCTAAAAATATACACTTCGCAGAATCACCAGCATGTATGCATATGTTCCAGTCGCCCCCTCCCCTGTCCCACATCTTCCCGAGGATTTCCCTCCCGGGAAGCCGCGAATCGAAGATCGCCGCGCCAACGGCCCGCCGCTCCTCGGCCGGCCCGCGGGGGCCTCTCCTCGCCAGAGCTCGGGACCGTCAGCGAGCGAGGCGGGAGGAAGAACCAGCCCAGGGCTCACGATGCTGCAACCTACCTTTCGCCTTGATCACCAGAAAGAGTGTCGAGCGCCCACCAAAAGTACCGAAGCTCAAGGATTTTCCCGTGCGTGGCCCTGGGAGGCACTCGCCCGACACAGTTTCGGCACTGTCTCGACACTCTTTAGGCCCTTTTTCCAGGTGCTCGAAATTATTTCTGGGATGCGGTCCTTAAGTAGGATGGGAACAACATAACCCAGGGCAGGGGGTCGGGCCTTCGGGGAGGATCGTACAGTCTCGGGGATGGACAGAACCCCCTTGAGCAAAGCGTGGTTTGGTGAAAACGACCTCGGACCCAAACCTGGCGGGCGCAAGCCCGGAAAATGACGGCCGCGGCGCCCTCTCGAGAAGCGAACACGGACAGTTCACTGATCGGCGTGTCAGGTTGGGGGTTTTCTGTCCATCCCCGAAAATGCGGAAGGCCGACAACAGTTCCTGTCCATGCTGGGCACGACTCGCTGTCGGCGCCGCCGCGCACGTGGTACACACCCACCTGCGCCCCAGCCGCCTGCTCCCCCACACCCCCACAGTGCCCGCCGCGACAGCGGGCCTCGGAGGTCCTGAGCTCGACGGGTTCCCTGCCCCCCTCGGTCGTGCCGGCATGCCGGCGATGGGCCAGCCGCCCGGTATGAACGACCCCTTCGCCAGCATGGCGGAGCAGCCCGCTCTCGCCGCGGCGAGGCCCACCAACCCCATCGGCACTGCCGGCCCCTCGGGCCCTCGCGCCGCCCCGCCCGGCCCCGCGGCGCCGCCGGCCCCGTCCTGGCAGTCTCAGGCGGCCGCCCGCGCGGGGAAGGGCGCGGAGGAGCACCGGCTCAAGGCTGCTTTACGTCGGGCGTGCCCCTCCGCAGGGGGAGTGCTCAAAGGTAGCCAAAACGTAGTCCAGGGGCGATGTTTGTTCACCATGTCTGGCAATGTTGAAATGCTTGTTTGACTGCTTCAAATTTGTCGCCCAGGATCCGCCGTAGGGGGACACGCCCGACCTAACGCAAGGCGCCGCTGGCCCCTGGGCCGCCGGGTCTCATTGGCGATGGGGAGACGGGGGTCCTTATGCAAGCAGGGGTCAGCCAGAGCGCCGCATCTCTTGCAGGCTCCTGCAGAGAGCCAGGGGTCCTGATGGGCCCTGGCTGGCGCGCAAGAGCCTGCGGGAGGTCTTGCAGGATCCTGCAGAGCCTGACTGACCTGGGTTCGCATTGGCCCGTGTCGGTGCGTCCCCGAGGTGACTCGTTGGTGTCCCGCAGATGGGCCGTCCAGGCCCGCTCCGCCGGCCCGCGCGGCGAGGGCGGCAAGCCGGCCGCCAGAGCGCCCATGAAGGGCGCCATGGGCCTGTGGGCGCCGAAGGGCGGCGCGCCCGGGCGTGGTGCGGGCAAGGCGGACCACAGCATACGCACTCTCCAGACCACAAAGATGTGGGATTGGTTCGTCCGGCCGGAGGAGGGCCCGCAGCAGTTCGAGCCGTTGGGAAAGGACTCCGGCGTGGGCCGCGGTAAGGCCCTGATCCAGCCGGCGTGGAAGCAGCCCAGCGGGTTGGTCGGCGGGGCCGAGCAGCGCGCGGCGCAGCCGTGGCTCTGGCAGTCGAGCTGCGGGCAGCACGGGTGGAGGCCCGCCCATGCTGCGGGGGCGAGCGGCGCGGAGTGGGAGTGGATGGGCGAGTCGAACGACGCGGAGTGGACGGGGGACGGTGGCGGCGGCTATGGCGAGCCGTCACCGCACCCGAGCGCGCCGTCGGACGCGGCCCATCGGCCAGCTCTGCGGCCCCGGCACTCGCACCCGAGCGCGCCGCCGGACGCGGCCCATCGGCCAGCTCTCCCCACCGCCGCTTCGCTGCAGCCCCGGCACTGCCAGTCCTGGCTGGAGAAGCTGGGCGCGGCCAGCGCGCACGCTGCCGGGAGCCTGGAGGTGGAGGTGGTGGAGCGGGTCCCCTCCGAGTGGCCAGGAGACTGGCTCCGGGAATGCGAGGTGGGAGAGCTCGTGCTGCTGGTCTACGGCCAGGACGACCTGGTGTACGTGTGCGCCCACTGCACGGCCGAGCAGACGTGCGGGTGGCTGCCCGCGGCGTCCGTGCAGCTCGCCCAGCACGAGTCCTACCACGAGTTCTTGGTGAGGATAAGACCCGCCCCGGGCGACCCGGCCCAGACTCGGGACAGACGAAAGGGGGAAGGGTTTGGGGACAGCTTAGGGGAAGAGAGGGGGCATGGAAGCTGCTGCATGCAGTTGGTTCTGGCCTTGCTGCCGAGCACATTCCTCGATGCGTGGCCGTTGTCGGCGCTGGGCGGCGCCGGGAAACAATTGGCCACAGTCGAGACGTTGTTAGGGCTCGCCCATCCGTGAGGGTCTTCCATGGTCCTTCCTCTAGCGCTCGTCTGGCACCCAGGCGCCCTTGGTCGGGGGCCCCCAAACGGGGTGGTGACCACACCGTGCGGTGAGTCGGTGGGGATTCGGGGTCACCGCACGGGTTTGGGACTCGGGTCGTTCTCCGAGGACGTCTCGGGCGACTGGGGCATCCGAGGTCCCAAAACCGTGCGTTGACGGACCGCGCGGTGAGGTCTTGGGGGATTTCGAGGTCACCCCACGGACTGTCACCGCACCGTTTCGGGACTCCAAATTTGGGGCCGAAAAGGCGCACCTTGCCTCGTTTCGAGCTCCTGAGCTTGGCTGCACGTGAGCTGTTTCGCTGCCACCACCCCCGCTGTTCTCAGGGGCAGCGAGACAGGGGGGAGCGGCTTCCGGGGGGAACGCATCGACCCCCAAGCGCCCGTGCCTTGCTGAAAGGAGGTCGATAGCCCAAGCCGCCCTGGGGCTCGGCGACTGCAAAGGGTATGGTCACGCCGGGGTGTGGTTTGCGATCGGCACCGTTGGGACCTGGGAGGCACGACGCTGTCCTCGGCGGGCCTCCTCGGGGCGCGGGAGAACTATATCGAGGTCCCCGCGCGCCCCCCAGGGTGCTCCCCAGGATGTTCCCCAGGGTGCCGGTTGCAAGGTTGCAAACCACACCCTTTGCAAACCATCCCTTCAGAGTCGCCGATGGGACGTGTGGTGTCGCTGTCTGGGGCACATCGCTGATCCGTCGGCGATGCATTGCTGATTTCAGCTTAATGTTGGGTCGGGCGTGTTCCCCCTACAGGCGGATCTTGGGCGAAAAATGAAAACAAACGCCCAATAATGTTCAAACATAGTAAAAAAGGGTCGAAGATTCGTCCAAGGACTATAGTTTGACTATTTTTTGATATTCCTCCTGTAGAGGGACGCGCCCGACTTAAGCTTAATGCTCCCCCTCTGAGCCCGTCTCCCCCTACCGTTCCCATTTCGCCTTGACTGACGTCCCCCCTTCGCCCGACCCAAATTTGATTTTCTCGTCGAGCCTACCACGGACACGTCGATTGCTTGTACATCTAAGGAACAGTCTTCGCATTTTTCGCAGCTTCGACCCGCAAATCATTCCTGGGACAAATCAGCTCTGCAGTCGCTCCCCTGCTCGAGCCAACCTCCCCCCCTTCGCCCGACCCGGCGGAAGCAGCTGGGCCTGGTGCTGGCGGACCCCGTGGGGCCGCTGCCTGGCGTGGTGGTGGCGGACGTGCTCCCCGGCTCGCTGCTGGACGAGTGGAACGAGCATTGCCGCAAGACGTTCCCCCGGGACCAGGTCATCCCGAGCGGCTGCCGCCCTCCGCCCCGAGACGCGCCGCGGGCCCCTCCTGCGTGTGGTGCCTCCTCGCCGGCCCGTCGTTTCTCCCTGCTCCTCGCAGCAGCTCTCCTCCCTCCTCCGCCTCCGCCTCCGCCTCCGCCTCCTCCTCCTCCTCCTCCTCCTCCTCCTCCTCCTCCTCCACCTCCTCCTCCTCCTCCCCCACCTGCCTCTCCATCCTTCCCATACCCTCCCTGCCTCGTCGGCCTCTCTCTCTCTCTCTCCCTCTTTCGCCCTCCTGCAGCATCGTCGTACCCCTCGGTCTTCCAATCCTCCGTAACTCTGACAAGCAATCATCTAACGAACCGATAGCGATATCGACACCGCAGCCAGCACGCTGAAACGTTACCCTAGCACTTGGTGCCCACTAGCACGGTAGAGCAGGGTCAGCGCTTCTAACCGAAAACCTCGTCCTTCCCTTGCCTATCCCCCTTTGCCCATGCAGGGGGCGAGCAGGCCAGACGCTGAGATGGCCCACGTTCTGGCCCATGTTGAGCAGGAGCCGTTGTCGAGGTCACCGCCGACGCTGTCCACTCTTGGCGAGCGTGGCCTGCCTAACCAGCAGGCGCTGCCTGCCCTGGACCACGCAGGCTGTTGGGGAGCCTCCCCACGGCTTCCGTCCCCTACGTACTCCTCCCGCCAGCCAGTCTCCTCCCTCCCTCCTCCCGCCTCGTTCGGTCTCGAAGAGGCCGACCTCCACTGGGTGAGAGATCGAGGGGAGGCAGCGCTCCGAGCTTCGCCTGACGAGTTGGGCGGGTCATGCTCTGACGCCGGCGACTTCGGCTGACACCTTGGACTGTCAGGCTTGAGGGAATATCCCCAACAGCTCCCTCCTCCCTCCTCCACCTCTCCCGGCCTCATGCCCCCCCACTTCTGGGCCGCTGCGATCGGTCCGACTGCAGCGTCGCCAGCTCGCTTGCTCCCCCTTTCTCACCCTGCCTCGCTCCTCCGCCCTCGCCTCCGCCTCCTCCTCCTCCTCCCCTCCTCCTCCTCCTCCTCCTCCTCCTCCTCCCTCCTCCTCCTCCCTCCTCCCTCCTCCCTCCTCCCCTCCCTCCTCCTCCTCCCTCCTCCCTCCTCCCTCCTCCCGTCCTCCCTCCTCCCCTCCCCCTCCCTCCTCCTCCCTCCTCCCTCCTCCCCCCTCCTCCTCCTCCTCCTCCTCCTCCTCCTCCTCTCTCTCCTCCTCCTCCTCCTCCTCCTCCTCCTCCTCCTCCCTCCTCCCTCCCTCCTCCCTCCTCCCCTCCTCTCCTCCTCCCTCCTCCCTCCTCCCTCCCTCCCCTCCTCCCTCCTCCCTCCTCCCTCCTCCCCCCTCCCTCCTCCTCTCCTCCTCCCTCCTCCCTCCTCCCTCCTCCCTCCTCCATCCTCCTCCTCCCTCCTCCCTCCTCCCTCCTTCCCTCCTCCCTCCTCCCTCCCCTCCTCCTCCTCCTCCTCCTCCTCCTCCTCCTCCTCCTCCTCCTCCTCCTCCTCCTCCTCCTCTCCTCCTCCTCCCCCACCTGCCTCTCCATTCTTCCCATACCCTCCCGCCTCGTCGGCCTCTCTCTCTCTCTCTCTCTCTCTCTCTCCCTGTTTCGCCCTCCTGCAGCATCGTCGTACCCCTCGGTCTTCCAGTCCTCCGTAACTCTGACAAGCAATCATCTAACGAACCGATAGCGATATCGATAACGCAGCCAGCACGCTGAAACGTTACCCTAGCACTTGGTGCCCACTAGCACGGTAGAGCAGGGTCAGCGCTTCTAACCGAAAACCTCGTCCTTCCCTTGCCTATCCCCCTTTGCCCATGCAGGGGGCGAGTAGGCCAGACGCTGAGATGGCCCACGTTCTGGCCCATGTTGAGCAGGAGCCGTTGTCGAGGTCACCGCCGACGCTGTCCACTCTTGGCGAGCGTGGCCTGCCTAACCAGCAGGCGCTGCCTGCCCTGGACCACGCAGGCTGTTGGGGAGCGTCCCCACGGCTTCCGTCCCCTACGTACTCCTCCCGCCAGCCAGTCTCCTCCCTCCCTCCTCCCGCCTCGTTCGGTCTCGAAGAGGCCGACCTCCACTGGGTGAGAGATCGAGGGGAGGCAGCGCTCCGAGCTTCGCCTGACGAGTTGGGCGGGTCATGCTCTGACGCCGGCGACTTCGGCTGACACCTTGGACTGTCAGGCTTGAGGGAATATCCCCAACAGCTCCCTCCTCCCTCCTCCACCTCTCCCGGCCTCATGCCCCCCCACTTCTGGGCCGCTGCGATCGGTCCGACTGCAGCGTCGCCAGCTCGCTTGCTCCCCCTTTCTCACCCTGCCTCGCTCCTCCGCCCTCGCCTCCGCCTCCTCCTCCTCCTCCTCCTCCTCCTCCTCCTCCTCCTCCCTCCTCCTCCTCCTCCTCCCTCCTCCCTCCTCCCCCTCCTCCCTCCTCCCTCCTCCCTCCTCCTCCTCCCTCCCTCCTATCCTCCCTCCTCCCTCCTCCCTCCTCCCTCCTCCTCCCTCCTCCTCCTCCTCCTCCTCCTCCTCCTCCTCCTCCTCCTCCTCCTCCTCTCCTCCTCCCCTCCTCCCTCTCCCCCTCCTCCCTCCCTCCTCCCTCCTCCCTCCTCCCTCCTCCTCCTCCCTCCTCCCTCCTCCCTCCTCCCTCCTCCCTCCCCTTCCCTCCTCCTTTCTCCCTCCTCCCTCCTCCCTCCTCCCTCCTCCCTCCTCCCTCCTCCCTCCTCCCTCCTCTCCTAAGAGCGGAATCCAAGCGATTTGGGACCTTATGGAATGCGTCCCCCTGCCCTCCCAGACATGTGACTAAAGTTTTGGATCCCCTTCCCCTTGCTAGCATAGATCAAATACGAACCTTATCCAGGAGCTACTCTCGTCGTTCTGCCGTCGCGTTGGACGGCTTTCACATGCGCCATTATCAATACCTCTCCGACGAGGCCCTGGAGTGTTTCGCTCTCCTCCTGCAGGTGATCGAAATCAGCGCGATGCTTCCCCAGCAACTGAGGGCCTTCATCGTGGCCCTGATCCCCAAGAAGGTCCCTGGCTTCCGACCCATCGGGGTTTTCTCGTCTCCCTTCAGGCTTTGGGGAAAACTTCGGCGTCCCTGGGCCCTGGAGTGGGAAAGCCAGAATGATCGGCCCTACTGGGCCGCGGGGAAGCATCGGTCCGCCACTGACATTGTGTGGCGCCAGAGTGTTCGCGCTGAGGCCAGCACCTCGGCTGGCCAGCATGCGGCTTCGATATTTTGGGATCTTTTGAAGTTCTACGAGCTGATCCCGCTGCACGTCCTTGAGGCGAGGTGTCATCGGCTCAGCTTTCACCCGACGCTGATCGGGGTTTGTCTCGCCGCTTATCGCTCGAGCAGGTACCTGGTTCTCAGTGGTGTCGTCGCTCCTGGGGTCTTCGCTGACACCGGTTTGGTCGCTGGGTGTTCTATGGCCACGACCCTCATTCGGGTCTTCGGGTTAGAGGCTTTCGACAGCCTTTCGCTCCCCCCCTCGGTCACCCTCGATGTTTACATCGATGACACCAGCCTCGATGGAGTTGGCAAGCTTGAGCCTTTGGTCGCTGACATGCGCAGCGCGGCTAGCCAGCTCGAACATGCGATCTCTCACTCTATGAAGGCTCACATTGCTCTTGACAAAGTTGGCATGGTTACCAGCAGTAAGGTTATTTCCAGTAGGCTCCAGGAGGCCTTCGGAGATCTCGTGGGCCCCCACCTCGAGACGGCTGTCAACCTCGGTCATGACCATACTGCTGGTGCTTCTAGGCGCGTCCGTGGACGCAACTCCAAGACTAAGGCCCGCCTGCTGTCTGCCACGCGCCGTACGCGGAGGCTCGCCCGTCAGCGAGGCGTCATCGGCAGACGTGCAACTAAGGTTTTCTGTGCAGGTGCTCTTCCAGCACTGCAATATGGTGCGGACGTGCATGGCATGTCTGACGGCGAGCTTTTACAAGTACGACGTCTAGCAGCTTCCACGATGAAGCCATCCTGCGGCGGCCGCTCTCTATGTATCCTCACTCGGGTTGAAGGTGATCCTGCCTGGTATGGGTCAGTCGCTCCTCTCATCCATTATCATAGAGAGCTATGGCTGCTGCGCACGCGGATGACAGATTATACTCTTTCTTGGGCTCAGATCAGAGTGGGTTGGGAAAACGTTTGGAACAATCCCCCTCGGACCTGGAGATCTGTCAAAGGGCCTTTGGGGGCCATGTACTTGTCGATTGCAAGACTGGGATGGACCATGAGTTCCCCATACATCCTGACCGACGACCGCGGTGTGGAAATCCCTCTCCTCCTCATCTCTCCTGCCCTCCTCAAACGACTCTGTAAATCTGCGATTTTCAAAGCTCTTGAATGTGAGGCTGGAGACAAATATGGTCAGGGTTCTAGGCTTTGTTTCGATGTGCTGTGTACCTCTTTGAATTCGAAGAAGTACACTCCCAAGCAGAAGGGAATTATTAGAACACTCACTTGTCAGGGCTTCTGGCCTTTGAGTCGCGCCAAGGCCCTGGGATACCAAGTTGAAGACAAGTGCCCTCTCTGTCAGGCCGAGGGCGATACGCTGATCCATCGCCTTTGGTATTGCCCTTCTTGCGAGGCCGAGCGTTCTGAATATATCAAGCCCCAGTTGTTGAGCCGCGTCCGCCAGGAGCTTGAGGCAGGCGTCAACCCTGGTTTTAAGGTGCTTTGTGAAACTGGGCTCTTCACTCACCCTTCCTCTGAGGCTCCCCTCCCTCAGTCGGCCCAGGAATCTCAGGATTCGGTGGTATATGAGTTTTTTCCTGATGCTTTTGAGGAGGCTGGTCTGCCTCTTCCTCCGGAGGGGCGAAGGGAGGTTCGGGGCAAAGTTTTCCTGGATGGATCGTGCTTTAGACACCCCGTGCGTGAACTCTCCCGCTCCGGATGGGGCGCGGTCTGGCTAAATGACCAAGGTCAGATTCTCGTCCGTACGTACGGCACGGTTTGTAACGTATATCCTCAGACGAGCGTGGCAGCTGAATTCGTCGCTCCTGCTGCCGCCTCGTGCTTGCTTGAACACACGGTTGAATTTCTTTCTGATTGTAAGGCTGTGGTCGACCAATTTGCCCTGCCTTTAGCTCAGCAGCTCTCGCCCGCCAGGCCTTATAGTGGTCTTGTGATGCAGTGCCTGGCTAACGCTGACGGTAGACTCGAGGGTGTCTCCAAAGTAAAGGCGCACCTCACCGAAGATCCCAGCCTCCCCTGGGAAGAGCGTTTCAACATTCGTGGTAATAACTTTGCTGATGAGGCGGCGAAGGCAGGAGCGAACCTTCACCAGCCTCTTGAAGACAGCCTCAAGGACAGTCTGTCGTTTTTGGTCTCAGTTTCCAAGGCTGTCGCCAACCTTGCCGCCCACCTCTTGGACCTTTGGCCCAGGACCAACCTGGACGGGGTCTCTTGGGAGCGCCCTCTGGCTCCTGGTCCTCCCAGGGTTCAGGGTCCTGGTCATTCCTGGGGTTGGGCTGGCAAATTCTGGCAATGCAACGAGTGCCTCAAGTGCTCTCGTTCTGTCTCGAAGCCTCCGCCAGGGAGGTGCACTCAACAGCTCAAGGTTTCGCCTCAGTCTCTAAGAGATTTGGGTCACCGCTGCATCATTGTAGACTGCAGCGATGGAAGTTTTGTGGCCTTCTGCCAGCTGTGCTTCTTCTACACATGTGGAGGACAGCTTCGCGGTTTGGGGGACCCCTGTCCAGCGAATCCCTCCCACCCTCAGGTTGCGAGAGGTCACGCTGACAAGCTTTGGTCCGCCCACAAATCCCGCAGAAGAGATCTTTGGTCCAAACTCAGCAGAGGTCTCCATCCGAAACGGAATGGGGTCACAGTTGATTTGGACGGCATTGGAGTTTTATAACAATTATCTCTCTGATGCACTTTGCCCGCTCTGCGGGTCTTTGATAGTGGATGTCAAAAAAAAATCCCTCCTCCCTCCTCCCTCCTCCCTCCTCCCTCCTCCCTCCTCCTCCTCCTCCTTCCTCCTCCTCGTCCCTCCTCCTCCTCCTCCTCCCCCTCCTCCTCCTTCTCCTCGTCCTGCAACTCCTCCTGCTCATCGTCCTCCTGGCCCTCCGCCTCCACCTCTAGCCGTTCCAGGCCCCGCCCGCTCTCCGCGAGGCGCGGGGGGGCCCTGCTGTGTGCGAGCCTCGAGAACGGCGCGCTGCACGAGCGAACCAGCTCGCGCCTCCCTCGCCAGGGTGGCAGGCTGTAGACTTGTGGATGCCATGACAGATGGACACCCTTAACAATCCGATCATTGAATCCCATCAGCCCTCTGGGCGTCGGTGGTCTAGAGAGTGTCCTCTTCCGACCCCCTTCTTCCCCTTCGGGGAGAGGTTTACCCCTCCCCCTACCCCCTCCCCTGGACCTGGACGGAGGGTTCCGCGGGTCGTTGGGGCGTCCAAGATGGCCCAAGACGGCTCCAAGAGCGAAAAGGCGAGAAAGCCCAAAACATTGACTCCCCTAGGTGTTGGAAGGATGTTGGCCTCTTTGGGGGCCCAAGAGGCGGTTAGGCCGAAGCGTGGTTTGTCTCTCACTCAGCCCCAGGCACTGGAAAAGGAAACCTGGGGTAGGAGGCCCCTCTGACCTGGGTTTGCCCAAGGCCGCCAGTCCAGGGCTTGGTCCGGCGTGCCATCGAGGCAGTCTTGCGATGGATAGCCTGGCACTCTCGTTGGCAGGCGCAGTCCGTCTCTCACGATCATGGCGTCGGCGACTCGGGCGACCTGGAGGAGAGAGGCCTTCGGCACCGTCCGCCGCGGGAGGAGGAGGAGGAGGATGAGGAGGAGGAGGAGGAGGGCGGAGGAGGAGGAGGAGGAGGAGGAGGAGGAGGAGGAGGGAGGAGGAGGAGGGGAGGAGTAGGAGAGAGGAGGAGGAGGAGGAGAGGAGGAGAGAGGAGGAGGAGGGAGGAGGAGGAGGAGGAGGAGAGGAGATAGGGGCGAGGGTGCTCCTCTTTCCCCCCTGTCCTTGCCTTAGACCAGGCGGGAGGAAGCACTGGAGACCATGCGGGAGGCCATGCAGAGCTATCGATCGACCACCGCGGGCCTGCCACGAGTCAGCCTGCGGGGCAGCCGCGCGACGACCACGGGAGGGCCACGAGACAGCCACGAAACGACCACTGGACAACCACGGTGCATTCACGGAGCAGCCACATAACAACCACGGGATTCGAGTATCGATCGACAACTGCGGGACTGCCACGAGTCAGCCTGCGGGACAACCACGCGACGACCACGGGAGAGCCACAAGACAACCACAAAACGACCACTGGACAACCACGGTGCATTCACGGAGCAGCCACACAACAACCACTGGAAATGGAGGGCAAATTGAGGCCTTCGAGTTGGGTTGGGGTGGTTTGGTAGGTGGTGAAGGGTGTTCCTCTTTCCCCCCTGTCCTTGCCTCAGACCGTGCGGGAGGAAACCCTGAAGACCATGCGGGAGGCCGTGCGGAACGATCGATCGACCACCGCGGGCCTGCCACGAGGCAGCCTGCGGGACAAAACCGCGCGACGACCACGGGAGAGCCACAAGACAACCACAGAACGACCACTGGACAACCACGGTGCATTCACGGAGCAGCCACAGAACAACCACGGGATTCGAGATTGCCCGAGATGCACCCAAGATGCCCAGGAGAGGGTGCAGGATGGCCCAAGAAAGCCCCAAGGTGGTCTCAAGATGGCCCCACGGTAGCCCAAATTGACAGCCGTCATGAGTCTGCGAAGAAGACGTTGTGATCGCGCCTCTGCAGATGGAACAGAACCCACTCCCCTGACTGACGCTGGACGGAAGACGCGCAGATCCCAGTGCAGATCTGAAAGACGGCGGTCAACTGGCATCTCGAGTCTTTTCTTTGAAGGAGATCGGCGGTGGCGGGGAACACGCAGAAACAGCTACGCGCGCCCTGTCAGAAGCAAGGGGGGATGGGCTCCAACCGACTCGACCAGACGAAAACCCACATAACCATTGGCGTAGGAGCTCCTGCCAAACAGGAAGGGACCCCGTCCAGTCAAGCTGAACAAAGTGGCAGCTCGGGGCGCCTCGGGCAGGACGATCTGAACCTCCTCCTCAGGGCAAACCTGGAGGCCTCTCTGATGGGGTACGAGTAGAGGGGGTCGGAGGATCGCGCCGCACCCCCGATGCATCGCCGACGCATTGGCGATCCATCGGCGATGCATTGTCGATGCAGCGGCGACACTGGGGTAAAGAAAATGGGGCTCCACATCGCGCCGCATCGGCAATGCATCGGCCATCAGGCACCATTCGGAGGTTACGCAGCGCAATCGGAGCGTAATCAGCGCGTGGTCGGAGTGCAATCGGATCGCTATCGGAGCGTAACCAGCGCGTAATCGGAACGTAGTCGGAGCGTAACGGGAGCGTAACTGGAGCGTCATCGGAGCGTCACTGCAGCGTATCGGAACCGCGGGGGGACTACGTAGACGCCTAGGCACCCGCGCAACCAGACCTCCCGTCCGGAGTGGCCTGCAGGCACTCCGCCATGGCCCTCAAGCGCATGGCCTCCGCCATGTGGGTCCTCGCGGCCTGCGGGCGAGAGGAAGGAGGGGACGGAGAGATGATCGGCTCGAGGTCACCTGCACGGTGGCTTGAACTGCTTGGTGCCTGGCACACTCCCCTACCCGACGCCTCGCCCGACTCGTGCCCAGCGCTCACGCACGGCTGGGCGGACGACCGGACCGCCGACCCTACGGCCCCCTGCCCCAGGACCCCCCACCCGACGGCCAAGAGGAGGAGGAGGAGGAGGAGGAGGAGGAGGAGGAGGAGAAGGAGGAGGAAGGAGGGGGAGGAGGAGGAGGATGGAGGGAGGAGAAGGAGGAGGAGGAGGAGGAGGAGGAGGAGAAGGAAGAGGAGGAGGAGGAGGAGGAGGAAGAGGAGGAGGGAGGAGGATGGAGGGAGGAGGAGGAGGAGGGAGGAGGGCGGAGGAGGAGCCCCCCCAAGACGGCTCCCAACGACGGCGCCCCACGGCGGCCCCCGCGGCGGCCTCTGGGCGACGATCCACGCGACGGCCCCCAGTGACGGGGCCCCCTCGAGAGAACCCCGCGACGGCCCCTCGCGGCGGGCCCCCACGACGGTGGATGATCGGCTCGAGGCCACCCGGCATACGATCGGCTTGCGTCGCAAACGCACATTCGCACAGTACTTACCATGGAATGTGTGCTGCGCGCGCCGCGCCACACTGAGGCTCCGAAGCGCTCACGCCGCCCCAGACCCACTGTTGAGGGGCAACGATAGGGGGGGGCTGGCATATGGGGGGGATGCATCGACCTGGAATCGGTGATGCATCGCCGATAGATCTGCGATAGGCCTACGATAACGAATCCGAACCTTCATGGGCGGGTTGGGGCTATCGGGTCCGTATTGGCGATCAATGATCGATTGGGGGTCGATGCATTCCCCCTATGTCTATCCACCGCTCGTTGCCCCTGAGCTGTACACATAGTGCTGGTCGGTAGTCACGGTCAGGCAAATCCAAGGAGATCATCGCAGCCAGGTTGAACAAAGAACAGCCAAATCCAGAGGAAACGGAGGGATGATCGGCTCGGCGTCACCTGGCATGCGATCGGCTTGTGTCGTATCGGGTCGTGAGCTGTATAGTGCCTTGCGTCTTGAGAATATAACCACGATGATCGTACATGACACGCCTGTTCGGGCTTGTGTCCAGGCTTGCACACAGTCTTTTTTCGACCGACTGGTACATATTCGGTCAGACTCTCAAATTCAAAGACGGGCAGCAGAAGCTCGCTCTTGGGACTTCGCACAGCGATTCTGCTTAGCTAATGACACCTGCCCTCGTTTTCGCCCCGAGGTTGCATTCAGTCCGATAGATCACAGCATGCACGTTGCGACTCACGCGGAACGTACCATGACTTTCAGACTCTACCTCGAGGTGGCTCGGGAAACAGATCGGGCGGGAGTGCCTTCATCCCACCCTCGGGATAAACGAAAAGAGCTCGCTCCAGATTGCACGCTAGCGCAACCCTATTCGCAACACCTGCATGGTCCGAGTCCGATCCGTCAGCCCTCTCTGGCGGTGCCAGGCTGTGAAAGCCCTGGACTGCTGCGTTGCTGCTGTATGTATATAACTACGTGTGTGTGTGTGTGCCTTCTATATATACAATTATGTGTATGTTCATACGCACCTCTCCGAAGGAGTAGAGCTAAGCGGCGATGAATTGAAGCCGCGCTTCTTGTAGCAATACTAAGCCGCAAACTCATGTACCGCACTTCGCCTGCGAGATTTCCAGGACCCGCACAACGCTCGGTACTTCCCCAGACTCTGCGACGGTTATATTGGCAACGCCTCCCGCTGCAAATTACTGACCTAACGTGCAAGATGTATTCGAGGTTGCATGCTCCTCCAAAGTGAGCTTACAATCATGAATATTGCAATGCGCACCTCATGCGAGCACGGACAATAAAATCCGCAGAGGAGTACAGGAAAATCTCACAACTCGAAACGCCCAAAACGAGCACATCTTAAATCTTTCCCCTCGCCGTTGGAGATTCGCCTTCCACGCGCGCAGAACCTTCCATCTGGGCAGTGTGCTTCTGGCCCCAGGTGTGCGAATGATGGGATGGGGGTGAGCACCGATGCAAGACAGTATGAAGAATGATACGATGGGGAAGGACAAGATGGAGACGCAAAGGAATGGCCGCGTCCATGCAGACACGAAGACACACACACACACACACAAACACACACACACACACACAATTTCGGGCGCACGCGATCGGGGAGCAGCGGGCAGCGGCGCCGAACGGTAAGCGGTCACCGGCGGGAAGGGCGGGCAGCGAGCGGCAGGCAGCAGCGGGGGCAGCGGGCGGCGGCGCCAAACGGGCGCCGCTGGGGTGGGTGGTCGGAGAGCAGCGCCGTCGGGTGCTGAGCGTCACCACCAAGGCTTCGCCTGGGGGCGAGACCGCACGATGGCGCGTCTGCGGCTGTGGTGTGTGCGGGCGCGGAAGCGGCCCACCAGGTGCGCCCACTGCTGAAGCAATCGGCACACGGGCGGTGCGGGCACGCCGGTGCGGAACCGCGCGGCGGGGAGGCGGGGTCTGTCCAGACAGGAACCGCCGAGACGGCACGTAACCGCCAGCAGGAAAAGGCACCCGCACAGCTGGCCGCGAACACGCATACGCAGACACACACACACACACACACACACACATACGCACGCACGCACACACACACATATATATGTATATACGCACGCACGCACTCACGCACAAACAAACAAACACACACACACACACACACACACTCCAACACACCAACCGTAGTAGGAGAGGGCAAGCCCATGTGGGTCAGCAGGCCTGTTCCATCTGCGGCCCGGACATCTGCTGCAGCATGGCCGCAGCGACCGCCTGGGGAGCTCGTCCCTTTCCTCCTCGTGGTCCTCCTCCCTCTCCTCCTCCTCCTCCCTCGGACCCCGTGGGCGCCCGCCACCACGTGGCCGGAGCCAAGGAGCTCTCATGCTGCAAAGGTCGAGGAGCCCAGATGGAGGGTGACCACGCAGCCAGCCTGGCCGGCACCTCCCCGCAGAAGCGGCTCTCGGGCCCGGCCTTCCGCGCCGCGGCCCGCACGGGGCGGACGCGACCCCTTCCTGGATGACGCGGCCTCGATGCCCATGGGAGGTGACTCTGGGTGAACCTCCCGTCCCGCGTCTGGCTGCACCTCCTCCACGGGCGCCAGCCGCCCCCCTCCGCGGTGGGCCGCGCTTGGCGTCCTCCCACTCCTGTGGGCGGCCGCCACCACCGCGCTGCAAGCGCCGGGCCCCTCCCGCCCCCCACGCCCCAGGCCAATCCTCGGACATGCACCCTCTCGCCGGCAACGCAGCGCCCCCCCCCCCCCTGTTCCCGAACGGGTGGGTACGCACGAAGGCACTTCCTGATACTGCGTGCTTGAAGCCGTCTCGGGAAACTCCTCCACGCCGTGAAAACCTCGCTTTCAGCAGCGTGAAGGGGTTCCCCGCAATTCGCCCACGGAGTCGCGCCGAATGTAGGGCAGGGGGGCTTCCACGACGCATATACTATAAGATTTCTCAGTGCGCGCGTCGCCCCTGGGAGGGCGACGCACATACAGTATCAATATGTTGGGGTGACGCCGATGCCCCCCCAATCAGTGCTTGCACTGAAGGGGTCCTGGCGGAAATTCAAAGATTTGGCGAAAAGGTTCCCGCCGATCTTGGTAGCCGGCTGGGTTCCCGGGTTCCCGGGTTCCCGGTTCCCGGGTTCCTGGTTATTGATTCCGGGCCGATGTCGGCGGGCTCTGGGTTCCCAAGTTCCCAGGCGATCTCCTTGTCTATCTCTTTATCATCCCACGATTCATCAGACCATCCACTGATTGGGGTTCTTCCTCTGGTGTAATAATGCTCACCTGATGTGAACAACGACACGCAGGACTGCAAGTCCTCGAGGTGGTACCACACACTCACTCATGGTCGAAATCGCCCAGGGCGGCGACGAACCCAACAGCGGTGCATGTGCCACGCAGTCCTGGCCATCAGGTTATATGACATCCGTGCAATTTCGCTAATTTAGTTTGCTTCGGTAGTTTGAATGAAAAACCAAGAGAATTCGAGAATGTAGTGTGGAACCAGCAAGGTGTATGATGTTACTGGTTTCGTGTCCTGCGTAAGATTTGAACACATGTTGTTTCGTTACTGAAATTGCGAATGAACGAATGCAATGACAATTTTGATGTCTGGAAGGGATACCTTCACTGCAAAGGGCCGTTCAACTTCGAGAAAGCTGCGTGAAACGAATCGGAGGAACCATGATGTTGATGGTGGTGTGGATGCCAGTTGGAAACTAGCCATGAACATGTTGTTTCGTGAACTGACTGTGTGAAAAACTGTGTTCTGATATTTGTATATTTCTGACGTTGCCAATTTGAGAGGAACACGAAACGCATGACGATGCTTCTGGTGTTGCATGGGGCGTGCTTGCTCGTTCCAATTACTCCGACGGTAGGACCCCACACGATAATCTGTTTAGCTTACCCTTTGCCCTTTCCTCCTCCCCCTGGCGGACACCCTCTCCTCTCGCCCCCTGCACTGCCCTTACTTCCCCCTTCTATTTCTCTTCCTCCTCCTCTTTCTCCTCCTCCTCCTCCTCCTCCTTCCTCCTCCTCCCTCTCCTCCTCCTCTCCTCCTCCGACTCCTCCTCCTCCTCCTCCTCCGCCTGACTCTCTCCTCCTCCTCCGCCTCCTCGCCTCCTCCTCCTCCTCCTCTCCTCCTCCTCCTCCTCCTCCTCCTCCTCCCTCCTCCTCCTCCACCTCCTCCTCCTCTCCTCCTCCTCCTCCTCCTCCTCTTTCCTCCTCCCTCTCCTCCTCCTCCTCCTCCTCCTCCTCCTCCTCCTCCTCCTCCTCCTCCTCCCTCCTCCTCCTCCTCCTCCTCCTCCTCCTCCTCCTCCCTCCTCCTCCTCCTCCTCCTCCTCCTCCTCCTCCTCCTACTCCTCCTCCTCCCCTCCGTCCTCCTCCTCCTCCTCCTCTCCCTCCTCCTCCTCCTCCTCCTCCTCCTCCTCCTCCTCCTCCTCCTCCTCCCCTCCTCCTCCTCCTCCTCCTCCTCCTCCTCCTCCTCCTCCTCCTCCTCCTCCTCTCGCGCCACCTCCTCCTCGTCGTCGGCCTCCCCCATGCCCCTTCCCTCCTCATCCCCCTGCCTTTTCTCCATGTGCACCTCCCCTTCCCCCTCGTCGGGGCAAGCAAATCCATTTTCCTCAGCGCCGTCGCCGCCTCGGCCAGCGCCTCGGGAAGCGGGCCCCATAGGGAGGGGGTTCCCGCCTGAGACTTCCTCGCAATTCACTCACAGACGAGGCTCCCGCTCGAGACTTCCTCCATATTCAGGTCTCAAGAGCCCAAGGGTGACGACAGTTGCACGTTGCGGATGACCCGCTCGGATTACCAACATGAAGTGCGGGCCCCATAGGGAGGGGGCTCCCGCCTGAGACTTCCTCGCAATTCACTCACAGACGAGGCTCCCGCTCGAGACTTCCTCCATATTCAGGCCTCAAGAGCCCAAAAGTGACGACAGCTGCACGTTGCGGATGACCCGCTCGGATTCAAACATGAAGTGCGGGCCCCATAGGGAGGGGGCTCCCGCCTGAGACTTCCTCACAATTCACTCACAGACGAGGCTCCCGCTCGAGACTCCTCCATATTCAGCCTCAAGAGCCCAAAAGTGACGACAGTTACACGTTGCGGATGACCCGCTCGGATTCCAACATGAAGTGCGGGCCCCATAGGGAGGGGGCTCCCGCCTGAGACTTCCTCGCAATTCACTCACAGACGAGGCTCCCGCTCGAGACTTCCTCCATATTCATGCCTCAAGAGCCCAAAAGTGACGAAAGTTAACACGTTTCGGATGACCCGCTCGGATTACCAACATGAAGCGCAAGCCCCATAGGGAGGGGGCTCCCGCCTGAGACTTCCTCGCAATTCACTCACAGACGAGGCTCCCGCTCGAGACTTCCTCCATATTCAGGCCTCAAGAGCCCAAAAGTGACGACAGTTACACGTTTCGGATGACCCGCTCGGATTACCAACATGAAGTGCGGGCCCCATAGTGAGGGGGTTCCCGCCTGAGACTTCCTCGCAATTCACTCACAGACGAGGCTCCCGCCTGATACTTCCTCAGCAATCAAACCTCAGGAGCGCAAAGGTGACGACAGTTACAGGTTTCAGGGTGACCCGCTCGGATTACCAACATGAAGTGCGGGCCCCATAGGGAGGGGGCTCCAGCTTGAGACTTCCTCACAATTCACTCACAGACGAGGCTCCCGCCTGATACTTCCTCCATATGCAGGCCTCAAGTCAGCGAGTAGTGGTGGTGATGATGATGATGATGATGATGATGATGATCGTTCGGTGCCGATGATGGTGAGTGATCGTGCGATGGTGATGGTGATGCTGACCTCCTCCTCTCGCGCCACCTCCTCCTCGTCGTCTGCCTCCCCCATGCCCCTTCCCTCCTCATCCCCCTGCCTTTTCTCCATGTGCACCTCCCCTTCCCCCTCGTCGGGGCAAGCAAATCCATTTTCCTCAGCGCCGTCGCCGCCTCGGCCAGCGCCTCGGGAAGCGGGCCCCGTAGGAAGGGGGCTCCCGCCTGAGACTTCCTCGCAATTCACTCACAGACGAGGCTCCCGCTCGAGACTTCCTCCATATTCAGGTCTCAAGAGCCCAAAAGTGACGACAGTTGCACGTTGCGGATGACCCGCCCGGATTCGAACATGAAGTGCGGGCCCCATAAGGAGGGGGCTCCCGCCTGAGCTTCCTCGCAATTCACTCACAGACGAGGCTCCCGCTCGAGACTTCGTCCATATTCAGGCCTCAAGAGCCCAAAAGTGACGACAGTTGCACGTTGCGGATGACCCGCTCGGATTCGAACATGCAGTGCGGGCCCCATAGGGAGGGGGCTCCCGCCTGAGACTTCCTCGCAATTCACTCACAGACGAGGCTCCCGCTCGAGACTTCCTCCATATTCAGGCCTCAAGAGCCCATGAGTGACGACAGTTACACGTTTCGGATGACCCGCTCGGATTCGAACATGAAGTGCGGGCCCCATAGGGAGGGGGCTCCCGCCTGAGACTTCCTCGCAATTCACTCACAGACGAGGCTCCCGCTCGAGACTTCCTCCATATTCAGGTCTCAAGAACCCAAAAGTGACGAAAGTTGCACGTTGCGGATGACCCGCTCGGATTACCAACATGAAGT
Source organism: Prorocentrum cordatum (assembly GCA_963575745.1). Taxonomy (NCBI): domain Eukaryota; class Dinophyceae; order Prorocentrales; family Prorocentraceae; genus Prorocentrum; species Prorocentrum cordatum. The sequence continues at coordinate 24,645 of CAUYUJ010018992.1, read as the reverse complement.
GCGGGCCCCATAAGGAGGGGGCTCCCGCCTGAGACTTCCTCGCGATTCACTCACAGACGGGGCTCCCGCTCGAGACTTCCTCCATATTCAGGCCTCAAGAGCCCAAAAGTGACGACAGTTACACGTTTCGGATGACCCGCTCGGGTTACCAACATGAAGCGAGGGCCCCATAGGGGAGGGGGCTCCCGCCTGAGACTTCCTCGCAATTCACTCACAGACGAGGCTCCCGCCTGATACTTCCTCAGTAATCAAACCTCAGGAGCGCAAAAGTGACGACAGTTACAGGTTTCAGGATGACCCGCTCGGATTACCAACATGAAGTGCGGGCCCCATAGGGAGGGGGCTCCCGCCTGAGACTTCCTCACAATTCACTCACAGACGAGGCTCCCGCCTGATACTTCCTCCATATTCAGGCCTCAAGTCAGCGAGTAGATGATGATGATGATGATGCTGATGATGATGATGATGATGATGATGATGATGATGATGATGATGATGATGATGATGATGATGATGATCGTTCGGTGCCGATGATGGTGAGTGATCGTGCGATGGTGATGGTGATGCTGATGGTGATGATGATGATGAGTGGGGAGTGATGGTGATGGTGATGATGATGCGGAGGAGGAACGGAGGAGGAAGCAAAGAGGAGCAGAGGAGAGGGAGGAGGAGGAGGAGATCCTGCGCGGAGGGTGTGCAGAGAAAACAAGAACCCAACTTAGGATGTGGGGAAAAAAATTAGCCACGAATATGCTCGCATCAATTGGATATTGTGGAAGCTGTGGGCGCAGGAAATCTAAATCTCTGTATGTGTTAGAAAGGACCAGTGTGAATTTGGGAGATTGTTGAAAAAATGCGAAATGTATGGTGTTGCTGATTCTGCGTCGGCCATAAAGATGAATCGCATGATGTTCGCAAAATGGTTGTCATGAGTTCGGGAGCTTGGGAGCTTGAGAATGTTGTGAACAGCATTGCTTCTGGTAAGTTTAGATGTGCATGCTATTGCTCCTTGGTGTGCTCTGAAGAGTTCTGAAGATTGCTGAACTATGACCCTCGTTCTGGCTACTTGCTTTCCGTGGCCTTCCTTGCCATTGCAGTCGATTGTCGTGTTTGTCCTGCACTGAATTGGGCGGCTGCCGTTCCGCCCACGCCACTTGCTCAGTCTTGACCGCTGTCCTGCCCGAATTGACCACCGCGTCGCTGCCCGCGCGGTCGCAGGCAAACAAGTGCGTGCGTGCGTGCATGTGTGCTGCGTTCCCCGCGCAACTTCTGGAGAGGGGAGGAGAAGTGGGAGACGCGAAATCACAACAATTCGTCGTCGTACGCACTCCAAGTGAGGAAAAGCAGCATCTCTGGAGCCAGGCTCTACCCCAGGGCCACCACTACAGTCGGACTTCAACAGGACACGCGAGAGGACAAAAGACCCTTCCGGGGGCCACATTGCCATAGGAATGCAGGAGGCACGGGTCGCGAGACACAGGACACAAAGGTACCCTTGACTTGGCAGGGTCGACCTACTAATCCAGGCCGACTGTATGCACTCCAAGTGAGTAAAAGCCGCATCTCTGGAGCAGGGCTCTACCCCAGGGCCACCACTGCCACGCAGAAGTGGCGGCCTCGATCCAGAGGAGGACGAGGAAGAGGCGGGGCGCGGGGCGCCCACCGCTTGCGACGCCGCCAGCTGCCCCTGTTGCGGCATGCCCGCGGCCTGGCGCGGGCGTCGCTTCCCACAGCGCAGACACCGCCCGAGGGAAGTCCAGACAGGCAGATTTAGCAGGCAGATTAGTATCGACTCCGAATTCGAGCATCTTCGACTTGGGATCGAGGATCGAGGATCCAACACCACACGCGCACGGGCAGACAGAAATGCCGAAGGGCACAAGCGGGAGAGGTCTCACGGCCGTGAGTCATTGCCTGAAGTTGCACTCGGCCCCCCCGTTCTTCAGCAGGAGCTCTAAGACTCACTGGACCACCGACCCAGCTTGCGGGCAACTAACTCGAGCATTCGACCGGCCCTGGATACCAAAGAAACCAGCCTCGATTACACAATATGGGGAGTCGTATCGGAAGGAGCCGTGACTCCGCATGGGCCAAGCGACGACGCAGCTCCGCACGCTGCCAACATAAGTGGCTGGTCGACGCCACATTCACAGGTGATAATTGCTCATTGCGTGGAGATCCCCATATGTGCATCTTTTTAAAAGGACAACTGTCAGTGGGATCTGGGAATACGCGTCTAGCCATGCAAGGCAACATACGAATATCATGTTGAGACATCCCCACAGAACGGCCACGAACAGAGCCTTGAAAACACCCTTGGCGGCTCCCCCTAGGGGTGCTGAAACCAGCGCCCCGCCTGAGACATCCGCACAATCTACTCTGGTAGCCAAGGATGTTGAGACAGAAAACAATCAAACCGCTTGAGACATCCCCACAAAACGGCCGCGAACGGGACCGTGAAATCACCCCTGGCGGCTCCCATTAGGGGTGCTGAAACCAGCGCCCCGCAATTCTGAGTATGAGTTAGTCTGGGTATGAGTGAGTCTCAGCATGAGTAAGTCTGAGTAGGAGTAGATCTGAGTATGAGTAGGTCTGAGTATGAGTAGGCTTGTGTCTATTCGCATGGACCTGTCCGCAGTGAATGTCTAGGCGCAAGAGCTTTCGAATATAAACGGGCTTCAGTTGTGACGGTCTGGTCATGAATCTAATTCAGAATGAATTGGAGTGTGAATGAGCCTCAGTAGTACGAGCGCGTCTCTGCGCATGAGCCTGGGTCCTCCTGGGGCCTCCTGGGGCCTCATGAAACCTACTGGGGCTTCCTGGGGCCTCCAGGAGCTTCTTCGGGCCTCCTGGGGCCTCCTGGGACCTCCTAGGGAGGATTCGTGCCCCAGGAGAGGCCCAATCTATAGCAACAGACGTACATAAAATATTGCGGATTGGAGCCACAGGAGAAGGGGGCAATCTATAGGAACACACGTGAAACACCAAGGACTCGTGCCCCAGGAGAGGCCCTATAGGAACATAAGTACACAGAAAAAGGACAATCTATAGAAACATACGTATACATCAAGGATTCGTGCTCCAGGTGAGGCCCATTCTATAGGAGCATACGTCAACACACATGGGATGGGAGCCACTCCTGTCGCCTTCTGAGGCCTCCTGCTCCTGGGGCCTCCTGTGGCTTTCTGAGGCCTCCCGGAGCTTCCTGGGGCCTCCTATTGGGACATCCTGTGGCCTCTTGAATCTTTCTGTGGCCTCCTGATGCCTCCTGGGACCTCATGTGGTCTCCTGGGACATCCTGGGGCCTGTTGGAGCCTCCTGTGGCATCCTGAAGAGAATCTGTGCCCACGAGTCTAGCCACCGATCGAGACATCCTCAAAATCTGGCCTCAGGGGGGTGAAAATGAGCGCCTCGCTCGAGACATCCTCCAAATCTGCTCAGAAAGCGAAGGATGTTGGGACAGAAAACAAGCAAACCGCTTGAGACATCCCCACAAAACGGCCGCGAACGGGACCGCGCAACACCCCTCAGCGGTTTCCCTTAGAGACGTGAAAATGAGCGCCTCGCTCGAGACATCCTCCAAATCTGCTCAGAAAGCGAAGGATGTTGGGACAGAAAACAAGCAAACCGCTTGAGACATCCCCACAAAACGGCCGCGAACGGGACCGCGCAACACCCCTCAGCGGTTTCCCTTAGAGACGTGAAAATGAGCGCCTCGCTCGAGACATCCTCCAAATCTGCTCAGAAAGCGAAGGATGTTGGGACAGAAAACAAGCAAACCGCTTGAGACATCCCCACAAAACGGCCGCGAACGGGACCGCGCAACACCCCTCAGCGGTTTCCCTTAGAGACGTGAAAATGAGCGCCTCGCTCGAGACATCCTCCAAATCTGCTCAGAAAGCGAAGGATGTTGGGACAGAAAACAAGCAAACCGCTTGAGACATCCCCACAAAACGGCCGCGAACGGGACCATGCAACACCCCTCAGCGGTTTCCCTTAGGGACGTGAAAATGAGCGCCTCGCTCGAGAAATCCTCCAAATCTGTTCCGAAAGCGAAGGATGTTGGGACATAAAATTAGCCTCGCGAAGGACCCAACCATATACAGTTGTGAATACTGCAAATCTGAATATCGTTTTCGGTGGCGCTACCTCTGGGTCGGGGAACCGCATGCGAACACCCTCACTGGGGCCTTCGGTGGAGCTCCCTATGGGGCCATGAAACGCTGCCCTGGGTGGGGGAACCGCATGCGGACTGGGAGCCGGCGGTAAACCGTCAACCAGGTTACCGCCGGGAGCCTCGTAGAGCTCTTGTCTGCACGACGCTGCTTGGAACACATGGGGGAAGCTTTCTCACGCGTGAGCTAGGGAACCGACAGCTCTCAGATCACTCGTATAATACGAATAGTTTCGAGCATCTAGCTCGAGTAGCAGATCGAGTTCAGACCTCTCGATCGAACAGACAAACTCGCCTGATGATTCTGAATCGGTTTCTGTAAGTAGCAGCTCTATACCTCTCCTAAATCTTGAGAGGGACAGACAACTGTCGACGCGTGTCAAGATGCGGAAAACGGCCGACGGTTCCCTCAAGTCTTTCGATAGTAATTTTGCAGCTACGGACCTGAGAATTCACTGGCAGACGCGGCACAACCCACTACAGGTGAGAAAAAAACCGGTTCCGAAAACGAACTTCAAAATTTGGCACCAAGATTGCAAAACCGACCCAAAGTTACCACATTGTCTCTTAAGGTCGGGTCGGCCAACTAGCTCCACCCTGCGCCCGAATTCCTCTCAGCTCATCTTGCCGAAGAGCTATACGAGGTACACCTGCTGGACCCCCCCCCCTTCGCTCCCCCGACAAAACCCCCCCCTCCCCTAACCCCTCCTACCCCCCCCCTTCCCCTCGAAAACCGGGTGGGGTCACTACCGGTTCGAACCCCCCCCCCCCTCGAAAACCGGAGGGGGGGTCACTACCGGTTCGAACCCCTCCCCACCCCCCCACTCACCGCCAGCAAACGACTCTCGGTCCCTACCACCGTCCGCGCCACATCCCCCACTGTTGTTCCCAGCACCACTATCCTCACCACCACTGTCCCCACTAGTTCCACCACCGTCCCTACTGTCCCCACCAGTGCTCCCACCACTGTCGCACTGTCCCCACTGTCCCCACCACTGTTCCCACCACGGTTCCACTCTCCCCACTTTCTCCACGGCCCCAACCACTGCCCGACTATCCCCACTGTCCCCACTGTCCCACTGACTCCTCCGCTGTCCCACTGAGCTGTCCCACTGTTCCCACCACTGTCCCCACTGTCCCCACCACTGTCCCCACTGTACCTCTGTTCCATTGTCCCACCGCCGTCCTCGCCACCGCCTTCACCACTGTCCCACCACCACTGTACCCTCCACTGTCCCACTGTTTCCACCTCCCCCTGTCCCCACACCACTGTCCCCACCACCACCGTCCCCACCACTGTCCACTGTCCCCACCATTGTCCTCACCACTGTCCCCACCACTAGTCCCCACCACTGTCCCACTGTCCCCACCACTGTCCCGCTGTCCCCTCACCACTGTCCCCACCACCACCGTCCCCACCACTGTCCGCACCCCAGGAGGGGGGGGGGTCGAACCTGTAGTGACCCCCCCCGGTTTTCGAGGGGGGGGGGGGTCGAACCGGTAGTGACCCCCCGCCCTTTTCATGATGAACTGGGGGGGGAGGGGTTCGAACCGGTAGTGACCAACCCCGGTTGTCCGGAGGGGGGGGAGGGAGGGGTTCGCACCGGTAGTGACCCCCCGGGTTTTCCGCCAGCAGCGGTAGAACACGCTCTTTCAAGGGTGTTGAATGATTGACCTACGCTGTCTCAGAATGCATCTTGCATGCCACGACATGCAGTATCGCGCAACGTTGACCCAGAAAGTAACATCAGAAGTTGCTCACTCGGGATCATAATGCAACAACAAGAAATGACTGCTGGAGCGGACCCCGACCTGTAGGTTCCAGCACACCCGATGAGCAAACTGGGTCGTGCAATGTACCTGGGACAAGCTATGTGGTGGTACCGTGTGGGGTGCGATTTACGTAATGCAATACTACGGACTGCAATGTGTCGTGGTGCACCAGGGCAAGAGCGACAGAAACAACAACCTTGAAGCCATCATAGGGCGCAAGCCATAAACACACAACCCATAAAACAATAAAAATTACGATGGCATCGTAGCCACTATAGCAGCTAATGCCCGCCCTATGCACATTCGCTCTGAATGAATACCAGTCCGGCCAAATGCGCGCGCTAAACGAGAACCACCCCTGCCAAATAATACAACGCGGGCCACCCGCTTGCAACAGTCCTCATCCAAATCCGCACTTGAATTCATAAACATACACGATTTGCCAAATGGACTCCCAATAACACGCTTCACCTGCTTGCACGTGACAACGCATCCGCAACACCACTCATACGTAATAGAAGACAGTGCTGCATGCTCCAGGGCGGTACCCTGGGGTCATGAAGAGGGTTTCGCGAGGGGTTGAAAGCGCTCATGTAGCCCAAGCTAGTCTCTAAGTTCACTATTGTTGGCCGCTTCGCTTCAGTATGGCAGCCTAGCTTCCACGGGGGACCCGTGGCGTCCTGCGGAGGCTGTGGGCGCAAGCTCGTCACCCGAAGCAACGACGAACGGGATTGCCTCCTCACGCATGGAAAAGGTAGGGGATCGAACTCTATACACCGACGCATTTCCCGGCCCTGCATTGAAATGCGCACTGGAGAGCGGATCCTGGCGTATACGGGACCATGGTGTATACACGCTTCGCTGCTTCCCCGGGACACTGGGGAAAAAAAGGTAACACTGCCCGCCACTGGTGATGTATATGCTCCAGTGCCCGACGAAAGGAGCACCCTCCTGCGTTGTCACCTGTGCTGGGCGGCGAGCGCGCGCCATGCTCGCCGCCGCGTCCGGTGGCTGCTGCGCCCGCTGGGCCGCCGTCGCGCCCCCGCGTCGGCCCTGGGGGGGTCCCTCCTCGCGCGGCGGAACAGAGGAGTGAGGTTTTCGGTTCGTCCTCGCGGGGCGCAGCAGAAGGCGCAGCAGAAGTCGCGGGCGCCAGCTCAAGCTTGAGGTGAGCTCGAAAGGGGTGCACAAGCCTCCTATGCTGGGCCCTCGTTGCACCTCGTCCTCCTCCTCCTCCCTCCTCCTCCTCCTCCTCCTCCTCCTCCACCTCCTCTCCTCCTCCTCCTCCTCCTCCTCCTCCTGCTCCTCCTTCCTCTTCCTCCTCTCCCTCCTCCTCCTCCTCCTCCTCCTCCTCCTCCTCCTCCTCCTCCTCCTCCTTTTCCTCCTCTTCCGTCCCTCTTTCCTTCTTTCCTTCCTGCCTTCCTTTCTTCCTCATCCTCCTGGCTCCTCACCTCCTCCTCTCTCGTTCTTCTCCGCGTCTGGGACTCCCCTCACAGCAAAGCACAGCCCCGCATGGAGGCATCTGCGCGGGTGCTGCGCGTGAGCGCTGGGACGCCAGCACGAGAATAAGAGATCGTGCCACAGGCCGGCCGGCATTGGGGGGCGAAGTCGGTGCCGCGTGCCGCCGCACGAAAAGAGCACGCACGAGCCGGAGCCGGTAATCTTTTGCTGCGCCGGCGGCTGGGCAGAGGAACTGCGCTGGCGGAGGAGCAATCACAACGGGGACACCGTTGACGCCAACTGTAACTGTGCCGCCATGCAGCACAATGGGAGGAGACAGGGAGGGCGGCCGAAGGAGGAGACAGGGAGCGAGGGCCGCTCAGGGGGACGGGTCACACCCGGAGCGAGTGGCGCGGCGGGGTAGGCAGCGGCTGCTGCGCCGGAGCCTGGCGGCGGCGGGGCGCAGTAGGGATCCGAGCCGGCAACACGGGAGCTGGCATCGGATGAAGAGGGGACCACCACACGGGCAGGCAGGGAAGCGGAGTCTCCTGCCCGCCCCGTGGCAGCTGCGCCTTTGGCCGCGCCGCAGCGCCTGGGGCGCCGCTGCCAGCCTGCGGGGGCGCGGCGGGGGGCTGGAGAGAGGGGCAGGGCGGGAAGGAAGCAGCAAGGAGGGACAATCCGGAGAGGGAGGAGAGGACGGAAGCCTCGGAATGAGAGAGGCGGGAGGGAGCGTAGGAGAAACGCACCAATGCAAAAGCCTGACATGAGAGGTAAGATCGGCAAGGAGAGACATGTTACTCAATGCGGCCCTGGTCATTCAAGCACCGCCTGCTATCGCGATGACTTGGCAAAAATACAATATGGATGGCATGAGAGGGGAAGCTGAAGGCGGAAGACGAAGCAACGCGCGAGTGGGAGAGAACGAGAGATGGAGACTGATAGATGGTAGAGGCCTGCGAGGTCTCTGGAGGGCCTCCGAAGGCACGCGACTCGCGCCAGACGATGACACGAGAAAGCCAAAAGGACCAACAGCTCGCAAAGGCAACCAAAAATTTCGAACCTCCTTGACGTGGGAGGCAGAGGATCCTCAAATGAGCCTGGCGAAGGACCCAAGCATATGCAGCTGTGAGTACCGCAGCTGTGGGTATCGTCTTCGGTGGAGCCTCCTATGGGGCCACGAAGCGCTGTACTGGGTGGGCGAGACGCATACGAACTTTGCAACTGGGGCCTTCGGTGGGGATCCCTACGGAGCCACGAAGCGCTGTACTGGGCGGGGGAGACGCATGTGAACGGGTCCATTGGGGCCAACGGTGGAGCCCCCTATGGGGCAACGAAACGTTGTACTGGGCGGGGGAGACGCATGTGAACGGTTCCACTGGGGCCTTCGGTTGAGCTCCCTATGGGGCCGCGAAACGCTGCACTGGCTGGGGGAACGCATGTAGACCTTGCTACTGGGGCCTTCGGTGGAGCTTCCTATCGGGCCACTAAACGCGGTACTGGGTGGGGAGACGCATGTGGGCTGTGCCTTTGAGGCCTCCAATTGAGCTCCCTATGGGGCCACGAAGCGCTGTACGGGGCGGGGGAGACGCATGTGAACGGGTCCATTGGGGCATTCGGTGGAGCTCCCTGTGGAGCCACGAAGCGTTGTTCTGGGCGGGGGACACGCATGCGAGTGCAGCCACTGGGGCCTTCGGTGGAGCTCCATGTGCGGCAACGAAACACTGTGCTTGGCGGGGGGGACGCATGCGAGTGCAGCCAGTGGGGCCTTCGGTGGAGCTCCCTGTGGGACCACGAAGCGCTGTACTGGGCGGGGGAGACGCATGCGAGTGCAGCCACTGGGACCGTCGGTGGAGCTCCCTATGGGGCCACGAAACGCTGTACTGGGTGGGGGAGACGCATGCGGGTGCAGCCAATGGAGCCTTCGGTGGAGCGGGAGGGAGGGAGGGACAAGGGTCGCTGTCTCTTCAAAACAAGGACCCAATACCACAGGATGGTTGGGAAAGAGAGGTAAAGACCGCGACGCAAGTAAGCGAGTCGTGAACTCTGGTCTCGCCGCGGGATCAACCGCCCTGAGGTTGCGGGATCAGCCGCCCTGAGGTGGGGCCCAGGCAGAACACCGAGCCAACGAGGGGAAGGAGGAGGAGGGGAGGCGAGGAAAAGAGAAGGAGTGGAGGGAGACGAAGACGAAGAAAACAAGGCGGACTGGCCGAGCCTCACGAGGAGAGGGGAAAGACGCCCTGTGCCGTGCGAGAGGAGTAGAGACACAGCGACGAACGCGAAGAGACGTATGGTGGCTCCCGCGCGCTCGCTCTTCGACTCTGCACTGGCCGAGTCTCCCGCGGCGCCTGTGGAGCCCAGCACCCCGCATGGGAGGGCAGCTGGGTAGGAGGAGGATGGAGATGCCGATGGCGATGGTGGTAATGTCCAGACGCTCCGATAACGCTCGGATTACGCTCCCAACACGCTCCGAGCACGCTCCAATTACGCTCCGCTTTCGATCTGTTGACGCTCACGACTCATAACGTAGCGACATAATGTATGACAACATGATGGGCACGAGGACGGAAACGGGCAAGCGAGCGCTGAGAAAGAACATGAAGTGGCCGAGAAATCTGAGAAACGATCAACACTACGAAGCTGCATGGCAGCAGCATGTTTCAGCAGAAGACGGCGAGCGTTCGCCGACACCCTTGTTGACGAGTTGGCGAGTTAGAAACGGAGCGACGGAACATGTCGTAGAATACACCATCGAACATGATCAGCAAGATAATCGTAGACATCAACAAACACTGCTGCAGTCTGGTTATTGTTATCACTATTCGCACGAGTATTAGTATTGTTATTGATTTTTTATTGTTATGATTATTATCAGTCATGTTATTATGGTTACTAGTATTAGTATTCGTCGTCTCATTCTCTATTTCATTATCAATACTACCATTATGATCGTCAGATATCCTCCTCCTCATCATCATCCTCATTTTTCTGATCCGTATGATTCGAATTATTCTCTATTCCAACTATTAGTATTAAACTTCGTAGTAGTTTTGCTATCATCCCTCCGTATTCATAGTGCTAGTTTATGATTGGCATGTGTTTTACTCTTCCTCCTACTCCTCTTCCTCCTCCTCCTCACCCCCCTTCTCGTCCTCCTCCTCCTCATCCTCCTCTTCCGCCGGGCCAGGCAGGCCAAAACCCGAACCGCCCGAGAACAACAGGAGAATCTCTCTCCGGGCGGCGACCACAGCATCGCAGCCAACGACGAGGGCAAGGACGAGAGCGGCATGATCTCGAAGACGTGGTGCTTCTGCGCGCCGCTGGAGAACCTCGAGGCCGCGAGCTGCATTCACGCTATCGAGCCGATCCTTGCGCAGCTGCGGACGGAGGTCGAGGAGGCCAATTCCAGCACGGTCGCCATGGATGCGCGCATCCATGGCGACTGTGCTGGGAACCTCACGGGGGACCAGACCAAGCGGCATGCCGAGGCGAAGAGACCTCCTAGCGCTGAACGTTACGTCGACGGCGGGCTTCGAGACCCGGCTCGGATGGCCGAGCGGAGCGCGGCATCGGCGCGGTGAAGCCGAGGGCCAGGAGGAGGAGGAGGAGGAGGAGGAGGAGGAGGAGGAGGAGGAGGAGGAGGAGGAGGAGGAGGAGGAGGAGGAGGAGGAGGAGGAGGAGGAGGAGGAGAGGAGGAGGAGGAGGAGAAGGAGAGGAGGAGGAGGAGGAGGAGGAGGAGAGAGGAGGAGGAAACAGGAGGAGGAGGAGGAGGAGGAGGAGGGGGAGGGGGGAGGAGGAGGAGGAGGAGGAGGAGGAGGGAGGAGAAGGAGGAGGAGGAGGAGGAAGAGGAGGAGGAACAGGAGGAGGAGGAGGAGGAGGAGGAGGAAGGAGGAGGAGGAGGAGGGGGAGGGGAGGAGGAGGAGGAGGAGGAGGAGGGGAGGAGGAGGAGGAGGAGGAGGAGGAGGAGGAGGAGGAGAAGGAGGAGGGGGAAGAGGAGGAGGAGGAGGAGGAGGAGGAGGAGGAAGAGGAAGGAGGAGGACAGGGCCAGGCTCCTCGCCATCACCGACAGGGCCAGGGCCATGGACGGCCGACCCCCGCGATCGCGCGCCGGGCAGCACTCCGCGCAGCGCTCCGGGAGGCCACGCGCACAGGGTCGACCCGGGAAGTGCCCCGCCTGCGGCGCGCGGAGGCCGGCGCTGGCGCAGAGGACGCTCTGTCGTCCACGAGGGCGGACCGGGCGCGCGACGCCGTGCTGCTGGGCGCGGGGGCGGAGAGCAAGCGGCTGATCGGGCGCAAGGACCCCAACGCCGAGCGACCGGAGCAGCGAAGGATCGCCAGGTCCCCGCCGTCCTTCGCAGCGGCCCCCGAAGGCCCCAGCGGTGCCGAAGACGTTCGGGGCGAGGGTCAAGGGACAGGAGGAGCTCGACCACATGGCGTTGCAGAGGCGCCACGTGTTGAATCGACCAGCTCTGGATCCCTGGAAGGTGCGCTTCATGTTTGTCATGGTCTCGGAAGCGTCCCTGAAAACGCTGATGGCCAGAGCCCCAAGATCAACGGCGGCCCAGGCGCACCCCCGAGGCCCCTTCCCTCCGCAGGGTCATCGGACGACCACCTTCGACGACCTGGCCACGCAGATGGTGACCGAGATCTGCTCGAGGAGGCGATGCCGAAGGACGTCACTTGTCCAGCGCGCCGCGGTTTCCGCCGCACGCGCGCCCGAAACGCGTGTTGCAGGCGAGGGCCCCTCCTGAGCGACGCGGGCGAGCCCCCCTTTTATCGCGGAGTTTCCAACGGCGGATTTTCCTGACCTGCCTGCCGCGGCCGACGCGCCGAGCACACCAGGGACCACGGGTGCAGGCCAGGATCAGAGGGAGCCAAGCCTCAACGAGCTTTACCCGCAGGTTTCGGTCATCGTGACAGTAAAGATCCTCGGTCTTCACATGCTGCACCATTTTGAAACCCCGTTGCCGTTGCCACCGCTGCCTCGGAACAGGCCATCATCGCCGCGGACGACGACAACGCGCTTCCCGAGTTCACCCTGATTGTGAAGGACAATGGGCTGAGCATCGTCGCGGACGCGGAGATCGCGAAGACGATCGGGATGACCAGGAAGAAAAGGCGAGCGGCACTCGAGAGCGAACTTAACAGCCTGGAGTTGAGCAGGGACCGACCGTCCCGGCATTCCTGTAGGTCTACGACGACATGCTCTTAGAACCCAGAGATGATTTAAGGACAACCACAATGTTCTTAGAACAGAAGCCCGAGGTGTCAAAATAAGACTGTCCCAGCCAGAAACGTTTTAAGAGCATGTCGCGTAAACCGCACAAAGTTATCATAACATTCTTTGGTGGGCCTATAGGCAAGCCGGGACGCTTCGCCGCTGCTCGATGAAGGACGATCGTCTCCGCCCCGATCGTGGCCTCGGAGGCGCACGCTCCCGTGAAGCCTTTTTTCCCGACATATCGCCCATGAAGGTGACAGCACGGCAGACGGCCCAAGACGCTTCTTGCGATCGGCGCTTCAAGGCTCTCGGCCGCTCATGTGGCAACTTCGAGGCGGTTGGCCCATCGGAGCAGACCTTCACGCAGAACTTGGACATCGCCAGCCTTCGCATGGCGTTCGCTGCCTGCGCGCGCCGTCGGTGGAGCGCGTCAGCCCTCGACATCTCTACCACGTTCCTTAACGCTTTCCTCCCAGTGGACAAGAAGCGGGCGGTCTTCCGCCCACCGGCCATCCTCGTCAAGTTCGGGCCGGCGCCAGCGGGCGAGCTCTGGGTGGCTGAGAGGGCCATGTACGGCCTGAAGTGCTTGCCGAAGGCTTGGGGCGATCTGCGCGACGCGGAGCTCCGCAAGCTGACGTTCACCGTCGGCGCGCCCCAGTGCCACCTCGAGCAGTCTGGGGTCAATAGCTCGGTCTGGCTCGTCAAGGCAGACGGGGTGGACGACGTCTTGGGCTATGTTTTGAAATACGCGGACGACGTCTTGCGAATGGGCGCCGACGGTGCGGCGAAGACCCTGCAGACCTCCATCGGCACGCTCTGCATTACGAGATCCTAGAAGATCAGGTCCCCCGATCGTCCGGGAACGGTTCGGTACCTGTCGATCTAAATTGGGGTCGGCTGCCATCGCCTGACGCTGCGCCAGCACGAGCAAGTCAATGACATGCTGAGGAAGGGGAACATGGCTGAGTGCAACGGCGGACAGTCGATCAACCCCGACGACGAGATCTATCTGCCCTTCAAGCCTAACGGCCTGTTCCTGATGATATGCGCGGCGCGCAGCGGACGGCGGGGTCTTCTATGGCGCTCGAGCTACACCCGACAAGACCTGTCCTAGATCGCCTCGCGGTTCTCGAGCCGTGCGACTCGGTGGCCGCGCGCGTTCCTCGCCATGGGAAAGAAGGCCCCGCGGGACTTGGCAGCGACCCGCCAAATGTCGCTCGCCCACGTGCTGAGCGCCCCCCTGCGAGCTGCCAGCTAGGCGCGCCCTCGGAAGCCAGCCGCGGCAACGCGGGCGCGCAGACAGGCGCCGCATGTTTCATGCGCGAGCTCACGCTGGTAGATCGGCGCAGCCTGAGGCAGCAGCTGGCATGCTTCGCGACGGCTGAGGCCGAGATGAAAGTTCTCGCCCTTGGCTGCCAGGCACCAAGGCCTCGAGGCGATCGCCCGCTCCATGGGGCCGCAGACGACCGCGGCCCTCCACGGCGACAACCACGCGGCGAACCACATCGCCCAGAGTCGCGGCAGCTGGAGGACGAAGAGGCCCATGACTATGGAAAACGCCATCCGGAGCCGAGTCGAGCGCGGCTTGTCGGACCTGATCCACGCGGAGACGGCCCCGATGCGCGCCGACAAGCCCACCGCAAGCAAAGGGCCCGACCACTTGGCCAAGATCAGGGCCACTTCGGCCCGCGGCGCCTCTGAGCGCGCGCAGCGTCGGAGCGCCCGAGGGCCCCCGACGCCCCGATCGAGCTGCGAGGTACGTCCTCCAATGAGGGGCGCGATCGGGAATGTTCGAGGCCCGACGCGCGCCCCACTGCGCGGAACTCCGAAGGAGGAGCGCGCGCCGGGGGGCCCTCCAACCACTTGAATCAGGGAGCGTAGGACTAGTTACGTCGCAGCGCGACGCGCGAGGCGCAGCCTGCACGGCCCAGAAGACCACGTCAAGCCAAACTCCCCCACAGTAGTTCGGGAAATTCTGCGCCCCGAGATCGTGCCAAGCGCAGACGGGTGGCGGAGCATGCCGGCGCGGAACGCGTCGCGGATTTAGCCGACGCCCGCCAGCGTTCGGCTCGCAGCAACATGGACTGGGGGGGGTAAAGGAATTGTCAAGGCGAGTAGCAAGTCTAAGCGGCAACGCAAGCTTGTTGCTCGCCTTTCGGTCTCTACTGACGCCCCCCTAACTTACCAATTTCTCCAGAACTGCCCCGCGCCCCACCTCTTCGCCCAGCTGAAACCACCCGTCTTCTTCAGGAGCTAGCGGCCTGGGCGCCGATTGGAAAATTTCCGCTGGAGGTGCCGTAAACACACGGGTGGATGAAACCCCAGTGTACATCCCCTGGACCGCACCCAACTCGGCCTTGTCATCATGTTCCCACATGGCTTCCATAGTGGCGCTGGCGGCAATGCTTATCCTACCGCGCGCCCCCTCGTCGGACCCGACGGCGGACTCCGGCCGCGCGGCGCGACGCCCCCCCCCCCCGCGCCCACCCCCCGCCCCCCGCCCGCCACCCCTGCCACCCTCCGCCCGGTCGTGGGCGACAAAGGGCAACGGCGAAAGTTCGCGCGGCCACCCCAAAAACGGCGCGCGCTCGCGCCCCGAGCAAACTGGAGCGAAGTTCGACCTGCCCCTGCGCGAATGGAACAGAGAAAGGCGCAGCCGCGACTGCCCAGCAGGGCCCTCGAACGAGACGCGCGCGCATTGGAATCCCAGGGCCCGGAAGAAGGCGCCCGACAGTTTCGCTCGCCAACGCCATCGCCGCCTCGCTCGCGAGACAGCGCGCGGGCGCGCGTTAAGCGGCACAAGCGTTGAGGAAGGCTCGCCACGCGCGGCTCGCCGCTTACTCTTCGAAGGCACTCTGCTCGCGATGCCCGCGCGGGGCCCGCGGTTCGCGGGCCGCTGGCCCAGGGCGCGAGGGGGCGCCCTGGCGCGGGGCAGACGATCGCCCGGCGAATCAGACGCCAGTGGGGCGCGGCGATCGCTGCGATTTCCAACGGGCACGCGCGCCGCGAGATCTCGAGCCTTCAAATTCCACTATCCCAAATTATGCCCCCCAGAACCGACGGTAAATCCGACTTCCGCCGCGGCTTGACAGGGCGCGACACGCGCCGGCACGGGGCGCGCAGATCGCCGACGACCAACGCCGCGACAGCCAGCTGGGCGGCGCCGCCAGACCGGCCGCGGGAAGACTCGGGGCAAAGGAAATCGAACGCCACCCACTGTTTCGCCGCGAAGCACTCAGCAAAGCCAAACCTTCGCACGCGCAAGGTGGGGCGACACACGACCCGCAGGCAGCCGCGCGCCCCGCGGGCACACGCGCGGAAGAACGGAAATCGGCCGCGCGAGACCTTCGATGGCCAGGGCGCCCACGCCCTCGCGATAGCCGCCCAACTCGGAAGGCAAACGAGATCCGCGTCGCCTTCGTCGCCCTTGCGCCAGGCGCGCATACTAGAATTGCCCCGGCGCCACTCCCTCGGCACCTCCTGGGAGAGCCCAACGACGCGCTGAAAGCTGGGCTGCGCCGCTCGCGGCACCGGCCTGCCCGCGGCGCTGGCGCGCGCGACTGGCGGGCTTGCAAGCTCGAGCAATTGCCGCTGCAACGAGCCGCTGCTGCGCCTACTGCCGCTGCTGCCGCTGCCGCTGGCGCCCCAGCCGCCGCCGCGGCAGCCGCCCCGGCCCCCGCCGCCGACGTCGCCGCCGCAGCCGCCGCCGCCGCCGGAGGAAGGGAAAGGGAGGGAGAGCAGCGCAAAACCAAGCCTGATCAGCGACGTTGGAAGAGGCCCCCCTCTCCAAGCTCCCACCTCACAGGCCAACAAGGGTTCATTTCCATTGGGTGGAAAGACCCAATTGGATCACAACCGTTCGAAATCCCGTGGCGCGCCGAAACACCAGTCTCAAAACCCGAACGCCACGAACCACCCTGATTGTTGCGTCTCGACAATCCTGAACCGTCCCGGGACACCATTCCCGGGGCGACTTCAACACCGCGAATCAACGTAACTGTTGCTCCCTGACAATCCTGAGCCGTTGCAAACACGATTTCTGGTTCGCCGACAACGGGCGCCCGCGAAACGATCGCAATCTGTCGAGACGAACGCGCGCGGCACTTCAGTGAGAGCCACGCTCTGAACTGGACGCGCCCCCAGTCCGCAAAATTCTCGCGCGCTTGAAAAACGAACGCACGCGGCGCCAGAGCGAGAGCCACACGGCGGAGGCAGCCAGCCCCCAGCTCACCAAACCCACGCCCGAATATGGAAAACGGGCGCGCGCGGCGCCAGAGAAAGAGCCACCGCATTTGGAAAGAAAAATCAGAGCCCCAACCCTCTTGCAAGTCCGCAACGAAAGTGCACGGCAGCAAGGCGAAAGCCGCATTAAGAGAATAACCCGCCCTCAACCCGTGAAACCCCTGCCAACGTCGACGGTTCAGCGTCATAGGGGGCGACGAAGTGTGAGACGAAACACCGGGCCCGCTCACTCGACTGGCCACTGGCGGCGACAGCGAGGAAATATTCGCGATGAGAAATTCCAGAGGAAAAGACCAGGAGAGGGGGCGAGGAAATGGAGCAAGGACACGAGGAGAAGAGGCGAGTGGCAATTAATATTCGCGCCGAGCTGGGCCGCGCCGCGGACCCCAGATGCGACGACCCACACGGACTGATAAGCACCACGGCACCACTATTCGCGACGGGCAGAGCAGCGCCGCGGATCGCAGGTCTGCTGGTCGGCGCAGGCCGAGAAGCACCGCGGCGCCACTGACGCGTCGCTGAAAACAGGGGCCTCCAGCCTCCCGCACCGCATCGACCGCGTCGCCGCTAATTCCCTCGACGACGGCGCCGTCGGCGTCGCGGATTCTGCGGCGGCCACCCGCGCGGGCCGCTGCGTTCATCACGCGCAAGAGCTGTCCGCCCTCGGGCCTTCTGAGAAGATGGATGTCTCACTCTTGCAGAGTGTTCCTCCCGCGGCGCCTTGGCGGCATCATGTTCTCCAAGCAGCGCGCGGGCGAAAGTGGGTCTTGGCGGCGCGCGCCCTGGCGCGCATCAGAGCGAAGCGCCTGCCGGCCTCCAAGATCCCGACGAGCCGACAAGCACCGTCCGAGTTGGCGAGCTGCTTGAGGGCACCGACGAATCTCTAGTTGGCAACACCGGATTACCAATGTTGAAGCTGTCCCCCCCCCCCCCCAGGTCCGACGGAGATGCAATTGGAGGCGGCCTCGCTGGCGCTGGCAGAGGAACGTCATCCGCGCGTTTTCCTTTTTGCGCTGCCAGTGCGCCTTCTCCTCGTCGCGACGCTGTAGCATGAACTGCCCCGGCAGCTTGCCGAACGTTGTCTTCGTCTGTCCGAGGATCTGGTTTCTGTTCTCGGCAGTGAACACAGATTGCTCGCCGGCGGAGGTGCAGTTCCCCCCCGCGGCGATGCGCGCCTGCTGCAGCCGCTGGGCGACTGCGGCAACAACTCTCGCTGAACCGCCTCCTCCTCCTCCTCCTCCTCCTCCTCCTCCTCCTCCCCCTCCTCCTCCTCCCCCTCCTCCTCCTCCTCCTCCTCCACTTCGATCGCCTCGGCGGAGCGGCCGCTGCGGCCGCTGGCCGAAGCCGACCGCCTCCGCTCTCGCGGCCCTCGGGGAGGGCGGCGCGGCCCGCGCGGCAAGGAGAGGAGCGTCGCCGCGGCTTGCCTCCGCCAACCTCTTTGGGCCTCTTCGGTTGCCTCAAGCGTGAGAGAACGCAGATTCCAGACTGCGAGCGGGTACGGTGGAGGCCCCCACGCGTAGGCTCCCGCCATCTCCCAGCCAAGGTGTCTCCGCCGGCATGCTGAGCAGCGCCGCTGGGAGACGCGCGCGTCGGGTCCTCGCAAGTGGAAGAAGGCCCCTCCGCTGCCGATGGCGAAGGCGAGGCAGGCACAGTTTGACGAGGAGCAGCCATGACCCTCGCCATGCCAACAACGCCTCGAACCGATACGGCAACAGAGCTCCAGGGAAAGGCGCATTCTGTAAGAACAGCCATAAAACGAAGGACTCGAGCCCCAGGAAAGAGGCAATCCATAGTGACAGACGTAGAACATATAGAATCAAGACCCATGAAAGGGGCAGTGTGTAGGAACAGTCGTCAAACACGTGATTCGAGCGAGAGGGCATTGGCAATCTATTGGTGCACACGTAACACACATAGGACTCGAGCACCAGGAAAGGGGCGATCGATTGGAGCATATTTAAACAATCGGTATTCGCGCCCATGAAGCAATACATAAGAACCTAGTGAACACACACGTAGGGTTTGAGCCTTAGGAAAGGGGCGACTTGTAGGAACAAGCGTCGAACACATCTGATCCGAGCCCCAGCAATTCAGCAACCGATATGAACATACGTACAACACATGCGAGTCAAGGTTATCGACAGTAACATGCGTAAAATCACATCGGATTCGGGCCCCAGGACCAGGCAAGATATGAGAACATCTGGAAACACATCGGATGCGAGCCCCAGGAAAGAGGCAAGACATAGGAACATGTGAAAACCACATGAGGTTCGAGCCGCAGGAGAAGGGCAATCCTTAGGAACTGACAGGCAAAATATAGGAGTATATGTATCCCCAGGAAAGAGGCGCGATATAGGAACATATATAAATACAGAAATACTGAGCCTCAAGAACACGGCAAAATGTAAAACCATGTGTAAAACACAAAGGACCCGAACCCCTGGAAACTGCCAAACTATAGGAACAAGTGTAAAACACATAGGGGCCGAGCCCCAAAAGGGGGCGATCTGTAGGAACAAATGTAAAACACATAGGATTCGAGCCCCAGCAAAGGCGCAACCTGTAGGAGCACATGTAAAACACATGCTGTTCGAGGCAATATGTAGGAGCATATTAAAACACATCGGATTCGAGCCCCAGGACAGGGGTCACCTATGAAAACGCAAATCAAACACATACGACTCGAGCCCCAGGAGGGGCACTGTATAGGAACAACAAACACATTGGACTCGAAACACAGGAGAAGGGCAATCGATAGGAACATACGTAAACACACATAGGGTTCGAGCCCCAGGAAAGGGGGCAATATACAGGAGCATACGTAATGCCTATAGGACTCTGGCCACAGAACTCGAGCCACAGAGGAGGAGCCACACGGCACCCGAGCCACAAGACATGGGCATGTCAGCCGAAATCACACCACAACACCATAGTGAGTCGCAAATCGAGACAGAGCACTACAGTCGGGGCGTTGACCTAGGGAACGATAAATGAGGAACGATGCCCCTCATGTCCTTAAGTTAAACTTCGATTTCCCATCGGAAACCGAAGGACAACCTCAGGCAAACAGTAAAACAACTGAGGAACACGGAGCCTCGGCGGTAGAAAAACCTCCCTTTAGTAGACCTCCTCTTAGTGAAAACGGCCTGGGACCGAAACCGACGGACCTGGACCCGCAAAAATGACGGCCACGACGCCCTCTCGCGAACCGAAAACGGCCAATTCCTTAATCGACGCGTCCGGGTAGGAGGTCTGTCCACCCCCGATGAGCCCCTCCCAAACGAAAACGGTTCCTTCTTCCGCACCCCGACCGTGTAGCGAGTCGCGCTTCTGGACCAAATCGAGCCAGGACACCATGGTGAGCGCTGCCCGGCGGCGCTGCCCGATCGCGCCTCCGGGCCTGGGAGACGCCTCCCCCTCAGCCCCCCCCCCGTGGCGATTCTGGTGAGAAGGACTCTTTGAACTCTGTCAGAGCGCCCCAGCGACACGCTGTTGTGGAAAACACTCCGAGTTCCTTGATGAGCGTGGGGGGGGCGTCACCCCCGCCGACAGCGCCACATCGACCCCCGTCGCGGGCAGCCACCGCGCGCCGAAGGCGAACCGACCCCAGTCGCGGCGCCACGACGAGGCGAGGTTGACCGCCGTCGGGGGGTAACCCCCCACGCTTATGAAGAAACCCAGCGCAGGCTTCTTCACATCTTCGGGCGTCCTGCAGCTCCAGACGGGAGGCCTCCAGGACCACTGCCCCCGAGAGGGCCCGAACGAGCCCCAGCAGGGCCCCAGGGCGACCTCAGGACAGCCCCAAAAAGGGCCCCCCCGGACAGCCCAGCACGGCCCCAAGAGAGCCCGACTTGGGAGTCCCGAGGCGGTGCGGTGACGGACCGCGCGGTGCCCTCGACATCCCCCACGACCTCACCGCATGGTCCGTCACCGCACCGTTCTGGGGACCCCGGAGGCCCCTGTCGCCCGAGACATCCTCGGCGCGGGACTCGAGTCCCAACACCGTGCGGTGGCCCCGAGCCCCCACCGACTCACCACACGGTGTGACCACCACACCGTTTGGGGGCCCCCGTCCGAGGCTGGCCCAGGGAAGGCCTCCGGAGTGACCCAAGACGGCCTCGGAGGGCACCTCGGCTGCCCCAGGCGGCACCGAGGCGGCTTCTCACGCCGATCTCGAGGAGGCGGCCAAGAGAGGCCCCCAGCCGCTCCACGGCTGGCCCCAAGGGAGGCTCCCCGACGGGCCACGCGGGCCCAAGAGGCACGCCAGACGAAAACAAGGGCCCCAAGGCGGCCCAGAAGAGCCTCAAGACGGCGCAGGCAGGAAAACGACCCACGAATCCCTGAGTGACCCCCAAATGCTGCCCCACATGAGCCCAAGCACGGCCCAGACGAGAACCATGAGAGCTTCTCACGACGCGAAGACAAACAACAACAACAACAACAACAACAACAACAACAACAACAACAACAACAGCAGCAGCAGCAGCAGCAGCAGCAGCAACAACAACAACAACAACCACAACCACAACCACAACAACAACAACAACAACTCCAACAACAACAACAACCACAACCACAACCACAACCACAACAACAACAACAACAACAACAACTACAACAACAACAACTCCAACAACAACAACAACAACAACAACCACAACCACAACCACAACCACAACCACAACAACAACAACAACAACAATTACTAGCACGTGGGGACACTCCGTTCTCACCAGTGCCAGGGTTTTCATAGGAGGCGGGCAATACCCCCACTTTGTGGGGGGGCCGGTTCAAGCTCTACCAAATTTCCAAACGACTCTTCGCCACCACCCACACCCAGCTTCCCGCCCTATGACGTTCGGACACTTCACTTCGTGGCATGCGGACGACCGTGGCTACTATTCAGGGCCCCGCGGCCGACGACGACGGCGTGCGCGCGCGAAGAAAAAACGAATGTGTCCCGCATGGTATTATTTGACAGGGATGATGGCCCTGGCAGGTGCGCAACCGTTGTTGCAGAAGTTCGAAAAAGTTGCTCGCAAAAGCCCGTTTGACAGAAATGTTTAAAAAGTGTTGGGTTTCCTACGAATCCGCAAGAGCGCGCGGGATGAGATTTTGACAATTTTTTGTTTTGGTTTTTTGATGTTTTTATGTTAAAATCGCTGCGAACACTAAGGTTTTGGAAGGATTTCGTCTTGCGCGCGCGCGCGATTCTTAGAACAAGAAATGTCATTTTCTATTGTTTTTTTGCAAGGGAAAGCGGATTACAACAAAACAACCGGATCCTGTACACACCCTCTTTTCTGAGGCTTCCTCACGAAAATGATGAAAATGAAGCTGCGGCCTAGGCGGCGCAGGGGGGGCGCGCACCAGGGGGCCCAACAATAATTATTCTTTAGAATAAATAATGTTCAACAAACAACAACAACAACAACAACAACAATCACTTTACCCGAACGCTCAGTGTTCTCACCAGTGCCAGGGTTTTCATGCGACGCCAGCAATACCCCCACTTTGTGGGGGGGCAGTGCAAGCTCTACCAAATATCCACACGACTCTTCGCCACCACCCACACCCAGCTTCCCGCCCTATGACGTTCGGACACTTCACTTCGTGGCCTGCGGACGACCGTGGCTACTACACTGGCGCATGGGTACAGTGACTTGTTGTGGTAACATTTTCTGGACGCTAGCTTAGTATACGACTTTTCCCCCTGTTCCAACACTGGACACCTATACTGGTTTTTGGAAAAACCATTGTTTTTTTTAGGATTCGGACAGCGCGCGCGGGTAGAAATTTTGAAAAGTCGTGCAGGTGTTTTTCGAGGACCTACGGTGCGATTCGTGTGATTTTATGATGCGCGGTGCTAAAATTCTTAAGAAACCCAATGGTTTTTGGAGATTTCGGCGTGCGCGCGCGAAGAAAAAACGAATGTGTCCCGCATGGTATTATTTGACAGGGATGATGGCCCTGGCAGGTGCGCAACCGTTGTCGCAGAAGTTCGAAAAAGTTGCTCGCAAAAGCCCGTTTGACAGAAATGTTTAAAAAGTGTTGGGTTTCCTACGAATCCGCAAGAGCGCGCGGGATGAGATTTTGACATTTTTTTGTTGAAAAACCATTGGTTTTTTGATGTTTTTATGTTAAAATCGCTCCGAACACTAAGCTTTTGGAAGGATTTCGTCTTGCGCGCGCGAATGTCTACTTTACCTTATTTTTTGCAAGGGATTCTTGAAATTTGATTATATTAGAACAAGAAATGTCATTTTATAGTGTTTTTTGCAAGGGAAAAACGGATTACAACAAAACAACCGGATCTGGATCACATCGTTTTACCTGAGGCTTCCTCACGAAAATGATGAAAATGTAGCTGCGGCCTAGGCGGCGCAGGGGGGCCGTGCACCAGGGGCCCCAACAATAATTATTCTTTAGAATTAATAATGTTCAACAACAACAACAACAACAACAACAACAACAACACCAACAGCAACAACAACAACGACAATCAGCTTACCCTAATGTGCGATGTTTTCCCACGAAGCATGCGACCATCATGATAACCATCCACGTAATGGGGTCTCTTGTTCTATAGCGGGGTCCGTTATTCCCATACCCAGATCTCCCGCCCAATGAGGTCTTGCAAACACCTCCTCCGAGGAATTTCAACATATCCCGCCTCGAAAACATATGCCCGCGAATTGCTGCGCCGATGCGAGACCGCCAGTGGAACCCCAGCGAAGGGTAAAGCACAAGGAAGTATCGAACGACAGGATTGCCTTGGTGGGGATGGGGGCTGTTGGCGGTGAGGCAAGGACCTGGCCATGAACAGAAAGGGAGGAAGTCTCGAGCAGGGCTGCTGTTGTTGTTGGGAGCGGTGCCAATGCTGAAGAGAGTAGGGCGCTAGTCCAGCGTAAAACAAAACGAAGTCTCGAGCGAGAACGCTGGTTTTGTTGGGACGGCGGCTTTCGGCGGCGAGGAGGAGCACCGCCTTGAGTAAGAAAGGGGGAAGCATCGAGCGGGAACCGTGGTTTTGTCCAGACGGGGGCTGTCGGCGGCGAGGAACAGCACCGTCCCGAGGAAAAAGAAAGGAAATCTCGAGCGGGAGCGTTGTTCTTGCTGGGAGCGGCGCCAATTCAAAAGAGAGTTGGGCGCCAGTCCAGCGTAAAACGGAAGGAAGTCTCGGGCGGGAGCGCCGCTCTGGTTTTGTCCGGACGGTGGTTTTCGGCGAGGAGAAGCAACGTCTCAATTACAAAATGAAGAGGGCTCGAGCGGGAAAGCGTTGCTTGTGCTGGGGCGGCGCCGATGAGAGAAAAAAGTAGGCGACGCCAGTCACCAGGTAAAACGGGAAGCGCGGTGTTGTCGGGGCGGCGGTTTTCGGCGGCGAGCAGGAGCACCGCTGTGAGGAAAAAAAGGAGGAGGCCTCGAGCGGGAGCGTTGTTTTTGCTGGGGGCGGCGCCGATGAGGGAAAGACTAGCGCGCCAGTCCAAGGTAAAGCGGGAGGAAGTCTCGAGCGGGAGCGCTGGTTTTGTTGGGACGGCTGCTTTCGGCGGCGAGCAAAAGCACCGGCCCTGAGCGAGAAAGGAGGAAGTCTCGAGCGGCGGGAGCGTTGCTGTTGTTGGGGGGGTCGTTTTGGCGCTCCCCCAAACCGCTCGAGCGTGAGCCTCATTTTCAATGAAGATGTAGCCGGCGCCGAAGCGAGAGCAAGTGCTGAAATAATTTAACATTAGTGAAGCCTCGAACCGGGAACGGTTGTTTTGTCGGGACGGGGGCTGTCGGCTGGCGAGGGGAACAGCACCGTCCT
>CAUYUJ010018991.1:184197-190113 GCA_963575745.1 Prorocentrum cordatum | reverse complement strand
TTAGATATCCGACGATCTGTATTTTTGCCCGCGACGGGCCATCCGAGCGCGACGGCCCCAGGGCTCGAAAACAACCTCCCCTCCAGAGGCCGAAATCGCGCCGTCGGGGAAGGCGCCGTCGGCGCGTCCCGACGCCTTCATCGTCGCCGCTGCCTTCGCTCCTCCCTCTCCCCCTCTCGCTCCCCCTCTCCATTCCCTTCCTCCTCTTCCTCCTCTTCCTCCCCCTCCTCCCCCCACTCCTGCTCATGTTTTGTGCGCGGTTCAATCCGCGGCCACAACACGCAACAATACTCGTTGGCGCGCCAACTTTTCGAACGCCCGAACGGGACCGCCCGAAACCGAACCGTCCCGAGGAAAACCGAACCGGCTAACAAACTGGACTGGTGCCGAAACCGACCCGGTGCAACCGAACCGGCCCGCCGCCGAACCGGACCCTTGCTGAGTATGGGTGGCAAGAACTTGCCAATCCTGGAGCACCCGCGCCCAGTGCAAGTGAAACAAATGTTGCGCGGACGAGCTCCATATCGCGTCGAGTCCTACCCCTGGGCCTGTCTAAGCAACGCACTGCTGCTTAGCACTTTGGCGCTCTAAGTGGGCGCAGCCCTTCATGGAGGAGCACGAAGAGAAGAAGATGAGACGAGGGGGAGCTAAGGGAAAACGCGGGGAGAGTTGTAATAGTAATTGCAGCAGTTGGCTCCTGGAGCAAACTCCCGCCACTCCCTGGTGCCCCCTTGGGCAGGCGCCCCTGGCTCAGTCGAAATACAAGTCGCCCGGGCTGCCTCAGGCCGCCTGCAGCGCCGCCGCTCCGTCCCTGCCGATGCTGTTCCCGTGCAGGACCAGCTCCTGCAGGCCGGGCAGGGAGGGCAGCGCCCCCGCCGGGCCCGCGCGCCCCCGTCGGGAAATCGTAATCGCATCGCCTGGGACCGGATCGCTGCGAACCGCAGGCGAATCGAACCGGGAACCGGATCGCAACCTCGCCGAATCGAATCGCGGACCGGATCGCGACCCTGTCGAATCGAATCGCGAACCGGATCGCGCGACTGGATCGCGGCCCCCGGACCCCCCCGGCGTGGGCACTCCCCTTCGTGGCCGTCCTCCCTCCATCCCTCCTTCCCCCTCTATCCCTCCCCCTCCCTCCTCCTCCTCGGGACCCTCGGGGACCCTCCCCGGCCACCCTCCCGGGCCCCCCCCCGCCCTCGAGGACCCTCCCGGGCCCACCCTGGGGGACCCTCCCGGGCCACCCTCCCGGGCTTCCCCTCGTCGAGGACCCTCCTGGGCCCACCCTCCCGGGCCCACCCTCCCGGGCCACCCTCCCGGGCCACCCTCCCCCCTCCATCCCCCCTCCATCCCTCCATCCCTCCTCCCCCCTCTCTCCCTCCCCCTCCCTCCTCCTCCTCCCGTCGCGCTTGCGCGGGCCCACCCTGCTGGAGGGCTCTCCCGGGCCCCACCCGTCGGGGACCCTCGTGGGCCCATCCTCCCGCCCACCCTCCCAGGCCACCCTCCCGGGCCACTCTCCCGGGCCCCACCCTCGGGGACCCTCCCGGGCCACCCTCCCGGCCACCCTCCCGGGCCACCCTCCCGGGCCACCCGCCCAGGCCACCCTCCCGGGCCACCCTCCCGGGCCACCCTCCCGGGCCCACCCTCCCGGGCCCACCCTCGATCGGGGACCCTCCCGAGCCACTCTCTCGGGCCACCCTCCCGGGCCACCCTCCCGGGCCACCCTCCCGGGCCACCACCCTCCCGGGCCACCCTCCCGGGCCACCCTCCCGGGCCCCACCCTCGGCCCACCCTCAATCCCGGGCCCACCCTCCCGGGCCACCCTCTCCCGGTTGGGCCCACCCTACCGCGGCCCACCCTCCCGGGCCACCCCCCTCCGGGCCACCCTCCCGGGCCACGTTCCCGGGCCCCCCTCCCGGGCCACCCTACCGGGCCAACCTCAGGCTCCCGGGCCCAAAACACTCGGGGACCCTCCGGCGCCAAACCACTCCCGGCCCACCCTCCCGGGCCACCCTCCCGGGCCACCCTCCCGGGCCACCCTCCCGGGCCACCCTCCCGGGCCACCCTCCCGGGCCACCCTCCCGGGCCACCCTCCCGGCCAACCCTCTCGGGCCACCCTCCCGGGCCACCCTCCCGGGCCACCCTTCCGGGCCACCCTCCCGGGCCCACTTGGAAGCATCTTGGTTTACGTTAAGTTAGCTACATACTAAGTTGTTACAAGCATACGTTAAATATGTATAAGCACAACAAAAACCACTATAAGTTGTCATAACTTGTTACCTATCCGACCACCCTTCGGGTGATAAGGAGGTTCGGGGGGGGGGAGGAACCAACGTCTCACTCGATCGGTCTCACTATCGATCTCACTATCGATCTCAGTATCGGTCTCGCTCGATCGATCTCACTCGATCGATCTCACAATCGATCTCAGTCGATATACTTCACAAGTGATCTGACTATCGATCTCACAATCCATCTCACAATCGATCCCACAATCGATATCGCATTCGGTCTCACTATCGATATCACTATCGATTTCACAACCGCTATCACAATCAACGTCATCATCATCAACAACAACATCAACATCAACATCATCATCACCAACATCATCATAATCGGGGCACCGTCCTCATTATCAACACCAACATCATCATCATCATCATCACTGTCATCAACATCATCGGGACACCACCATCATCATCGTCATCAACATCATCATCACCATCATCACAATCATCATCATCATCAACATCATCATCAGCAACATCGGGACACAGTCATCGTCATCATCATCAGCAGCATCATCATCGGGACACCATCATGATCACCATCGATATCATCATCATCATCATCGGGACACCATCATCATCATCATTTCATCCTCATCATCGACATCATCATCATCAGCATCATCAACATTACCATCAGCATCATCATCATCGTCATCATCGGGGCACCATCATCATCATTACCAACATCAGCATCAACATCATCATCATCATCACCATCGGGACGCCGTCATCGTCAACATCATCATCATCAGCATCATCACCATCAGAATAATCATCATCACCGGGACGCCATAATCATCATCAACCTCATCATCATCATCGGACACAATCACAATCAGCATCATCAACATCAACATCATCATATTCATCATCATCGGGACACCATCATCGTCATCATCATGATCATCAACACAATCAGCATGACCGTCATCATCCTCATCATCGGGACACCATCAGCACCATATCATCAACATCAGCATCATCATCATCGTCATCGTCATCAACGACATCATTATCATCATCGAGACACCATCATCATCGTAAGATCACCATCGTCCTCCTCATCATCATCATCATCAGCATCGCCATCATCATCATCATCGTCATCATCATCGTCAGCAACATCATCATCATCATCATCATCATCAGCATCACCATCATCATCATCATCGTCATCTCATCATCATCATCATCATCATCATCATCATCGCGGGAAACCGCGGGACACCGGCGGGGCACCGCGGGGCACCGCAGGACACCGCGGGACACCGCGGGACGCCGTCGGGACACCGGCGGGACACCGCGCGCCGCCGGCCGCCCGGAAGAGACGCATTTGGTCCGGCCGCGCCTCAGCCACAAGGACACCGACGGGGCACCGGCGGAACACCGGCGGGGCACCGCGCGCCACCGGCCGCCCGGGGGAGAATCATTTGGTCCGGCCGCGCCTCAGCCACAGGAGACATTCCTCTCGCCCGCCCGCGCAGCGTCGCCTCGCCCGCACGGCGCGCACGAACACGAAACCGAAATCGATTTCCCGGATGGGGGCTCTCCGTTCCACTTCGATCTCACCCCCTCACCTCCGATAGCGCACGCATAAGTACTTAGAAAAGCCAGCTAAAGTTTAGGGTGATTTACGGCTCGTTAAGATACTTTAGGTTTTCTTAACATCGTTACTGAGAGTTACGGTTGGTTTAGTGAGTATGCGCCTAACGCGAGCTAACCAAGCTAAGCCATGTTAACTCATGTTAAACCGTTGAGCTAGTTCAAGTTAAAGTTTAAGACAGCTTAGCCAACGTTAGCTAACGCGTTAAAAGAACGATCTAACATTCAACATGATTTAACATGTTTTAACACAGTTTAACTTAGTTGAACATGTTTAACACATTTTTAAAATGAGCTAGCTAACACTTAACATGAGTTACAATGAGTTAGCTAACCCTTTAACATATTTTAAGATAGGTTACCTAAGCCTTTTATGAGATCAGCTGTCATTGTTTTTTTACGCATTGTTTTGTGTATGATTGTCAGGTCATGGTATGCTACAGAAGCGGTTTTCTCATGTGTTTTCCTAGTGGTTGTCTAATCGTGTTGTTCCGCATGTATTGTTTTTGTTTGGTTGTCGCGTGCGATTGGTTCGGTGTTTTTTTTTGTTCTGTGGGTTGACGTGCGTTGGTTCGATCGCGATGTGGATCCGCACTGGTTGTTTCGTGAAATCGAAGTGGTCTCTAAGTTGAACCCGCTTTGTTGTTCATGTAGGTTTGCATGTTGTGTTTCGACCATGGTGTCTTGCATGTATTGTTTCCCATCTGTTTTGCATGCGGCATCAGTGAGATCATGCGCCACATTTTTCTCATTTTTTTGCATGTCAGATTGCGACGCTCATTTGCTGCAAAATGGTATTCCGATTATGGCGCGTTAACCATCTAAAACGGTTCATCTATGTTTGTTAGTGCGTTCTTGAGACCGTGGTGAGTTGCAGTTCTGGCTTTCTCGCGCGTTTTCTTCCGTGTGTTTTAAGCGCGTTGCGCGGCATTGTGACGTTTTGCTTTGCAAGCGGCATCGCGACCATGATGTGCTACATAATGTTATCGTATTTCGGGTGGGAAACTTTATCGGCGCATGTGTTTTCATTGGTTGTGCGTGCGGCGGTGCGACCATGATGTTCTGCATTCGTTTTTTTCGTTTTGAGGTTGCTTCCCCCGATCGAGATGCTATCGGGTTCGCGGGTGGTGCTTCAATCGCGGGTTAGCGGGTGGTGCGGTTTGAGATGCACATGTGTTTGTTTTTCATGTTTTCGTCGCTGTTGTGTCGTGGTCATGCGCGTCGTGATGCGCCATTTAATTAGGCGCCCTGCGAGCTGCAGCCTCGCCGGTGCAAGCCCGCCCCCCGAGCTGCAGCCTCGGGCCCCCGTCGGCTGGGGGCGATGTCCGTTCCGCCGATTGCGCCTCCAGGCGCCGCCGCGCGGGCGCCGCCGCCCATCCCCAAGTCGGCGTTCGTCGCCGTGCATGGCGGCTCGGAGGTCGTCGCCAAGGCGAACGGTTTGCCCACCGCCCCCCTCCGCGTGGCGCGCGGGGGCGCACCCCATTGAGGTCGCGGAGCTGCCGCCGACCACGCCCGCAGCGAAGCGGATGCGCCGCGACGCCGGCTGCGCGGCGGAGAGGGCGGCGGCGACGTGCCCGCAGACGCGGTGCGCGACGAGCGACGACGAGAAGGGGGCCGGTCAGCCGACGCCGCGCAGGTCGCGGTGGGCGGGCGAGCCGCGGTTCCCACCCGTAATCCCAGTGCACTGGGATTACGAGTGCTCCCTCGCGCACGCGTGGCAGGCGTCGTCGTCGTCGTCGTCGCCGTCGTTGTTGTCGTCGCCGTAGTCGAGGCGCGGGTGTTCTCGAAGCTCGCGTTCGAGCGGTTCGCGCATATATGCGCGAGGTGGGCCATGGCGAGGCCGTCGAGCGGGTCGTGGCGGCCAACGATGAGAAATGGCAGGAATGGGTCGGCAAGGCGAGTCGTCGTCGCCGTCGTCATCGTCACCGTCGTCGTCGTCGTCGCCGCAGGTACAAGAGCACCACTTGCCCGATTGGTCGGCCGGGTTGCGCTGGCGCGAGGACCGCGTGTAGACGCGGCGTCG
>CAUYUJ010018991.1:156697-179197 GCA_963575745.1 Prorocentrum cordatum | reverse complement strand
AACGGGGGTGGTGAGGGACAGGGAATATCATAACATGTCGGGCGTTAGCCAGAATTTGCTTCTCGCGAGGTAACTGACTGACGGGCGGGAGCGTAAACTATGGCACAACCAATAAGAGCCAGGATGATCCAGCTATATCATCGGCGGCAGAGGGCGCAGCCAGTGGCGAAACCATTGGGTGCAACTTATATCCTCGGCGGCCGACTGCACAATCTACTATGTGCCAGATATGTATTCGGCGGCCAAGGGTGCAGCCAATGGCGCAACCAATGGGAACCAGCTATGCCATCGGTTGCCGAGGGCGCAACCTATAGCACAACCAGGAGTTATATAGTCATACCCTCGGCGGCCGAGCGTGCAACCTATGGCGCGGCGCAGACGGGGCACAGAGTGGCTGGGCATCGGATTGCGTGCTGGGTTCGCCCGACTTATGCTCGTCGTTTGGGCTGCAGCCCACGCGGCGAGCTGTCGTGTGATATGGCGCGTGCGCATCCGCCGCGTCGCCGCTTGGCCTTTGTGGTGCAGGTGCGGCGGCGGTCTAGGGGTTATAAAGACCGCGGTGTGCCCATGGCGATTGCGGTGGTTCGGCCAGCGGTTGTGACCATCGACGACGGATGCGCATGGCGCGTGTCGAATGAGGTGGTCGTCGACGATACTGCCTTTGGCGAGGTGGATGTCCATCGAAAAGTCGACGCCCGTGCTGCCGTGCGCCCGCCTGCCCGTTCGGGGTCACATCGTCTAAATATAAATCCCGCGACCGACGCGTCTGCTACGGCCGACGCGCGCGCGCGGGGTAGGTCGGTCTGGGCGGGGTTAATGTGTCATTGCATGCAGTGGCCTACGCGGTGGGCAGGGCTGCTTTTACTAAGTTTGCATTGTCCGATGCGTGGGCACCAGGACATCCCCACTGGAGGTTACTGGAACAGCGCAGCACGGTGGTGCGGAAGATGGTGGACTCGCTGAAGCGCAAGCGCAAGCAGGCGAGCCTGCAGGCGGCTGCGCCGCGGGGGGGCCGACATCAGCACCTACGGCGCCCACAAGATGCGCAAGCTTCTCAAGGATATGGGTGCTCGGTGTTCGCGCTTGCTACCCAGCTGCAGCTGCCCCCCCCCCCCCAGAATGACTACAAGGCCATGGTGGGTGCGGGCGCCTTCCCCCCCCATCGTGGAGGTCGCCTGCGGTGGCGGAGTCGTCAGGGTGCTGCAGAACGTCGACGAGCGGCGGCCCCTGCTCGTCGAGCTGGAGCCCGGCGCCCTCGCCCGCCTCCGCGCCCAGGCCGCGCAGGACAGATAGTGCTGTTGGATGGTGCCCAGCTGCAGCTGGGCACGTGTAGTTGTTAGTGCGTTGGTGCGGTGAGGTTGTGCATGCTCTCCAGCTGCAGCCGGGCATCCCAAGGACCTCGCGGACGCCGAGGACGGCGCCGAGGGCGGCGCCGAGGACGGCGCCGAGGACGGCGCCGATGGCAGCGCATCGCTCGCGGGACCGGGCGCCCAGGACGACGACGAGGTCACCGATGACGGCGCCGAGGGCGGCGACGCGGGCGCCGGGGGCGGCGCCCAGGGCGGTGCCGAGGGCGGCGCCCAGGACGGCGACGATGGCGGTGCATCTGCGGCGGCGGCGCCCCCAGAGCGGTCGGCGCCCACTGGCTCCGCAAGATGAGCGCGCACGTCGCAAGGCGACGGGCGGGCGAGGGCGGCTGGACCTACAAGAGGTTCAAGCCTGGGTCCGCGGGGCGCGCCGCGATCCGCGCCGCGCACGCCCGCGCGCGCGTGGCAGGTGGAGGGTGCAAGTGGCCATGCAGCAGCGGCTGCAGCCGCGGCCGCGGGTGCTTAGGCGTAGGATACGTGCATGCAGGGGGGGGGGGGGGCGCAGCTGCGCTGCGCGCGCGGCAAACAGCGCAGGGCGGCGGACGACGACGACGCGGGGCAACAGCAGTGATGCAGCATACGGTGGGCCAGTGAAGGGCGATGCCAGTGCGCCGAGGACTGTGAATGGGGCGAGGTGCGAGGCACATGATGTGGATTTGCAGCGATGTGAATCGCCCTCCCCCCTCATCCCTCCTATGTGGGTTCGTCGTCAGTCGTTCCATTCGGATGATTGCATATCGTCCGCGGTTCGTCGCCGTCGTGCGCGTCGCCCGTCGGATGTCGGCTGCAGACGACGTCGCGTGCATCGCGGGCGTCAGCTGCAGCTGTCGTGTCAAGGTCAGCGGAGGGCAGGCCCGCGTTGCGTCGGGCGGTCGTATGGGCCCGTGATGAGCGACGGCGCCGTCGGCACTGCGGAGCTGCAGGGCACGCTGACGGCGGCGCTGCAGTACCACGTGCCGCGGCAGCCACAGCCGTGGCGCGAGCCGCAGCGGGAGGCCGTCAACCCGCAGGAGGGCGGGCAGTGGCACGAGTCGCAGTTGCTGCAGCAGCATCATCGGTGGGAGACGAGCTGCAGCGCAAGCAGTTGCGCGGGCAGCAGCAGCAGGAGCAGCTGATGCGTAAGCAGCTGATGCAGCAGCAGTGGCACGAGCAGCAGCTGCTGCAGCAGCAACAGCAGCAGCAGTGGCCGTACACGCAGCAGCAGTGGCAGGCACAGCTGGCGACCGCCGTGCAGCAGCATCAGCTGCTGCAGCAGCAGCATCAGCAGCGCCAGCAGCAAGTCGCAGATGCTGCCGCCGCCTCAGCCGAAGCCGCCGCAGCCGCAGCTGCTGAAGCAGCAGCCGTCCACATCAGCAACACGCAGCAGCAGCAGCAGCAGCAGCAGCAGCCGCGGAAGAAGAAGCGCGCCGACGGGGCGCCTCGGCCAGGGTTCTGGATGATCAACACGGTCCAGCTGGCCGAGGCGATCGTGATGCGCCGCGACCCCGGTACCATCCGCGCGATGGCACGCGATCGCCTCGCGATTGAATTAGGGGACTGTGTATAGTCCTAGACCGCTGCAGCGGCGGGGGGGGTGAGATGGATAGGTATGGGGTGTGGGTATGAGCGTGGCGCAGCGGCATCATTCAGGGCTAGGCGCATCTTAGTTGTCTTGTGGATCATATTATTACCACATGGTGCAGAACAGACAGCATACATATGGTGCAGGACAGCCAGCAGAGAACTAAGGTGCGCCGACACCCTGAGTCTTTAATTTTCCGTGCGGTCGGGCACTCGTGGAGTTCCCAGGCTCGTGACCGCGTTCCGTCAGAAAGGTGCGCGCAGTCTGGCTAATATGCTCGTGCTGGTGTCGGCTGTAGCCCAAACCCCGTGATTGAATTGGGCGGGCGGGGCGCCACCAATTGCGTAATACAGTTGAGCCATGCATACCCTCGGCGGCCGATGGCACAGCCTATGGCGTAGCCATAATAGGAGCAACGTCATCGTTGGCCGATTCTTTCTGTTTTTCCCCACCCGCCGTGCGTTACGACGGGTTTCGTTCCCCAAACAGCTTGCTGAACGGGGTGCTGTTGTGGTAGAAACTAACTCCGGCCGAAGGAAGTCGGAGCAGAGACATCCTCACACAAATTTTATGGTTTTGGCCGTTTCGCTTCAGACATCCTCACAACTCTCGTTTCTGAGTTGGCCGGGATTGGCCGTTTCGCCTGAGACATCCTCGAAAGTTGCGCTCCGGGACGCCGCGCGAGAGGTGGTCCGGGCCGTTTCGCTTGAGACATCCTCGAAACTCTGAGCCCCGAGGTGCCGTGCGAGAGGTGGTCCGGGCCGTTTCGCCTGAGACATCCTCAAAAAGTTGCGCTCCGGGATGCCGTGCGAGAGGTGGTCCGGGCCGTTTCGCCTGAGACATCCTCAAAAAGTTGCGCTCCGGGACGCCGCGCGAGAGGTGGTCCGGGCCGAGGTGCCGTGCGAGAGGTGGTCCGGGCCGTTTCGCCTGAGACATCCTCGCAAGTCTGAGCTCTGAGATGCCTTGCGCGAGGTGGTCCGGCCCATTTCGCCTGAGACATCCTCGAAACTCTGACTTCGGAGATGCTGCGCGAGAGGTGGTCTGGCCCGTTTCGTTGAGACATCCTCGAAATTCTGAGCTCTGAGATGCCCTGCGCGAGGTGGTCCGGCCCGTCTCGCCTGAGACATCCTTGCAACTCTGAGCTCTGAGATGCCGTGCGCAAGGTGGTCCGGTCTGTTTCGCACAAGACATTCTCGCAACTCTGAGCTCTCAGATGCTGCGCGAGAGATGGTCCAGCTTGGGCGCCCAGAAGACCACATGTGACATATCCTCCATAGGACCCTGCGAGCCTCAGGAGGCCCCAGAGAGGTCCAGGAGGCCGCAGGACGCCCAGGACAGGCCCCAGGGGCCCCCAGGAGATTCCCAGGAGGCTCCCAGGAGGCCCCAGGAGGCCCCTATCAGAACGTGTCAAGTTAATACACATCCGGTGTCGATTCGTTGATTTTTCCTGCTCTTGTGCCCCCCCTACATTTTGAGGGGCCCAAGCGGCCACAGGTTAGATATCCCCTCTGGGAGCCCCAAGAGCCTTCAGAAAACCTCAGGTGGAGTTCAGGAGGCCACAGGAGGCCCAGGAGGAAGCTCCAGGAGGTCCCCAGGAGGCCCCAGGAGGCACCAGGAGGCCGCAGGACGCCCAGGACAGGCCCCAAGGGTCTCCAGGAGATTCCCAGGAGGCTCCCAGGAGGCCCCAGGAGGCCGCCTATCAGAACGTGTCAAATTAATACACATCCGGTGTCGATTCGTTGATTCTTCATGCTCTTGTGCCCCCCCCCTCCATTTGGAGAGGCCCAAACGGCCACAGGTTAGATATCCCCCCTGGGAGCCCCAAGAGGCTTCAGGAAGCCCCAGGTGGGGTCCAGGAGGCCACAGGAGGCCCAGGAGGAAGTCCCAGGAGGTCACCAGGAGGTCCCAGGAGGCCCCAGGAGGCCCCCGCAACTCGGAGCTCTGAGACGCCGCGCTCGAGGTGGTCCGGCCCGTTTCGCCTGAGACGTCCTCGCACCACGTTTCGCCAGAGACATCGTCGCAACTCTGGGGTCCGAGATGCCGCGCGCGAGGTGGTCCAGCCCGTTACGCTGGAGACATCCTCGCAACTTTGGGCTCCGAGATGCCGTTCGGGATGAAGAGGAGGTGGAGGAGGAGGAGGAGGAGGAGGAGGAGGAGGAGGAGGAGGAGGAGGAGGAGATGGAAGGGAGAAGGAGAAGGCGGATGATGTGCATGAGGGAGCAGGCAGGAGGAGGGGGAGGCCCCAGAGAGCTCCAGGAGGCCGCAGGACGCCCAGGACAGGCCCCAGGAGTCCCCAGGAGATCCCTAGGAGGCTCCCAGGAGGCCCCAGGAGGCCGCCTATCAGAACGTGTCAAGTTAATACACATCTGGTGCCGATTCGTTGATTCTTCCTGCTCTTGTGCCCCCCCCTCCATTTGGAGAGGCCCAAACGGCCACAGGTTAGATATCCCCCCTGGGAGCCCCAAGAGGCTTTGGAGTTCAGGAGGCCACAGGAGGCCCAGGAGGAAGCCCCACGAGGTCCTTAGGAGGCCCCAGGAGGCCCCAGGAGGCTCCCGCAACTCGGAGCTCTGAGACGCCGCGCTCGAGGTGGTCCGGCCCGTTTCGCCTGAGACTTCCTCGCAGCACGTTTGCCCGAGAAATCGTCGCAACTCTGGGGTCCGAAATGCCGCGCGCGAGGTGGTCCAGCCCGTTACGCTGGAGACATCCTCGCAACTCTAGGCTCCGAGATGCCGTTCGGGATGAAGAGGAGGTCGATGAGGAGGAGGAGGAGGAGAAGGAGGAGGAGGAAGAGGAGGAGGAGAAGGAGAAGGATATGGAAGGGAGAAGGAGGAGGCGGATGATGTGCATGAGGGAGCAGGCAGGAGGAGGGGGAGGAGGAGGAGGAGGAGGAGGAGGAGGAGGAGGAGGAGGAGGAGGAGGGAGAAGGAAGGGAGTTGCAAGAGAGGACATAACGGGAAGCGAGTGCGATGTGGACTTGTCAAAACGTGTGCGAAAGATTGTCCGGCCCGTTTCGTTTGAGACATCCTTCCAATACTGAGCTCCAAGATGTCGCTCGCGAGGTGGTCCGGCCCGTTTCGATTGAGCCATCCTCGCAATGCGAGGCTCGAAGATGTTGCGCGCGAGATGGTCTGGCCCATTCTGCCTGAGACGTTTCGTAGCACAGGAGCTCCAATCACAACCTCTCTCATTCCTTCTCCCGCCTCCCTCTTCCCACTTCCCGCCTGGTTCCTCTTCCCTCCTCCCTCCTCCCGCCTCCCGCCTCCCGCTGCTGCGCCTCTGCCTCCGCCTCCCCGTCCCCGCCGTCGTCGTTTCTGCCGCCTCAGCATCCGTCATGCGCGCACTGCCTTCCGCCCTCCCCAGACATCCGACGTCACGATTTTTCCCCAAACAGCTTGCTGAACGGGGTGCTGTTGTGGTAGAAGCTAACTCCGGCCGAGGGAAATCGGAGCAGAGACATCCTCACAAAAATTTGATGGTCCGGGCCGTTTCGCTTGAGACATCCTCACAACTCTCGTTTCTGAGTTGGCCGGGATTGGCCGTTTCGCCTGAGACATCCTCGAAAAGTTGCGCTCCGGGACGCCGCGCGAGAGGTGGTCCGGGCCGTTTCGCTTGAGACATCCTCGAAACTCTGAGCCCCGAGGTGCCGTGCGAGAGGTGGTCCGGGCCGTTTCGCCTGAGACATCCTCGAAACTCTGGGCTCTGAGATGCCTTGCGCGAGGTGGTCCGGCCCGTTTCGCCCGAGACATCCTCGAAACTCTAACCTCGGAGATGCCTTGCGCGAGGTGGTCCGGCCCATCTCGCCTGAGACATCCTCGCAAGTCTGAGCTCAGATGCCGTGCGCAAGGTGGTCCGGCCTGTTTCGCACAAGACATTCTCACAACTCTGAGCTCCCAGATGCCGCGCAAGAGGTGGTCCAGCCTGGGGGCTCAGAAGACCACATGTTACATATCTTCCCTGGGGCCCTGGGAGCCCGCCCGAGACATCCTCGAACTTCTGAGCTCTGAGATGCCTTGCGCGAGGTGGTCTGGCCCGTTTCGCACAAGACATTCTCGCAACTCTGAGCTCTGAGATGCCGTGCGCAAGGTGGTCTGGCCTGTTTCGCACAAAACATTCTCGCAACTCTGATCTCCCAGATGCCGCGCAAGAGGTGGTCCAGCCTGGGGGCCCAGAAGACCACATGTTACAGATCCTCCTTGGGACCCTGGGAGCCCCAGGAGGCCCCAGAGA
Source organism: Prorocentrum cordatum (assembly GCA_963575745.1). NCBI lineage: Eukaryota > Dinophyceae > Prorocentrales > Prorocentraceae > Prorocentrum > Prorocentrum cordatum. The sequence goes on along the minus strand of CAUYUJ010018991.1, from coordinate 172,042 downwards.
GCTCCAGGAGGCCGCAGGACGCCCAGGACAAGCCCCAGGGGTCCGCAGGAGATTCCCAGGAGGCTCCCAGGAGGCCCCAGGAGGCCCCCTATTAGAACGTGTTAAGTTAATACACATCCGGTGTCGATTCGTTGATTTTTCCTGCTCTTGTGGCCCCCCCATTTTGGGGGGGCCCGACGGCCACATGTTAGATATCCCCCCCTGGGAGCCCCAAGAGGCTTCAGGAAGCCCCAGGTGGGGTCCAGGAGGCCACAGGAGCCCCAGGAGGAAGCCCCTTTATTTTGAGGGGCCCAAGCGGCCACAGGTTAGATTATCCCCCCTGGGAGCCCCAAGAGGCTTCAGGAAGCCCCAGGTGGAGTTCAGGAGGCCGCAGGAGGCCCAGGAGGAAGCCCCAGGAGGTCCCCAGGAGGCCCCCGCAACTCGGAGCTCTGAGACGCCGCGCTCGAGGTGGTCTGGCCCGTTTCGCCTGAGACTTCCTCGCAGCACGTTTCGCCCGAGACACCGGCCCGTCTCGCCTGAGACATCCTCGCAAGTCTGAGCTCTGAGATGCCGTGCGCAAGTTGGTCCGGCCCGTTTCGCACAAGACATTCCCGCAACTCTGAGCTCCCAGGTGCCGCGCAAGAGGTGGTCCAGCCTGGGGGCCCAGACGACCACATGTTACATATCCCCTCTGGGACCCTGGGAGCCCCAGGAGGCCCCAGAGAGCCTCAGGAAACCGCAGGACGCCCGCAAGACATTCTCGCAACTCTGAGCTCTCAGATGCTACGCAAGAGGTGGTCCAGCCTGGGGGCCCAGAAGACCACATGTTACAGATCCCCCTTGGGACCCTGGGAGCCCCAGGAGGCCCCAGAGAGCTTCAGGAGGCCGCAGGACGCCCAGGACAAGCCCCAGGGGTCCGCAGGAGATTCCCAGGAGGCTCCCAGGAGGCCCCAGGAGGCCCCTTTATCAGAACGTGTCAAGTAAATACACATCCGGTGTCGATTCGTTGATTTTTCCTGCTATTGTGGCCCCCCTCCATTTTGGGGTGGATTCTCTAACCGCGCTATTCGGCACCTAGCCCACGAGCATTCGGCACCTAGGATTCAACCCTCATAGCGCCGTCGCCTGTAGTCATAGGGATGATGACTGCCCCTCGCGCACCAACCCCAATGCGTCACATGGATATATTCGAGTTTCGCGTCGACGAGATGTACCTTGATGCGGCCCAGGTCTACCATGATTCGGCAAGCCTTGATCATGCAGCAAATTTTACCTTGATGAAGCCAGTATTTGTCATGACGACGTTTACGATGCGCGCCGTCGACAACGAGGACAACGACGACAACGACAGCATGCACTCGCATTCAGACGTCAGCACTGGGGCCGTTGCGAGAGCTCCATATGGGGCATGATCCGCGCAAGGATTGTGCCGCATCAGCGCGGACCCACGTGCGGGCGCCCCCATTCCCCCCTAGGGCCGACGACTCCGACGGCGGCGACGACGAATGATTCCATCGACGACTCCCGGGTCTCCGCGGAAGACTCCGAATGCGACGACGACGGAAACGACTCCGACGATTCCGGCTCCGACGACATTGACGGCAGTACCAACGATTCCTTATCGATGGTGACGATGATTTCGATGGTCGTGACTTTGACACTGGCAACGACAACGATTCCAACGACGATTCCAATCACAACTCCGAGGACGATTCCGACTCCGACCATGATGGCGACTTCGCCGCTGACGACGCAGACTACCCCGACGACGACGCCGACGAATCCGGCCTTCATTGCGATTGCGCCTCCGACGTCGTGTTCGGCGATGGTTCCAACGACGAGGACGACAGCGATTCTGACGATATTGATTTTGGCGACAATGGATGGCGACGTGGCCCCTCCGATTACTCGCGCGACTCCTACGACAACTACGAGTCCGACGACGACGACGGTTCTGATTCCCATACGGAGACGACTCCGATTCGGAAGACGACGACACAGACAAAAACGACCCCGGCGACGATGCCGCAACAGTGATGGGGACAAATCGAGGGAACCTAATGAAGAGGGCGACTACTACGACTCAAATGCCTTCGACGACTCAGACGACGCCGACTCCGAGTCTGGCGAACGCGACGACTCCGACAACGACGGCGACGACGTCGACAACGACAACGACAACGACAACGACTCCGGCGGCCACTCGCCGGAGTCGTCTTCGTCGTCAACGGAGGAATTCGTCTGCGTCGTCTAAGTCGTTGTCGTCGTCGAAGGCGTCGCCCTCGGAGTCATCGTCGCAGTCATTTTCGAAATTACCGAAAAACTCATTGCCCTTGGAGACCGAGGCGTTGGAGTAATGTTTGGGCCGTCGCCGGAGTCGTCGGGATCGTCATCGGAGTTGTCGTCGTCGCAGCCCGCCCCGCCGAAGTGGTCGCAATCGCCGTTGCCGTCGCCGAAGGCGTCGTCGGGGTTGGAGGTTTCTGAGTATCGGTCTCATCGTCGTCGGCGTTGTCGTCGTTGTCGAAATTGCCCCCCTGAATTGTCGTCGGAGTCATCAGGATCGGAGTTGGGAGCGTCGTCGAAGCACCCGATGTCGTCGTCGGATTCGCTGTGGTCCGAGTCGAAATTGGAGTCGGACTCGTTGGAGTCGTCGCCGTCATCATGGTCGTTGGGGTCGACGTCGGGGTCGTCAGAATCGTCGTCGTCGTTGTCAGCGTCGCCGCCGTCGTCGTCGGCTACGTCGTCTCTTGAATCGCTGTCGCTGCCAGAGGCGGATACGAATTCATCGGAATTGTCGGAAGCATCGGGGTCGCCGTCAGACCCATCACCGAAGCCGTCGCCGGAGCCGTCGCCGTCGCGGTCGGTGCCAGGGTGCCGGAGTCGCCGCCCCCCTGGCACCACCAACGGCGAGACAGGCGTGCTCGCATAGCGTCCCCCCGGCCAGTGCGGCACACCCCTCACACGTTTCGCCGTATCATCTCATCGTTCATATGATGATCATTTCATAATAACGATAATGATGAATACGAATGATAAAGGGGGTAGCGACCGCGACGGCGGCGACGGACAGCGACGACGACGACGACGACGGAAGACGGCGGCGGCGACGGGCACGGCGACGGCGACGGCGGCGGCGGCGGCGACGGCAACGACGGCGACGACGACGATGATGATGATGACGATGATGATGATAGTGATGACAATGATGATGATGATGATGATGAGGAAGGGAGGAGGAAGGGAGGAGGAAGGGTAGGGGCCGTAGTACCGGGACCGGACCTGGGACCCCGCGGGACCGGACCGGACCGGGACCGGACCCGGGACCGGGACCGGACCGGACCGGGACCGGACCCGGGACGACGACGCGGCGGCGACGACCGCGGTCCCGGGTCCGGTCCCGGTCCGGTCCGGTCCCGGTCCCAGGTGCGGTCCCGGTCCGGTCCGGTCCCGGTCCGGTCCCGCGGGATCCCGGGGCCGGTCCCGGTCCGGTCCGGTCCCGTTCCCGGGTCCGGTCCCGGTCCGGTCCGGCCCCGCGCGCGCGCGCGACGACGGCGGCGGCGGCGACGTCGGCGGCCATGGCGACGGCGGGTTCGGCGACGGCGACGGCGACGGCAGTGAGTGGCGACGGCGACGGCGACGAAGACGGCGGCGGCGGCGACGGCGGCGGCGGCGGCGGCGGCGACGACGAAGGCGGCGACGACGCCGCGACGGCGGCGGCGACGGCGGCGGCGGCGAGGGCGACGGCGACGACGATGACGGCGGCGGCGGCGACGGCGGCGGCGACGGCGGCGTCGTCATCGTCTTTGTAGCCGTCGCCGCCGCCGTCGTGGTAGTCGTCGTCGTCGCGTCGTCGTCGGCCGTCGTGGTCGTCGTCGTCGCGTCGTTGTCAGCGTCGCGTCGTCGTCGCGTCGTCGTCGGCCGTCGCCGTCGTGGTCGTCGTCGCGCAGCCATATGGGGCCCTACTCCCGCCCAAAGCGGTGCCGGCGCGGGGAAGAGCGGACGCGCGATGCGAGCCGCCCCTCCCGCGCTGGGGTACCGCGGAGGAGGCTGCAGCCGCGATCGGACGAGGTACGACCCTCTCGGGCTGGAGAGCTGAGGACGAGGAACGCGTCTCGACCCTCTCGGGCTGGAGAGCCGAGAACGCGCGGGGGGGTTCTGATCGTGCCCAAGCGCAAGACCGACGCCAAGCGCCTGTGCCTGGGGCAAGGACAGGGGCTAAGGACAGGGACCGACGCAAGGACAGGGGCTAAGGACAGGGGCAAGACCGACGCCGAGCACCGCTGCCGAGCGCCGCCACCAGAGGCTGCGTCGCGGTCGGTCGCGCTGGCGCAGGGGAAGGGCGTGGATGGCTGCGTGGTCCGGCGCAGGCTGAGCGCCAAGACCGCCGCGGCGCCGACGCCAGCGCCTACACCAGCACCGCCGCCAGCTCCAACGACGCCAGCGGCTACACCAGCACCGGCGACGCCAGCGTCTACACCAGGTCCAACGACGACGACGCGATCGCCTACACCAGCTCCGACGCCAGCGGCTACACCAGCACGGGCAGCGACGCCAGCGCGAGCGCCTACACCAGCTCCAACGACGACGCCAGCGGCTACACCAGCAGCACGGGCAGCGACGCCAGCGCGAGCGCCTACACCAGCTCCAACGACGCCAGCGGCTACACCAGCACCGGCGACGCCTACGCTTACGCCAGCATCGACGACGCCAAAGCGGAAGCGCCTCTGCTCCCGCGCCAGGCTTCAGCGCCTGGCCGCCTACGACGCCTACGCCTACGACGCCAGCAGCGACGACGCCTGCGCTCAGCGCGGGCCCGCGGAGGAGATGCAGATGGCCTTCGACCCCTGGGCCTACTGGCATGCTACAGGCATTCGACCCAGCCTATAGTGATGCATGCTACAGGTCGCCCGCCGTCGTCGTCGTCGTCGTCGTGGTTGTCATCGTCGTGGTCGTCGTCGGCGCGGTCTTCATCGTCGTCGTCGTCGCGCAGGTCGCGCTCGGGGGACATCGGCGGGGGCCGCTGGACAGGCGCGCTGGGTGACGAGGGTCGAGCACTGAGCAGCCTGGCGTTGGTGGAGAACTGAGTAGGGGGAGGAGGAAGGGGGAGGAGGCTTGCCCCGAGCTGAGTCTTGATGACTCGTGGGGATCTCGGCGCGCCTCGGGCTACGTTTCCTCCTCCTCCTCCTCCTCCGCCTTGGCTGCTCCATCTTTCATATGTGATCATCTCATAATAACGATCATGATGAATGCGATTAGGATGAACATGATGATGATGATGATGCTAAGTATTGTGCCGTCCACACAACATCACCATCGGCATCGCCCAGTAAATGTATGCTATGCTATTATGCAACCATGGCCATATGATGTGTCATGCTTTATACATATATATTACTTTCATATGGTGATCATCTCAATATGTATGTATGTGTTTATATATAAATGGTGGGGACGAGCCGAACCCTGCAGGCCCCATGGGGAGCTCCACCGAAGAATATTTCCACAATTGCGGTGCTCACAACTGCGTGTGGTTGGGTCCTTCGCAAGGCTGTATAAATATATATATATATGTGTATGTGTATATTTATATTTGGTGGGGTCGAGCAATGGCCCCAGATATCTATATGTATGTATGTTTATATATGGTGGGGTCGAGCCGAACCCTGCCTTCGGAGCAGTGGCCGTGGTTGTGAACTCACGAACTGACATATTAACTTTTTAAGGTTTTTGTGGGCAGCGCTCCCATCGACATCGTCGGAGACACGCCTGAAACCACAAAGTTCTCGATTGAGTGAAGCACCTGTGATAGAGAGAGAGAGGGAGGGAGAGAAAGAGAAAGAGAAAGAGCGAGGATAGAGAGAGAGAGAGAGAGAGAGAGAGAGAGAGAGAGAGAGAGAGAGGGAGGAGAGAGAGAAGGAGGAGGGAGAGAAGAGAGAGAGAGAGAGAGAACAAAAAAAGAGAAGGGGAGAGACAGATAATGCACACGTTTCGCGTCTCAATGGCCGCCCGAGGCCGCTACTGGGCACGCTGTCGCGGCGTCAGGCGCGACGTCGCGACAAAGGGGCTCCAGCATGCTCAGCCCGCGGGCCCGTCATCACAGGCGCCTGGGGTTTTCCTTTTCCTTGGCCCCTGTCCCTCTGGCACGCTGTTGACCCAATTTCTTGGCCCCTTTCCTTAGCCCCTGTTCCTTAGCCCCTGTCCTCTCGCACGCTTTTCCTTAGCCCCTGTTTCTTGTAGCCCCTGTCCTTAGCCCCTGTCCTGTTCAAACCTTCCAGCTTTCAGCGTGGAACCCGAAACGCATGAATAATTGGTCACCCCATTTTTTCAGCCCACCATGGGCCCTGATACTTTCATGGAGCCCCAAAACTTTAAGCCCTCAAACCCTGGTCGCAGATGGTGCGCGTGCGTGTGTACCCATGACCCCCCCTCCTGCAATCCCACCGCCAACTGCCGCTCGGGGAAGACTTCCAGGCCATCGATCGTAGATCGCACGCGCGCCCAGCCATGGGGGGCCGAGCGCGGGCAGCGCCCTAACCCTGACATTATTCCCCCCCCTTCGTCGCCGGGGAAGGGGTGGCGGCGCAACTTATGGCGCAACCCGCATGAAAGGGCATATCGGCACATCACTATTATTCTTACTTATTGATTCTTGTTGCGCCCTGACATCATCCTTCTCACACCCGTCTTAGGGGACATCATATCCTCGCATCCTCCTCCTGGATTCCAGCTTTCTTACATCATTCCTTGCTTCCGTCGTGCACCTTGCTTCGGAGCATGTCCTGGCATCCTTGTCAAACGACATCATCGCCACCATGGCCAGCATCAGCATCAGCATCCTCATCGCCATCCGCATCAATAATGGTCTCACCGTCAGCATCATCATCATCCGCACCATTCATCTTGTGATATCAACATCCGCAGCGACTTCCGGTTCTTGGGGGTTGTCTAACCACCGCGCTATCTGGCACCTAGCCCACCAGCATCTGGCACCCAGGAATTAAGGGTCATAACTGATAATAAAATCCTCGCGCGTCATCCTCGCCAGAGGTGGTACTGCCCTCCTAGGCCCTCCTCCAGGCCCTCCTCCAGGCCCTCCTCCACCTCGCCCATGGGCCCTCCTAGCTAGGCCCTCCACGCCCTAGAGTCGCCCTCGCCCTCCTAGGCCCTCCTCCTCCTCCACCTCGCCCATGGGTGCCCACACTCGCTCTCTCCCTCACGCAGTCCCATCGCCCCCCTCGCCATCGTCGTCTTCGTCGTCATCGTCATCATCACCGCCACCATCATCCTGACCCCCGTCTTCTCCCTCCTTCCCATATCTTCCGCTCTTCTTTTTTCTTCTCGACATCTAACCAGGTCTGTCATGGGCTCTGTCTGGGCTGCTGCACTGCGTCCTCATCTAGCCCCGCATCCTCATCATATCCTAGCCCCGCGCTGCTGCTGGCGACTTACTACGTACCTAGTAGCCCCGCTCCTCACTCACTGCATGAGGATCTTCACCCTGCGCACGCGCCGGTAGGTCCCATTACTAGAGTTCTGGTAATGCTCGTCGCCGTCGTAGCCCCCTGTGCCGAAAACCACGGTGACGTCGTGGTCGAAGTAGTAGTCGGTCTGAAACTGAAACCACTTAGCTCCGGACTGGTAGGCGGCCTCAGTAGCCTTGGAGTGGTGGCCCCAGAAATCCACCCAAGCGCCATCCACCCAGGAATCCTCACAGCCCCAGCAGCTTTCAGCGAACTGCCAAGTGATGGCAGTAGCCTCGTCGTTGCTGATGCGCTTCGCATTATTAGCCCCCCCCCAGCAGTTCCAGCGGCAGCAGCCCGCCCAGCACATCGTTTAGCGCCTAGTTGTAGCGCCCAGTATGTTAGCGCCTGGCGTGCGTCAGGCCAGCAGCTTGAGCCACAAGATGCAACCAGCAGCAGCAGCAGCGGGCGTAAGGGGTGGAGCGGCAGCGGCGGAAAGGGGGGGCATCTCGTTGGGGGCTATAATATTTGCGAAGGGGGGGGGGTCGACGACGCCAGGGGGGGGGGGCTATGTGGGTGGCAAGCCCACGAGCATATGGCACGTCCGTCCATAGGGCCCTCGCCACAGCAGGCATCGCCACATACCAAGCAACCCATCAGGTCGTCCTGGACCATGGGGCCCTGGCCCATCCATGGAGCCCTCGCCCTCTGCCGCGACCTTCGCAGAGACTCCGACATTCATGGGCTCCTCGCCCACCACCGCCCTCCTCCTCAGCCTCCTCCTCCTCCCACTCCTCCGACTCCTCCTCGCCTCCTCCTCCCCCTCCCCCTGGTCACCGCCATCGTCATCGCACCCATCGCCATCGCCATCGCCATCACCCTCCCCACTCATCGCTATCGTCGCCATCATCATCACAATAATCATCCACCTCTCGTCGCTCTCCCCCCTCCTCCTCCCCCTTCCTCCCCCCTGCTTCTTCCTCATCGCCACTGCCGCATAATGATTAATAATCCTTTGCTGCGTCGGCATCAGCATTATTGCAACCGCTGTTGCCCCCGCCATGACAGGCCGCCGTTGCTTTCCGCATCGCCTTCTTTTCGTCACCATCGCCATCATCACCACAGCATCATGATCACCGGATCGTGTTCCTCATTATTTGTTTTTTGCTCTGCATCACGATCCGAACAGTGCTCCTCTTCTTCCTTCTACCCCCCCATCCTCGACCTCCTCCACTTCTTCCTCCACCTCCTCCTCCCCCCCCCCTTTTCCTCCTCCTCTCCTTCCTCCCCCTCTTCCTCCTCTCCCTCCTCCCTCCGTCCTCCCCCATCCTCCTCCTCCTACTCGTCCTCCTCCTCCCCGTTCTCCTCCGCCTCCTCCCCCACCCCCCTCCCTCTCCTTCCTCCCCCTGCCCCTCCCTGTTCCCTTCCCTTCCTCCTCCTCCTCTTCAACCTTCTCCTCCTTCCTCCTCCTCCTCTCCCTCCTCCTCCTCCATCTCCTCGTCCACCACCTCCAGTGCAGCGCGCGCCGACAAAGCTGCCCCTGGCGCGAGCCCCCCTGAGCCTGCCCGAGGCTTGGTGGGGTGGCTGCAGGCGGGGGGGCATCCTCCACCATGGCTCACATGCAGAAGACGGAGCTCTGCCGGTTCAGAGGTGAAAATTTCCCCAGGCAGGGGGATGGGATGGGGGCGGGACGGACGACGACGGAGCCCATCATCCCGCCCCCGCCCTGCCCCCCCTGCTGGGGGTAAGTTTCACTTCGATGAGGTTCTATTGGAACAGCTACAGCGGGGCTAATATGCGCTGCAGCCGCGGCGACCGCTGCGGGTGCCCTTCCTGCGATGGGCCAGGCAGGGCGGACAGGAAGGCTTGAGGTGGGACGGCGTCTCGGGCCTGCAGGGCTCAGTGGAGGGTGGTCTGGCCGGCCTCCGCCTGCTGCTGCTGCTGCTGTTGCTGCTCCCCCCACTGGAGCGAGGAGGAAAGGGGTGGTGGGGCGAGAGGGGCCTCCCCCTGACGATGAGACGACTACCATGCTTTTTATACCCGAAGGCTAGGGGCAAGAAACAGTACCGAGTTCAAAGGCAAACAAGACGACGCGTGAAGAATCATCTTCTCGCACTCCCCATCCGCGGGCTTCAGCTACACCGCGCCGGTGAAATGCATGATGCGTGGGCTTATATCCCTCGCGGCCCCAGGGGGCTTATAATGCGTGAACACACAGAAAAAAAGGGCGGGCCCATGGGGGGCATCATCCACAGGCAGGGGGATGCGCTTGTCCAAGGCAAGCGCATATTCAATTAAATGAGGAGGAGGAGCAGGAGGAGGGGCCAGGAAGAGAGAGGAGCAGGAGCAGGAAGAAAGGATCAAGTCATATTTGATATCTGACTGAAGTACATGCAGTATTTGCACGCGGCAGCAGTGTATGCATCATATACATGTTCACCACCCATGCATATACATATTTGTGTACATATACGTATTCGAATACATACGTTGGCATTTACATAATATGTTCGTCTGATGTTGTTACGCGCAGGTCCCTGCGACAACTCAGAAGCATATGCATATGCGCGTACTGACACATGTGTAAACACACGCGCACATCATGCACATACTACCTCGACATGCACACCACACACATCACACACATCACATACACGCGCAGTGCCAGGAACATCGCCGGAAACGCCAGGGAAAGCCCCGCCTCGTGGCCCAAAGACAGCCCAAGACAGGCTGGCCCAGCCAAGACGCGAGAATAGTTGCCATTGCAATGGGGGGGCTAACTAAGAAGTCAGGAGGGCAGCTGAGTTGTTGCCCTGGGGGGCGGGGGGGGGGGGGCGGGCGTTCCCAGGTGCGCCCGCTCGATGGACGAGCTCATGGTCGCCCCATGGAACGCGACCCGTGGCATCCACTACAAGATAGCATGGGCGCTCTGCGCACCCCCGCCGCCCCGCCGCCTGCTGGGCCTGGGGCATCATGCGCGCTCGCATTGATTGGCGCGCAGCGCAACGCAGGATGAGGCCGCCACCTCCGGAAGAACCCGCGCGGGGGGCTACTAAGTGGGCGAAGCGACAGGAACGCAGGCGATTGGTGGGCAGGGGGGAGGAGGAGGAGGAGGAGGAGGAGGAGGAGGGGGAGGAGGAGGGAGGAGAAAGGGCAACGGAGGAGGAGGAAGGGGGGGGGGGGGGATGGGGGCGAGGAGGTGGGGGGAGGAGGGGGGGAACGAGGAGGGGAGGAAGGAGAACCAAGGAGAAGGAGGAGGGAAAATAGGGGAGAGGATGATGGGGGGGGGGGGCAGGAGAGGGGCGAGAAGGGGGGGGGGAGAGGGGATGCGAATGGAGGGGGGGGGGGACTGCTGCGGGGGGGGGGAGGGGGAGGAGGAGGACGACGACGTGGGGGGGAATTGGAAGGGGGCAGGAGGAGGAGGAGGAGGAAAAGGAGGATGGGGGGGGGGCAGGGGGAGAAGGAGGAGGAGGAGGATGGGGGAGGGGGATGAGAAGGATGAGCATGAAGATGATGATGCAGGTGAGGAGGAGGATGATGATGAGGAGGAGGAGATGCAGCAGCAGCAGGGGGAGGAGGACAGGGGCAGCATGAGGAGGAGGAGGAGAATGAGGAGGATAAGGAGAAGTAGGAGGAGGAAGAGTGGTGAGGATGATGAGCGCCTTCAACCAGTCGCGCCCAGAAGGAGGGCAGGTTGGACTCTTCGGCAACTGGCGCGCTGGTGTCGACTCCGACCAGTGGGTGGAGGACGCGGGGCTACAACGCTGCGCAGCGGGGGGGGGCACGCGCTGCCACCCTGGGACGAGAGAGACGACGGGGAAACGAACGACAGCAGGGCGCAGGCAGCAAGCAGGGGGGGGGGGGCGGGTGGGGCCGCCGAGAGGACAACCGCGAGGCGCTTCGCCGACACAGGCGTGACCCGGCGCCATGGGACATGACCAGGCGAGCTGCGGGGGAGGAGAGGGAGGTGGAAGAAAGAGAAGGAGGAGGAGGAGGAGGAGGAGAAGGAGGAGGAGGAGGAGGAGGAGAAGGAGGAGGAGGGGGAGGCGGAGGAGGAGCAGGAGGAGGAGGAGATGAAAGAGAGCTAGGAGGGGGAGGAGGAGGAGGAGGAGAAGGAGAGGAGAGTGGAGGTGGGAGGAGGAATGGGAGGAGGAATAAGCTGACGACAGAAAGAACGACGACGACAGAAAACGACCGATGAAGAGGAGGGGGGGGAGGAGGAGGAGGAGGAGGAGGGGGGGGAGGAGGAGGGGAGGAGGAGGAGAAGGGCAAGGAGGAGGAGGATGGGGATGGGGGAAGGAGGGGGAGGGGGGGGGGAGGAGGAGAGGGCGAGGAGGATAAGGATGCTGAAGATGGGGATGAAGGGATGGATGGTACGGCGCGGGGAGTCGCGGCCGCGCGGCGTCCACCTCGAGGCCCCAGCAGCTGCCTGCCAAGAAGGCAGGCGCGGCGCCCGCCACGACAGCAGGGCCTGCGGCGGCGGCAGTGGCGACGCCCGCCGTTACAGGGCCGCAGCGGCAGCGGCAGCCCCGGACGGCAGCGGCCGTCTTCGTCGCGTTCGCGGCTGGGGCTGCAGCGCCCAACAGCCCTGTCGCTCTCGCGGCAGACGCAGTCGCCTCCTCCTCCTCCGCGAGGGAGGCGCGCCTGCCTGGCAGGCGGTCCTGTGGATGGATGGGGGCCAGGCAGGCCATGGCAGCAGCGGCCCAGAAGGCTGCAAGGCTGCGTTCGACGACCAGGTCGCTGATTTGGCCGAGATGGTCAGGTTGGCTGGCGGGGAGGAGGGGGCTGAGAAGAAGAAGGCCAAGAAGGCGGCCGCCTTCCAAGGCGGACATAGCGCGCAAGACAGCGCTGGCTGCGTCAGGCGCAGCGTCGCAGGCCAAGCAGGCCGCCGCAGAGGAGGCGCTGGCGCGCTGGACAGCGTCGCCAAACTAGGACAGGGTTCCAGGGGGGAGGAGGGGTCGAGGAGAAGAGGAGGAGGCGAAGAGGAGGAGGGGGACGTGGAGGAGGAGGAGGAGGATGGGGGGGGATGTTGTGGGGGGGGGAGGAGGAGAAGGAGGAGGAGGAGGAGGAGGAGGAGGAGGAGGGGGGAGGAGTGAGAGAGGAGGAGGATAGGGGGGGGGAAAATTGAAAGAGGAGGCGGGGGGGGGGTTGGTGGAGGGATTGGGAGGGGGGGGGAGGGGGGGGAGGAGAAGCAGGATGAGAAGGAGCAGGATAAGGAGGAGCAGGAGAAGGGGGAGAAGGAGAAGGAGGAGGAGGCGCCGCCATTGCCCTCAGGCCTGATGAGGCGCCTGCCCGCGACGCCTGGGGCCCGCCGCCAAGGCAGTCTTGGGGGCGGCGGCGGCCGGCACCGACGACGCCGCCGCGGCGGCCGCTGCCGCGGGAGCACTCGCGGCAGCGGCGACGCCGCGACGATGCAGGTGATGATGATGATGCCCAGGACTGCCACCCGGAGGGGGGGGGGCTTAGGAATACTGATTGTTTGCAGGCGGGGCTAAAGAATGCAGATTTTGGGCGGGGCTCTGGAACTTGGGCGCTGGCGATGATGGGCCTGCCGTTCTCGCATGATGCTTGGGCTTCTCCCGGTCGCTTGGGCTTCTCCTGGTCTCCTGCTCTTCTCCCCTGCCCCCCCCTCCCCCTTGTTGCGGCGTCCAATGCGACGCCGCGACAACAGGGGGCGCAGCAGGCAGGCATCCCACGCCCCCGCCTCTCTCCCTCCCCCTCCTCCTCCTCCTCCTCCTCCTCCTCCTCCTCCTCCTCCTCCTCCTCCCCCTCCCCCCCCTCCTCCTCCTCCTCCTCCTCCTCCTCCTCCTCCTCCTCGCGCGAACAGGCAGCTAGCTGCGCAAGGAGGGCCGCCGCTCCCCTGTCTCATTGTCATCCTTCCCCTTCCTCTTCCCCTCCTCCTCCTCCTCCTTCTCCTCCCCCTCCTTCCTCCTCCTCCTCCTCCCTGCCCCCCATATCCCCATTCTTTCCACTCATCCTTCCTCTTTCCCCAATTATCCGCGCACATTTGGCCCGAGAGGTTCTGCTGCCCCCCCCCTGGTGGTCCGCAGCCTGCGACTGCTGCCTGCAGCGGCCATGAAACTGGAAGACGCTGTGCGCAAGTGCAGCCAAGGCGCTAAGCGATCGCTCGAGGTCATTGTCACATATGACGATCGCGAGAGCTTATGGTACAAGGATTGTTTCAGTCAGTTCTGCGAAGCCTGGGCCACTGAAGAGGGGGCTAATCAAGAGAGAGTTGCCAAGAGAGCGTTTTTTTCTTTTGGGGCTAATGATTTGCCGAAGGCTTTCCAATCCATTTCGCGCAGTGACTGGAGAAAAGTTAAGATATGCGAAGCTTTTTCGTCATGCACGTCGATATCTTACCTGGCATGGGTGGACTCGGATGCGGCCATAGTGCCGGCCCCCAATTCCGACTCCAACAAACATCGAATGGGGCGAATTACATTCCCGGGGCTACAGACTATCTTTGATGAAGCAGCTGGAATCGACTGTAGAATCGTTGCCTTCGCTGGGTATCGCGAGCTTGGGGCCCACGAACGGTGCAGCGATAACGGCACAGTGGGCGCCCAAAATATCTTGGGGCTTCCAAAACATTGCCCATGCCAATGGCTTTACGCAGCAGGGCCTGGCGCTAAGCATCACACGTTTAATGCTGGGGTTTTCATTCTCAAGCTGCCAGAAGCGTCAGCGCTGATGTCGAAGTGGATGGGGCTAATGCCAGCAAGGCTCCCAGCGAACGAGTGGGCTGGCAAGAGCAGCGAGCAGTGGGCTTTCGACCGCTATCTGGCCCATGAGCGTTGCGTGAAGCTCGTCAAGGAGGTTGACTTTGCTGTTCGCTCTCCTACATATGGGGCTGGTTGGCGTTGTCCTTTCGTTCACTTTTATGGGGCTAATGCCTTCCATGGAAAGCGGGATATTCGATGGTTTTGCCGTTGCTTCGTCGACAACATCGGCCGGCCGTCCCTGCTGGAGGCCTTCCCCGAGGCGCTAAGACTCGCGGCCGAATACACCGAAACGTCTCAGACGGAAGCTGCGATTGCCGAACGGCAGCGCGTTGCTGAGATCGCTGAGATCCAGCGGCAGGCAATCGCGACGGCCAGGCGCTTCAGGAAGGTGGAGAAGAAGAAAGCGAAAAAAAAGCCGGCGGCCATGGTGAAGAAGAAGCCGGCTACGAGGCGCTAGAAATGTGATGTTTCTAGATGGCGCTAATAATATTTATGTTCGATTTCTATTCTGGCTTCATTATGCATGGGATTTTCCTTCTGGCGCTAATGTTCGATGTTTTGGTTTGCGATTGGTATTGCATATTCTGGCCCATAACTGTTGGTAAGTGCGACATCGTATAATTCTTACATCATATTTGTTGCTTTTCTCATGGGAACTGGGTGGTGGAGTGGTGCTCCCTGTTTCTGGGCGCTGCAGGCGGCAGATAGGTTCCTGGGCGATGCAGCATTCTGGCATTCTGCCACAGGCGCTAATACACAGGGGCTGCGCACTCGTTGGTGCTGGCAGTACCAGGCACAGTTCTGACGCTTCGCAATGCAGAAAAAAAGAGAGCGACGCCTACCGATGCTGCTGCATCGGATGGTGGGGGAGGATAGGGGGAGGAGGAAGAAGGAGGGCGACTACGAGCAGCGCGATGATGAGGATAATGAGCTCCAGGGAAGGGGGTGGGGCAGGAGGATGGGGGAGGAGGATGGGAGGGGGAGGCGGAAGGGGAGGATAACGAGGAAGAACATGACGAGGATGGGGGAGGAGGATGGGGGGGGAAGGCGGAAGGGGAGGATGAGGAAAAGGGCCACTGTTGCTCTCCTTCCCTGCCTCCTCCCCTCCCCCTTGTTACGGCGTCCAGTGCGACGCCGCGACAATGGGGGCGCGGCGAACATCCCGCGCCTGCGCCCCCCCC
>CAUYUJ010018991.1:131697-151697 GCA_963575745.1 Prorocentrum cordatum | reverse complement strand
CATACATGGCAAGCTATGTTGATTGGCTGTGTTGTTAGGGCGCTGGGCAGTCATAGGGCAGGTAGTAGGGGAATTGATTGGGCGAGGAGTTGATTGGGCGAGGAGTCAGCTGGGGGTCTGTAGCCCTTTGGGCCAAGTAATACAGAAGAATATATACCCTCCCACGTTCACGACGCAACATGGTGAAAAAAAAAAAAAAAAAAAAAAAAAAAAAAAAAAAAAAAAAAAAAAAAAAAAAAAAAAAAAAAAAAAAAAAAAAAAAAAAAAAAAAAAAAAAGAAAAAAAAAAAAAACAAAAAAAAAAAAAAAAAAAAAAAAAAAAAAAAAAAAAAAAAAAAAAAAAAAAAAAAAAAAAAAAAAAAAAAAAAAAACGAGCCCGAACCAAAGAGGGCGCGAAGACCGGGGAGGAGAGGCTGAGGAGGATGAGGAGGAGAAAGAAATATACCTAGGAAGCGGCGGCGCTGGACGAAGATATGGCGGTCATGGACGAGGAAGATATCGCGGCGCTGGAGGGGCATGAGGAGGAACCGGCAGCCGAGGAGGAAAAGGAGGAGGGAGAAAAGGATAACGACGACGTCGATGTCACAGAGGACGCGGAATCCCAGGAAGAGGCGGCGCTGCTGGAGGAAGACATGGCAGTCATGGGCGAGGAAGATATCGCGGTGCTGGAGGGGCATGAGGAGGAACCAGCTGAGGAGGAGGAGGGGGCGAAGGAGGAGGAGGAGGCGGAGGAGGAGGCAATGGATGACGACGACGTCGATGTCACGGACGCGAAATTGTGGGAGGTACTGAGCCCACTGAGGCAGGAGTTCCAGGCGTGGCAGGTGGAGAGAAAGAGGGGGAGGAGGATGCTCGCTGAGGAGAGGACATGGCGCGCAGAGGAGGTATGTATGGAGGAAGAGGAATATCGCGGAGGAAGACAGGAATGAGTTCCTGCAGACTGTAGCCCATAGTTCCGCAGGTCGCGTGAATCGTAGGAGCGCCCCCCCAGGTTTGCTTCTCGTTGGGGCCTGCGCCTGTTTAGGTTGAGGGGTAGCTCCAGCAACGTGCCTGCGCCATCCCTGTCAGGATCGGAGGCCCTGCGAGTTCCAGCTGGTCGCGGGGCTAAGAAGCGTCTGCTGTCGAAGCGTGCCCCAGACCATCCATAGGTGCTGCCCGCCCCTGCGCCACGAATCCTAATTGGGGGTGTACTACTACCTCCGCGCATGCATGCATTCTGTCATTGGTAATGGGGGGGGGGGGGTGAGGAAAAAAGCGGACAATATGGGAAGCAGCATGATACTTATTTCTGCTCGGCTTCTCTGTTGTTCCTCTTCCGTTCTTGCTGCCTCGCTCTTGCTGTTCTCCCCATCTCCACTCTCCATCCCTGTTGCGTTCGTGCCTGCATGTGTTTTGCGGTCAGGGATCGTGGCTCTGTCAGGTTTCGTTTGTTGTCGCGCCTAAGGGGCTCAGCATGTCAGTTGGGGACGACCAGGAACACTGATCATTCTAGGGCCCCTGTGATCACAGTGCGACTCGCATCAGGGATGATAAGCAAACCCAAAATCGCACCACAAGGTTGTCGCCAGCCTCACCTCGTTTGGCAATCAGCTGCATGCGTTGAACACCTAACTTGGCCAATCGTGTCAGAGCCTAGCTCGATATTATCCAGCTGCCCCCGGCAAGTTCCGCTGCTGTGCCATGGGTCTATTAGGTGGCTCAGGGGAAGAGGTTTCGAGGTGGGGCAAGGGGCTCCAGGGCGCCCAGGGGCCCTCCTCCTGGGCTGTCCAGAGGAGGCCATCTTGGGCTGTCCTGGAGGCCATCCTGGGCCGCCTTGGAAACACCCCGGGCCATCTTGGCCTCGAATGGGCGGCTCCATTGTTTCTCGCGAGGGATCGTGGCCATGGGATCGCGGATCCATTCTGCTTTTCTACGGGGGGGCGCATGCAAGGATCCGCTCCCAGGAGGAGGGGGGGGGGCCCTTCGAAGAATGCAGGAATCGTCCTCGTCGTCGTCGTCGTCGTCAACGTCGTCGTCGTAGTCGTCGTCGTCGCTGTCGTCGTCGTCGTCGTCGTGGTCGCCGTCGCTGTCGTCGTCGTCGTCGTCGTCGTGAGCGTCGTCGTCGTCGTCGTCGTTGCTGCCGTCGTCGTCGTCGTCGTCGTCGTCGTCGTGGTCGTCGTCGTCGTGGTCGTCGTCGTCGTGGTCGTCGTCGTCGTTGTTACTGCTGCTGTCGTCGTCGTCGTCGTCGTCGTTATTATTGTCGCCATCGTCGTTGTCGTCGTCGCAGGCGTCGTCGTCGTCGTGGGGAACGTCTGGGTTTTCTGACGTTCTCAACCATACGTTATCTGATACGCTTGGTGACAAATCAGCGCTTCCCATTCTTATCTGGTAAGGTTACCAATTCAATGATAGAAAGCATACGTGGAGGTACAATAGAACGCCCATAAGGCACACATGAAACCCCATGCGAAACCCAATGAGAAACCAGATAGGACCCCCCTGCCCCCCCCCCCCTAGGGGCCCCAGTGGCAGGCGTGGCATCCCTGCCCCATTTTGGCACATCCCTCGCACGCTTCGTGGCCCCATGGGGAGCTCCAACTATGGTCCCAGTGGCGCAGCAGCTCGCATGGCATCCCCACCACATCAATTTCAGCACACCCCTCACACCTTTCGTGGCCCACAGGGAGCTGCGCCAAACAAAGGCTTCCAGTGGGCGCGCCCACCAAGTGGTGCGCCCCCGCCACCAACAATTTCGGCTTCACACCCCTCTCCACCAAAGACGATATTTACAACAACAGCGTTACTCACAAGTGCAAATGGTTGGGTCTCCTTTCGCCAGGCCCATTCTGGGGCGGGCTCTGCTGGGGGCAGGCTCTGCTGGAAACCCAGATTTCAACGGCCGGTGATGGATGATGGGAAGAGCATCGCATGACGAATAAAGCTCAAAACTGGTTCCAGCCAGAGATTGCCTCCTGTCGCTCTGTGGTGGGCGCGTTATTGTTCAGCAGAGGCGGCAAGGGGGGCGGGGGAGCGTCGTGGATGAGGGGGCGGAAGAAGGCGAGGAGGAGAAGGGCGAGGAGGAGGAGGAGGGAGGAGGAGGGGGGAGGAGGAGGAGAAGGGCGAGGAGGAGGCGGCGGCCAGCGGGGGGGTCAACAATTCGAGCTTCCTCTTGGTGGCCTCTCGAGACCATCTGGCATCATCATCTTGCCCTCCTCCAGGAAGGCATCTTGGATCGATCGTCGTCGTCATGGGCCCTCATATGGGGTCTCGGCCATTTGAGTGTCCACATTTTTCACGTCATCAGCCGTCTTGGAGGCCATAATATGGGACCGTCAGGGGCCGTGTTTTCCCATTCCATCTGTAGCTATATTGGCACGAGTCTCGGCAAAATGGCGCAGCAGCGTTGCCCGCTATCGTGGCAGGCGCGGGGCGCCCAGCAGGAAGCGTCGTCGCTGCTGCCGCCGCCGCCTGCGTGGCAGAGGCTGCGCGCCGGCCATGGGGCAACCCGACCAACAGCAAGACGGGGGCGGCAGCAGGCGCCTGCTGCGCTGGCCCCTGACCAGCAGCTGAGCGCGCTGGATTGGCAGCGCAGGGGCAGCGCGCCAGATCTAGACTGGCAGCGCAGGGGGGGCGGCGTTGGCGGCAGCGGCGACGAGCAACAGGCGATGGAAAGGGCGGGGCAGCACCCCCCCCACTCCCCTGCTGGATGGTGGCAGCATAGGGGCAACACCAATGCTGACACGCCGCTGCCGCCGCCAGCGCAGGCCGCTGGCAGCGCAGCGACAGGGGCTAACAACGGCAGCGCCACCGGCACCGCTGGCCGCCGGCTCAATCTGGATATGGCCGCCCTGCGCCTCGCAGGTGGGCAAGAACAGGAGGACCACGAGCGTCCGTGGGGGCAGCAGCCTGCTGCGGGGGCTGATGCCCGCAATGGCGCGTCCATGAAAAGAATACAAGCGCTGCTGAAAAGTGGCGCCTGCAACTGTTCCAAGAATTGCGCTGCCTTGTTCAGTGTGCCTGTCATCTTCCAGATTTGCACGGAATTTTGGTCGCTCCCATCAAAAGAGACACAGGACTACCTGTTATTGACAATGTTCAACAATATTGCAGGGGCTACAGATGCGCCTGCTGAGGGGCTGATGATGAACTGGCAGCACCGCGGCGCTAAGCGCAGCCATCGCGACGTCGACGATGACCCTTGGGACGCAGAGATGGGGCTGCCAGACGCCGTGGAGGCTGCAGTGAGAAGGCGCACGCAGTGGGCGCTGGGAGACCAGGACGTATGTTTTGAAGCGTTCCACCGGCTTTTGGGAATTGGGAAACACAGGCTGTTAAAGGCAATTGCAGGGACGCTCGACATGAGGAGGACGCTGCCTGGCATGCAGCAGAAACCAGGCCTTCGGGAGTCACTGCAGACTAAGTTGTGCGACCGTTTCTTCGCGGAGCTATACATGTCATCAGCGGAGCCAATGCCGACTGAATTTAGGGATTGCGGCAAGGATGATCATTTGGAGGCTAATAATGAGAGCAGGTCTAATGGCAGGCCCCTGGACATTGCATTCTGCGAGCGCGACATGGCCTCCATGTTGCCGCATTTCATGCAGAACCCGTTGCTAGTCCAGGACAACAACAGCGGCCCCCGCCTGCCTGTGCGGATGCTGCAATACAGCCGCTTGCACGAGCTGTATTGGTTGTTCCTCGCGACAGTGGCGCTATGGCTGGACCCGCTGGCCCGCCGGCCTTCTTGGATGACTTTTTGGAGATCTTGGCATCACAAGTGGAGGGGGTTCTTGCGGTTTCGGGGAACTGAAGAACACTCAAAGTGCACGGTTTGTTGGAAATGTCGTAAGGTGTTGGCCACTCACATTTCCTTGCAGGACAAATATGTCATTGCCAAGCGCTTGAGGGAGCATTTAGAAAAACAATATTCCGACAGATGCATCTATTGGGGGCTAAGGCATGAGAGCCGATTGAAGGGTAATGTTTTGGTTATCATCATTGACAGCATGGATAAATCAAAACTACCGATTCCCCGGTGGAAATTCGGTGAGAAGCCGAAGGTTTTGGAAGGCTTCGCGCGGCCCGTGATGACTCTCACAGCTTCCATCGCGCATGGATGGGGAGCTAGATTCTAGGGGCGGGTTTCGCCCTCAACCGCCGCCCCATGCGCTGCCGGGGGGGCGCGCCCCTGGCGCTCAGAGCGGGGAGCTACCACCGCCGTCAGGCACATACTACATGACCCTCCCCTTTTTGCGTGTATGGCGCCTATCTATTCGCACATCTCCATGCTTCACCTCCGTCGCTGCGAGCCACGTCAAGGCGCTATGGGCCCCCGCCTGCGAGGGGGCTGGCGGATTTGGCGGACGAAACTGAAAGTCATGGGCAAGACGCCATCCTGGAAATCTTCGTTCGCACTTTGGATTCGGTGCATGTGCGCGCCGCCCGCGAGGGGCTAAACATGCCAGAGCACATAGTTATCCAATCGGACAACCCGACAAACCAGGCGAAGAACAGCCTGACGGGGATGTTCCTGGCGCTACTCGCACAGAGTAAAAGATTCCTAACTTGCACTTTGAATTTCCTTACTGTTGGGCACACCCACGAAGATGTAGATCAGATATTCGGCATCATTTGTGAAAGGCTTCGGCGCGCTGGACATTGGGATACGCCCCGTGCTCTGGCGCTAATCATACACGAGGGCATGGCGGAACATTTCCGGGCCTGCGGCATGGACATCAGCGTGGAGGAGTTTGGGGCTACAAGGGATTTCAATTCTTGGGTTTCCCAGTGCAGGTGCGAGCTGTGCAACGCTTTTGCCCAGCGGTCCAACAAGCAGGACAGCCTGACGCCTTTGCATAGTTTTACTTATAAGAGGAGGGAACATCTGTTCCCAGAGGAAAAGGCGATGCTTTCATCATCTGGTCCGAGCAGATCACCTGAAGCGGCAGGTGCAGGCGATGTGTTCTGCCTCACGAAAGTTTACATGCATGAGACGAGGTTGCACCAACCACCTCTCTTGGTGCTCCCTGGGGCTAGGGCTGAGCTCGTCGTCCCCCGGGCTGGGCCGTCGGGTATGAAAGAGACGCGCGAGTGCCCGCATGACAACAGGCGCAAAGATCTGAGAGATATGGCAGATGAGTTGCGGAACCCAGCCAACCGCCTGTTGCAATATTATTTACCTGCTACGGCGGACTATTACGATGCCCTCGTGCAGGGCACCCTGCGCAGCATGCCAGCGCGCTCTGTTTTCCTGGCGTCGACTCGGTGTGTCGGCCAGAATGTACAGCCGACTGGTAATGAACAGTTCCCTCATTTGCCGCATTCAGCGTGGCGTTTAATGGTTCGTTTCAAAGAGGACAGAAGCCATCGCGGCTCGTAGGCAGCAGCAGCGCTGATACA
Source organism: Prorocentrum cordatum (assembly GCA_963575745.1). Taxonomy (NCBI): domain Eukaryota; class Dinophyceae; order Prorocentrales; family Prorocentraceae; genus Prorocentrum; species Prorocentrum cordatum. The sequence continues at coordinate 145,320 of CAUYUJ010018991.1, read as the reverse complement.
CGTCCAACAAAGAAAACATTTTAAAAAAAGCAAACATTATAATAGTCTGAGGGTGTCGTGGGTAAATACATGGAGACAAATTGCGCAGCTGAGGAGTCGAGTTGATCTGTGGGACACTTGAGGAGTCGAGTTGATCTGTGGGACACTTTACGAAGCCACGCTAGGCCACGCTGGTATGCACTAAGGGCATCGAAGTGAAGCCAGGTTGTAATACGTTTGCATGTTATTAGCCAGCATGCATGGGCCCTAAACAGTGATTTCTTCATATGTACGTGGTGTAATGTAGTGCGATATATGTAGTGTAGATGTGGTATATGTGGTGTCATAATCCATGTGGTGTAAGCTATGTGGTGAAATAGATGCGGCGTGCAATATGGTGCGATGTGCGTCGTGAATCTGCGTGGTGGGCCTCCAGAGTCAGGTCGTCAGCCTGCACAGCATCACCTCGAGATTCTATTTTATTTTTCAGTGCGATGGCGGCTGGCCCTCTCTGCCCGATCGGGCTTTCAGGCATCGCCGCCGCACCTCATGCTCAGATTTACGGAAATGGAGTTGTATTCGCCGCATCGTCAACTTCTGCGTGCGCCAGGCTGGTCTCTAATAAAGATAGTACTATACCGACCAGGCTGGCGCGCCTCGCACAATCCTCCTCGCCGCTACCACTCCCCGTTTTGCCGTCTCTTGTCTTGGGCTTCTGGCCTGTCCCGCGGCCTTCCTGGCCTCGCGGCCTCGGCCCCTGGGATCGGGTCCCCCTCGAGCTCTTCTGAGGCGCAGCACCAGCGGCGGTGCCATCTGAGAGTTCTGAGCGGCTCCGATGGGCACTCCACTTCTCCCAAGCCCCCAGCCATGAGAACCAGGAGCTATGGGTACTCCACTTCCCCCAAGCCCCCAGCCATGAGAACCAGGAGCTATGGGGTCACCTCCAGCCCTCCTCCTCGTCGTCGTCGTCGTCGTCCTCCTCCTCCTCCTCCTCCTGCTGCTGGCGCACATCCATTCTCCTTCTGCTGCTGGCGCTCATCCATCCACCTCCCCCCTTTTTTCTCCTCCACCTCATCATGTCTTCCCCTCCTCCCCCCCCCCCATTCGCCGCATTCTAAAACATGCATGGGTCGCAGCAAGCGACGACTACTCCCAGTTGCATCACTCATGGCTCACTCCCCCTTCTTCCTGGCCGCCGCGATATCATGACGTCCATGGATGGGGCCCTGCGTGGTGGGCTGCTGCGACATCATGACGTCATGACATCGTCTAAGACATGATGCATGGTCACAGCGACTTTCGGTTCTTCCCCCCCCCCGGGGGGGGGGGGCAAGCCACGAAAGGTAGGACCTCTTCAGTGCTTGCACTGGTCGAAAGTACTCGAGGAGTATTTCTTTGAGTGTTCTTCCCTTTTCGCCCCCCCCCCGGGGGGGGGGGAAGAACTCAAAGAACGCATTCCTCGATACATCGACCCAAGCAAGCACTGAGAGGTCCGACCTTTCAGTGGCTTGCCCCCCCCCCCCCCCCCCGGGGGGGGAAGAACTGAAAGCTGCTGTGGCTTTTCGTCCTTGGTCCCATCATCGGTGGTGACCACTGAAAGGTCCGACCTTTCAGTGGTCACTCGGGCGGACTGGGCCAGCCGACCACTGAAAGGTCCGACCTTTCAGTGGTCACTCGGGCGAACTGGGCCAGCCGACCACTGAAAGGTCCGACCTTTCAGTGCTTGCTCTGGACTGAACTTCCGGTTCTTGCCCGTTTCGGGGGAACTTCCGGTTCTTGCTCTCGGGGGAACTTCCGGTTCTTGCCCATTTGGGGGGGAACTTCCGGTTCTTGGTCTCTGGGGAACTTCCGGTTCTTGGTCTCAGGGGAACTTCCGGTTCTTGGTTTCAAGGGAACTTCTGGTTCAGCCCGCCCTTCCTTCCCCCTCCCCTTCCTCTCATCCCGCACGCATGCCCCCCCCCCTCCTCCTGGCCTGCGGACATTCAGGCCCAAGCGGTTGTTACATTCAGGTCCGAGCTGTTTGTGCCAGGCAAGGTCCCCTTCTCCCACTGCAGTATGGCGCTAACCGCTCTGCCAGATTTGCGCGTTTTTGGGGCCACGGTCTTCGACGTCCTTGCACTGGCCCTTCCGCGGGATCTGGACGTGGTGGAGCTGTGGGCGGGAAAGAAAGTAGCTACCTTTGCCGCCAGGAAAGAGGGGCTAAATTGCCAAACAATTGAAAGAGAGGATGGGCCTGGCCAGGACCTGACAACAGAGGAGGGTTTCTGGGCAGCAGCAAGGGCCATCATGGGGCTCCGAATTGGCGGCCTCTTGATCATGGCGCCAGTGTGCTCCTCATTTGTATTCGCCAATTCGATCATGACGCGTCGCACAAATGTGAGCCCTGAGGGTGACGGCACTTATGGGCCAGTGCGGGAGGGGAACTTTATGGCACTCGTTGCGGCGTTTTTTTTTTATTGTGGCATTTCATCACGGAGCGTATGTATTTTGGGAGAACCCTCTGAACTCTTTCATCTGGAAGCAGCCATGCGTTATTTCAGATTGGGACTATGTATTAAGCTGTCGCTGTTACGCGAAGACCTGACGACAGGAGGGGGGCGGGCGGGGGGGGGCCGCTGGCGGGCTGGGCGCGCGTCTTCGCGCGGCTTGGCCGAAGAAGCCCAGTTACATGCGCTGCATACAGGGGGGGCCTCTACTGCAGGCCGGCGGACTTGTCTGCGCGCGGTGCGGCGCATACTGGCACGTTCCACTATTGCCGAGTCTCCAGTAAACCCAAAGGGCGACGATTTTTCAAACCTTTCCGCATATATGCCACTGGGCCTCAAGGGCAAGCCTCCTGGACCAATTCTTTAGAGTTGAAGTGCAACTGTGGGGCTAAAAACTGTGGGGCTAATGGGGCTAAAAAAAAAAAGCCCCCTGTACATGTTCTGCTCATGAAGAAAGAGGCGGATGGCCGCTGGAGCGGGACGCCGGAACTACGGGGGTCTCAGACTTACACGCCCCGGCTTGGCCGTGCAATCGTGTCTGCATGGAAGGAGGCGGCAGCTGCTGCGCTGCCGCAGCAGCAGCGGCTGCAGATGGGGTCTGGGCAACTGGCAGCGGCCAGCCTGCAGCAGCAAAGCCTGGGGCGAAGGAGGCGGCCGCCCATCATGGCGATTAGTAACTGGCAAAACAGGAGTAGCCACGCGCAGGCAACAACAGTGGCTGGCGACCAGGGGGCAGGCGCAGCGCCTGCCCCACAGGGGGGGCGGCAGCGGACGACGAGGGCGGCAGCGTTGGGGGGGGGGCAGGATGCGGGGCGGCAGAAACGTCGACGAGGAGCGGCAGCTGCCAACCTGAGCTGGCAGCTTCGCGGGGACCCCCCTTTGCCGCGGGCCCCGCCAGCGAAGGCAGCGGCGGCGAGCGGCAGGGGGCTGCCCAACTGGCAAACCCGTCCTTGACCAGTGCGAGGAGAAAAAAGTTGCGTTGAGAAAGGGAGATGCGCCGGAGGTTTTATTTGATCAGGCACAGGTAATGTCGTTTGGGTCACTCACTGCGCTGGTTGGTCTAGATGTACTGCCCCCAAACAGTGTTTACATGCGCTGAGTCGTCAGATTGTGGATATGGCCCCCCCTCCCCTTCCTGGATATATGTATATATATATATATATATATATATATATATACAGATGTATACATATATACAGATGTGTATATATATATATATATATATATGTAGATATTCCCAAGCCAACATGGCCATTGTCCATTTGCGGAATATGCGCTTCTCATGCGCGCGCGGCGGGTGACCCGGCCACCGCGCGGGTGACCCGGCCACCGCTCGGGGCAGGGTCGGGGCTCACGGCGCTTTCCAGCGGGTGACCTGGCCACCGCGCGGGTGACCCGGCCACCGCTCGGGGCAGGGTCGGGGTTCACCGCGCTTTCCAAGCCAACCTGCCGAAGTATATGTATATGTATATGTATATGTATATATGTTATATACATATTATGGGTGGTGGTTGTTGCGCCCTGAGGTGGCCGTGTTGCCTGGGCATGATGATTCGATGTGTTGTCGTTGTTGCCCCATGGGTGGTGTGGTCGAGCCCCATGATGGTAGTTGTTGCTAATGGCGACGCATGCTTGGCTGCCATCTGTCCTCAAGCTGCAAGCAACGCGCAGCAGCAGGCTATCTGTGTGCAATCAGAAACCCAGACCACCTCTCACCCCCCTTCCTGCCATCCGCGCGACGGGCGAGTGAGCCGTCGTCATGGTGCAAGTCTCCAAGGAGATGAAGAAGGTGGTCCTAAAGCTGGAGGAGATCTGGACGACCAGGCTCCGCATCGATCCAGCTGCCCCGTCGCTGCAGGAACACGTTGCGGAGTGGTTTGAGAAAACGTACAGCACCGCGCCTCTGAAGGCGGCGTTGAATGAAAAGATTTTGAAGGTCGTCCCGATGCCCACAACGGCGCTAATCACGCAGGTCCCTGACGGCAAGGCTGACGGTGTGATGCTCCACCTCACTCAGTTCCACATGGGCCCGCAGCTCACTGTGAAGGGATTGTCCAGGACACTGGGCGCGCGTGATATTATTTGTTCCCCACCATCCTTGAGGGATTGGGTTTTCGCTCTGAAGAGACAGCCCCCTGCGTTTGTTTCTCCTCCTTCTCCTTCTCCTTCTCCCTCTCCTCCTCCCCCCCCCCCGCCACCCTCCTCCTTCACCACCAACCCCGCCTCCTCCCATCATCGCCAGCGTCATCATCAACATCAGCATCATCAACATCATCATCAATCACCATCATCATCATCATCGTCACCATTTCGGTAGACCCTCGTACGTTTCGTGGCCCCATTTAGAACTCCTGTGCGCGTGGCCACTTGATGCGCCCCCCCCACCACGCCCCTGTCGTCAGCATGCCCTGGCCCCATAGGGAGCTCCGCTGAAGGTCCCAGCAGGTGTGCCTGCATGCGCCCCCACCACCTCCACCCTCTGCGAGGGCAGGAGAGGATGGAGGGTGGGAGGAGGGCTGGCCCTGCAATGGGGCGGCGCCTCCCCTCTCGCGGAGCGCGATTGAATTGGCCACCGCCGCAACAGCCATGGGATTAACGACAGCAGCAGCGACAGCTGCAACAGCCAGCAGAGGAAGCCTCCTCCTTCCTTCCGTCCAAGGGCACGTTTCGTGGCCTCATCATTGGGAGCCCCGCCAATGATCCAAGTGGTGGGTCAGCCCCTACACCAATTTCGACACACACACACACCACACACACACACACACACACACTCGCGCGCTTCCAAGCCGCATGCGCCCCCCCACACCGATTTCGGCACACCCCTCACGCGTTTCGTAGCCCCCCCCCACACCTATTTTGGAACACCTCGCGTTTCGTAGCCCCATATAGGCAGCTCCTCCACCGAAGGCCCCCCCCCCCACGCGCGTGGTGGGTGGGTGCCCACGCATGGTGCTATGCGAGGGCAGGAGAGGATGGGTGGTGGGAGGGCTGGCCCTGTAATGGGGCGGCGCCCCCCCCCCTCGCGGAGCTAGCGCGATTGGATTGGCCACCGCTGCAAAAGCCATGGGATTAACGATAGCGGCTGCAACAGCTGCAACAACCAGCAGAGGAGTCCTCCTCCTTCCTTCTGTCCAAGGTTTCGTGGCCCTATATAATAGATCTCCACGTCCCAATGCGCATACATGAATGTCTCAGTGGCTGCGCGTGCCTGCATGATGCGCTCCCCCTCACCTATTTCGGAACACCTCGCACACGCACGTTGCGTGGCCCTGTGTATAGGGAGCTCCACTGAAGGCCCAAGTGGGCATGCCTGCAACAGGCGCCCCCCGCGCCAATATCGCCACACCCCTCGCATGCTTCGTGGGCCCATTGGGAGCTCCACCAAATATCCGAACCTGCATGCGCCCCCCCCCCCCTTCAAATTTCTGCCCCCACCTCGCGCGCTTCTTGGTCCCATAGGGAGCCCCACTGGACGTCCAGTGAACATGCCCACCACGTGCGTCCCCGGCACCGATTTCGGCACAGCCCTCACACGTTTCGTAGCCCTGTAGGGAGCTCCACCAAAGGTCCCAGTCGGCATGCGTGCATTATGTGCCCCTGATACCCATGTCAGCACCACCCCCCTCACACGCGTCGTGGCCCTATCAGGTGCTCCACTGAAAGAAAGCCCCCATGGCGGTGCCCACATGCGTCTCTGACATTCTTTTTGGAACATCATTCACAGGTTTTTTTTTTTTGAGGGGGGGGGTGGGGGAGGGGGTGGTCCCATAAGGGGACTCCACCACTGAATGCGATACCCACAACAGCGCCACTCACAACTGCATGTGGATGGTTGGGTCCTTCGTCAGGCTATTTTTGACAGCGGTGCGCATGGGGAGGCGAGATCGGTAGCACCGTTGGGGGCAGGGGAAACAAGTAGCAAGGCGGGTTGTTAGTCTTGCATGTGTTACAGATTCCCACCAGGATGGCGGACATCATGGAGCGGATGACGCTCCTTTTCCCTGATGGCGCTAAAACCGCAGCAGAAAAAATCCACCTTTTCTTCGATGCCACGCAGCAGCCCTCCGTTGAACTCGGCCAGAACAGCGTCCGAACGAAGCTGGGGATGGCTCGAGTTCTCGCATGTTTCATGGTTGCGGTGCCTGCGGCGGAGGGGTGGCTGACCCCAACGGAGGTGGAGTGCATTCGCCCGGTGTTGAATACGTTCTCCGTGCTCCATGGCAACTGGGACAACCAACGTGACTCTGGAAGCCTCTTCGCAGCCATCGCTGCCAAGCATGGGCGGGGCTTGACGCAGCGGGTGGATCCGGACATGTTGCTCGAGATGTTCGCCCCCATCGTTGCTGAACAGAAGGCCAAAGAGCCAATGGTCTTGCTTACGGAGTCGGAGTGGCTGGACAGGGTCATCAATTCGTACAACGACTCTCAGGTTGCAACTGGCTTGAAGATCTCGCCTCAAGAACGCGCTGCAGCGCACACCCTGACCTGCGCCGGACCAGAGGCCCGTTCAATTGTCCGGTCTTGCTGGAACAGCTTCAAGTTGGCCGAGTCCCCAATCACGCTCGACATGTTGACCAATGGCAGTAATGGTCCAGTTGAATTTGGCATCCTGATTCAAGAGTTACCGCATGGTGTGGATGACGCAGAGTGGAAGTCGGCGCTAAGTCTCAGCGTGCAAGGGTACTCGCTGTGGCTCCAGAGATCACGTGAGTATTACTTGGCCAAGTATAACATCCTCCGCAACACCCGCAAGAAGGGCCAGGTGAACCTCCGCCAGAGCTGCAAGGATATGCGCGAGACTCAGCCCAAGCTGTCAGTCGCGCTCTGCCAGTGGTGGGCTCACAATGAAACTGGGCTCAGGTGATGGGCGAGGAATTATGAAAACCCATGCTTTGCGTCCTAGTTGGAAAATGACATGGACATTGGGGTTGTTGATCTCGAGATGGGGTGTCGATCTCTGTAGGGGCCCAGCACCGCCAGGGGCAGCGCCGCCAAAATAAAGCACCATTGCAAAACATTAGTGCTTTGGGAAGAAGGAGCTCCCCCCTGGGCCCTTAACAGGACACCCACCATGGGGTGCCAATGGGATTCGATTGGAAACCAACTTCACCGCGTACTGGGGGGGGGAGGGGGGCTGGTAGTATAGTAGTAGGGGGCGAGTAGTAGTAAGTGAGGGTGCTGCCCATGATTGGGCGCCATTGTAATAACATACCATGCCGGGGTATCTGGGGTATCCTGGTTTTTTTTTTTTTTTGGGGGGGGTGCCTCCCTCCCCACAGGTGATGTCTGTCGCTCCCCCTCCCCCAGGGTGACGTTGCGCTGCCTAACCCCATAGCCCCGCCAATCGATTGGCTACCCACGTTGGCCCTGAGCCCTCTCGAATCAGACCACACAAACAGGAGTACAGGACAGGCCCTTGTTGCAACGTCAGGCCTGACGCTGCGACAACGCGGTTCTCCTTCGCATGGGGCGCAGGTTTTGCGGTACATGGGGTAGCTGTGTGATGACGGCTATGCATAAGGTCCCTCCCAATGGGGTGAGGGTGGGGGGGGGAGTGGTGGGGGGGGATATGTCAAGGTCGTTCCTGGGGGCGTCGTACGAGCAGACGAAGCAGCGTTTTCTCCGTGGGGCTATGGACCAGTACATTGAGGAGCACGTGCGCAAATGCTCGCCGGGCGACTGCGCCGCTTTCTCGAAGATTGCCGTCCTCGCTGGCCTGGCCACTGGAACAGGCGCCCGCGGAAGGGAGCTGCGGCGCGAGCACTCGGATGCCGCCTCGGACAACAACGACGCTGCTGCCGCCAACAACGACCCTCTTGCGAAGGAGGAGGCAATGCTGAAGTACAAGAAGTTCATGGCCCAGTTCAGCAGGGAAGAATGTACATTCACGACATGGGTGAATTCTGTCAAGGGTTTCGAGAGCAGCGCTGCCAACGCGCAGTTCAAATGGAACCATACCAACAACGAGAACATGCGCCTGGCAATCTCGCAGATGTTCGACCAGGTGTTTCCTGTGCAGGAGGCCCCAAACATCGAGAAAGGGGACAACAAAGCGCGCGCAGCGCATCGCAGCGCCGAAGACTACTATGGCACAACTGGCAGCACTCTGAAAGTCCACTTGTTGAATGGTACTTACTGCGGGGCTGTCAGTGAGGACCTACTTGGGATGCTCCCGCGCCACGTCAGTGCCACAGTGAACCGCGAACCGGAGAACACTGTGTATGTTATCCTCAGTTTCCTGCGGGGCTATGGCATCTCCACAGAGCGCCATGCCCCGCGCCTCACGATGCAGAAGGTCATCAAGAGCCTCACCGAGGACCCAGACTTGAACCTCGAAGTGAACACTTTCACGCTGTGCTTCGAGAAGCGCCCTACAGGTGGTTGGGCAGGGGGCCCGATGAGGCTCGAGGGTGCACTCTGTTTCAGCGCAGACAGAACGAAGACGATGGACTTTGCTTGTCGTTTTTCGAAATCAGCCCTCTACCGCAATGAGACGACTGGTGCCCTCTGCAAGGCACACCCCAGGTCGTCCTATGTGTGCCCCACCAACCCTGCAGTGCAAGGCTACCACTTCCCGGACACCTCGTTGGAGAAAATGGACAAGCAGCGGTACACAGGCCCGGGCATGTACTGGCCGCTTGTGTTGTCTCTCCTATCTGGGCTGGGGCTAAAGAGTAAGGACCTGGTCCATTTCAGGGAGGAGGTCGCATACGATGGTACTTTGGCGAGCACGCTTCTGGAGATGATGGCAGCGCCGCCAGAGCAGTTCGTAGTGCCTAAATTCTCATGCAGCATGTTGCTATGGATGGGTTCTGCATCATCAATTCGCAACAATTTGGTGTACCTGGACAAGACCCTTACAAATTTCGTCAAATCGCTCATCAAGAAAGGATTCCGGGTTAATGGCTATGATCCGCTCCCACCTCTGGACATGCATGCGACTTCCCCTGGCCCTTTGGATCTCTCGCTCTTCAAAGTCACCATGCCCATCACTAGCACTATGACCATGCAGATCCGCGAAGATGAATGGCTCGCCGTTACAGGCCACCCGGAGGTGATCGCCACGTGGCATATGGGGCTAATATGGGACCCCCCTTGTATCATGTATGTTGCTTCTTTGTGTTATTTAAGTATGTTGTGAAGATGGGACCCCCAGTGTTTGGGGCTGTTCTTACTGATCACTCCTTGGGCCCCTTACTGATGTTTTCAGCGCGTACCCATATAGTTGGAATAGGTAACATGCGCAATTAGGGGGCTGGCAGGGTTAACCTGGACACCCTTCGCCTTCAGTTTTTTTTTTTTTTTTTTTTTTGGGTCCATATTGTTTTGATTTAGCGGGCCCCTTCACAGGTGAAATCCCAGGCCGACAAGTGGTTGGATCACTTCAACGCCCGCCACAACCCGAGTGGCAGCTTTTGGGTGGACAGCAAGAAGCGCCCAGCTGATTTCGCCGCTGAAGGCGACGAAGCGGTCACCCTGCCGAAACTGTCTCCAGAGGACCCAGAGACCATAGAGGAGCTCGAGAAGGGAGCAGCAGGCCAGGGCTTGAAGAAGGGGCTAAGCACCCTCCAGACTGGCTTGCTTGTGGTGAAGACGACGGAGGGCGCCGTCTACCTCTACGCAGAAGATGCAGACATGGTCGCCCGGAAGGACATCCCTTTGTATGGTTGGGGGCCGGGGAAATGGCTTGTGGATAAAGAGCTGAAAGCAGCGGAGGAGAAGACTGCTTCCGCCCCAACCCTCGTCCCGTTCATGTGCAACGATACTCAAGAGGAGATCCGCTTCTATGGAAAGCCGCCATTCACAGACGCTACGTTTTCGAGCTCCCCGCAGCCATTGCGTCAGTTTTTACAGTACTTGGAAAAGACGCACAATGTGACAGAGCATACGTTGGTGAACCACACGGTGGAGAGGACTGACGGTGGGGCTAATAGCAACCCAGACTACATTGTCAAGCAGGTTTTGCCATGTAAGTTTCTACCATCTAGCAAGGACGACAAGAACTGGTGCGTTGCTGTCACGTATGCTAAGATCGCCGCGTCTGAGCGGGTGCGTGTGATGGTTGACATCGAGTGCCAGGTCGACCAAAAAATACCAGAGGGCCTTTTCGTTATTATTGGCCCTGCGAGGTCCTTCACATGAACCCCATTCCTTAATGTCGTGTCCTCTCTCTATAATCATCTTCAGCTCTTCCCATTGAATTGTTAATGATGGGGCGGAGCTCGTGTGACTGGCCTGGTCAATTAATTAGCGACACCTTGCAGGTGGGCGGGCAGGCAGCAGCAGGGACAGGCAGCAGGGGGGGGGGGGGCAGCAGGGGGGATGGATGGGAGAGGGTGGGGATAAACATCGAGGTACCACCAGCAGCAGAACACGATGTGCCCTGGGGACATCCACCTCTTCCTGAAGCAGGACACCCGGATCTACAAGAACAAGCTCACGCGCATCGTGTGAGGTCTGCAGTGAGGGGGGGGGGGCGACTAGATCGCTTTATGTTTCTCCAAGGGACGAAAGCAGACAGAGCACTAGCTGCCCTGGCAGGGCAGTCTAGCCCAAGGGGGCCCTGCCGGCTGAGTCCCTGTTGGGGCTCCTGGAGGAGGGTCCCTTGTTGTGGCGTCTGGAATGACGCTACAACAAGGGGCGCTTGGGGCTCCTGGGGCGCTTGGGGCTCCTGGAGGAGGGTCCCTTGTTGTGGCGTCTGGAATGACGCTACAACAAGGGGCGCTTGGGGCTCCTGGAGGAGGGTCCCTTGTTGTGGCGTCTGGAATGACGCTACAACAAGGGGCGCCTCTCACATGGAATAGCTCCTGCGATGAGTGGGAGGACAGCGATGTACCCCAGAACTCAATATATACAATTGGCAGCAGATACGCACACCACAGGGAGAAACAAATCGCAGGCATTTCAGGCGCGCATGGGCCTGGAACATATATACAGCAGCTGGAGTCTTGCTGCGCGCCCCTGGGAACGCTTCCCAAATTTTAGTATTCATGGCCCAGCAGTTTTTTTGTTTATCGCTTGCTGGCATGGCAGCAGGTACAGAGATGGGGCTAATAACCAAGGAGCTAAAAAAAGACTTGTCGCTTCTTGTTTTTTTGGATATCGGTCTCTCTCAGCAGACAGGAGCAGGCAGGACTGGCTGGCGTGCAGGAGGAGTCAGGGCGGGGCTGGCTGGCGTGCAGGAGGAGTCAGGGCAGCAGCAACAAGCAGTTCCTTCAGGCTCGAGTGGTTAGTGCTGCGCAGCGCGCCCTGTGCGGCGCAACTACCCTTGTGCCTGAGCAATGTCACAGTCGTCATCCTCGGACGACGGCTACAATGTCAAGGTATACCCGCGGTCTGCAGGCGCGGCGGCGCCAACGGCATCAACCCCGCCATCGTCGCCCCCAGCCGTGCAGCCGCAGCCAGGAGAACAGTTGATGGAGGGGGCGGCAGGGGCAGGAGGATCAACAGCAGCAGCAGCGCCAATGGACTGGCAGTGCCGCAGGCAGCAGCAGCAGATGGCGGCAGCGCCGCAGATGAGGAGGCCTGGCGGCAGCGCCGCCGCAGCAGCGGCCGCAGGGGCGGCGGCGCGCAAGAGGCCTGCAGCTGCAGCGACTGCAGAGGAGGATGAGGGCGAGAAGGATGAGGAGGAGGAGGAGGGGCCTGTGCGCAAGAGGCCCAACGGCAACACACGCGCGAAGGATGAGGAGGAGGAGGGGGGGCCTCCTGCGCGCAAGAGGCCCAGCGGCAACACAGGCACATTGGCTGGGCGCAGGAGGCCTGCCGCCGCCAGCGCAGCAGCAATGGGCGACAAGGGCGAGAAGGAGGACGAGGAAGAGGAGGACGCGGAGGAGGAGAGGAGGAGGAGGAGGAGGAGGAGGAGGAGGAGGCTGCTGAGTGTGGGAGCATTAAAAAAAAAACCTGCTGCTGCCGCCAAGGCGTCGCCAATTGCCGGCGGCCTGCAGTGGCACAACAGGGGGAACAGCGGCGACGGCGGAGGAGGCGCAGGAATGGCAGGCTCTGTTAGGGCTGCGAAGAGCAGCGACGACCCTTCAGGCAGCGACCCTGGGATCGAGGGCATGCGAAAGTTCTTCGCTGACCACTTGTCAGCGGGCTTGACCTTGAAGGAGACGCATGCGCAGTGGCGCGAGAAGGGCGGGGCTAACCTGGCAGCAGCCGGAGGACGCACTCCATTTCAGTTGGCAGGCAATTTCATCGACTGGATGCGCGATGGGCACCAGTATTACTGCAAGTATGGCCGCCTCGAGGAAAACCTCTCCACGGCGAAAGCACTGGAGAAATGGAAGGCGATGTCTGAACGGGCCAAGGAGAAATGGCACCGGAAGTCGCACAACCACAACGCAGTGATCCTGGCCATGAAGTTGAGCGACGCTGGCAGGGCAAGCCATGGTAAGGCTGCGGATTTAACCATTGCCCTCATGGGAAACATCAAGAAGTCCAACCGGGAGGAGTGGCTCGCCGACATAATGAAGCAGTCAGCCCCCCCCCCGCCGGCGCCTGGCTCATGGAACGAGGGGGGGGCTGCCGCTGGCGTCGCGGATACCCATGGGGCTACAGCAGCAGCAGGGGCAGCAGCGGCAGGCCAGCCACACGCTTCAGAGGAGGGCGGCGGCGGCACTGCAGTAGCTGATGCGGAGGAGGGCACAGCGGCGGCAGCAACGCAGGCAGGCCAGCCGCGCGCTTCTGCGGAGGCTGCTGCGGAAGCAGCGCGTGGGAGCTGAGGGTGAGCGGGGCTGTTTTTTTTTCTCTTGCAAGTAGACTGCTTCAGGAGGGGCTAACAACTTGGAGGGGCTGCCATGTACATATAGGCCCTACCTGGCGCTAGGGAGCTAAGTTAAGGAGAGTAGTGGCATGCAGTATGGCGCTGCCGCATGGGCGTCGCGCTGCGCAATGGGAAAGATTTTTCGGATGTTTAGAATAGCTCGCTAGAAGGGCGTTGCGATCCAGCAACGCAGGGACGACGCCACTGGCGACGACGACGACGAAAAACGACGACGCCACAGGCCACCACCCTGGCCTTCAGGCCATCACCCCGCCACCGTGCCTGGGGTCGTAGGTTAGAGGCCTCTTGGATGTTCGTTGGGATAATGAATGGTGGGAAGCCTTTTGGGGTCCTCTTGGAGGCATTTTGAAGCCTCTTGGGGTCCATTTGGAAGCT
>CAUYUJ010018991.1:114197-126697 GCA_963575745.1 Prorocentrum cordatum | reverse complement strand
TTGGACGCCGCAACAAGGGGGAGGGGATAGCGAGGAGCAAGGGTCAGCAGCGAGCCCACTGGGGGCCCTCTCCATGGAACCCTCCTCTTGCTCAGAGTATTGGGGGGGGGGCCTCTTGGGGCCGCCTTCCTGTGGGCATCGATCAATCAGATGCAGCGGTGGTGGTGGTGGTGGCAGTGGTGGCGGGGGGCTTAAAGACCCCCCCCCCCCCCCACGCACGCACACGCACACGCACGCGCACACACACATGCACACACACAAACACAACTACAACACACACACACACACACACACACACACCACCCCCCACCCAGGACACACACACGCGCACACGCACGCCGCACGCACGCACGCACGCGCACACGCATGCGCACACATACAAACACACACACACACACACGCACACGACGCACGCACGCACGCACGCATGCACGCACACACGCTCTCACACACACACACAGACACAGACACAGACACACACACACACACGCACACTTCTCTCTCCGGGACGATCGATTTCGCTTCCTGGGCGGCTTTGACTAAATAATATCAATATTTTTTCATAGCGGGAACGCAAAATAAAACATTGCTTCTCAGAGGAGGGCCCTGAAAGTACGCGACAACATTTCTCAGGCAGGGCACCTCGGAGCATGTTGGAAGCCATATCTGGCGATCTGCGGTGCGGTGGGACGGAGGAGAAGGCCATCTGGGGGCGGGCATCACTGGCAGCCCTCGTCCTTTCGCCATCTTGGGCAATCTTTGGCGCTCTAAAGAATCGGCCAAACCCTTGCCGCCTTATACATGTGTATGAGTATGTATATATGTATATATATATATATATATAAGTTTGTATAGGTCCAGGGGGGGGGGGGGAGGGGGAGAGGTAAAAAACCAGGTCCAGAGGGGGGGGGTAGGAGGGGGAGGGGTAAAAAAACCCTCCCAAGGGGAAGAAGGAGGTTGGAAGAGGAAACTCTTTAGGCCACCTACGCCCTAAAGGGCCGGTGGGATTCGCTAGTAGTAGACAGACCACCTGCGGCCAGAGGGCGGCGGCAATAGTCGCGGTGGCGTTGGAGCGGCGGCATTGGTGGCGGGAGCGGCAGCAGTGGCGGTAGCAGAGCAGCAGTACTGGGGCAGGGCGGCAGTGGTGGTGGTGGTGGCGGCGGCGGCGGTTGGCGGCGGCAGCGAGCAGCAGCGGCGGCGGCGGGCTGCTTCTTCGCCCTGCCCTCCCTGTGGCCCAGGTGGGCAGCGCTGGGCAGGCGCTGCTGGGCCTGCCGGCGACTGGTGGCGCGCAGGCGTCGCTCGAGAAGGCGTTGTTGCTGGGGCTAATAATCACTGCCGCCCCCCCCCCCCTCCCCCGCAGCAGCCGCCGCCCCCCCCCCGCCTCCCATGGCGGTTGGCGGCGGCGCAGGGTCGAGGCAGGGGGGGGCGGCGGCTCGTTGGGCGGGCTAGAAGGTGGCGTACGACATGCTGATCGGCGACGCCCCGGTGCCTGGGTGGTCCGATCCGCAATCGCAGCAGGACTTGCTGGTTGGGAAAGACAAGGGGGGGCTGGTAGGTAGCTCCCCCTTAACCCTGGGCCCCTCCTCCCCCAGAGGCCACTTGCTACCAACAACCTGGGGTGGTAGTGGGGGCAGGATGGGCCGGCCGCCTGCTACAAACCTGGGGCTAGACATCATCCCCCCTGCCTGGCCACCTCGCAAGGACCAGCTGGAGACCCGGGTCTTGGAGGCGCTAAGCGCGGAGCACCGGCGGCGCCAGTGGGCAGCAGTGGTCGAGGAAGACCGCCGTCTCGCGGCCTTGCCACGCGTGCACTGGCTGTCGACTTTTCCGAATAATCTCATTCCATCGAAGCTCTTGACAGGGTGGGGCATGAACTGGTGGCTCGGCGGCGTGGCAGCTGTGCAGGATAGGGCTAATAGCTTGGACTGGGACATCCTGGTGGACTGCCTCGGCGCTGGGCATGGAGGCGGGGTGCGGCAGTGGGCGGCAGGGCTAAGGGATCCAGTCCACTTGCCAGCATCGTGGAATTACCACGGGGTCGCGCAGCAGCTGAGGGGTGCGATAAGAACCCTGGCTGCAGCGCCGCGCAGGGCTAAGGTGCTCTTCTTCTGCCGCCAGGGGGAGTACCGGTCGGCGTGCGTGGCTGCTGTGTGTCTCTGCGCCATGGGGCTAATGAGGGTTGAGCAAGCGGTGCGCCTCGTGCGCGCGAGCCGCCCCCAGGCCCTCCCACCTGGCAACTCGCGCGCCATGGAGGACATCGCGAAACTCGAGAAGCTCTGGGAGAACGAGGGCGAGGCGCTAAGGCACGCAGCTGCGGCAGGCGCCACCAGGGCTCGCGGGCGGCTGGGGGGCGAGGAGGGGGAAGAAGGAGGAGGGGGGGGAGGAGAAGGAGGAGGAGGAGGAGGGCGACGACGACGAGGACGAGGGCGAGAACGAGAAGGACGAGGACAAGGTGGAGGAGGAGGACGAGGAGGGAGGAGGAGGAGGGAGGAGGACGAGGTGAGGAGGAGGGAGGAGGAGGAGAAGGAGGAGGAAGAGGACGAGGAGGACAAGGAGAGGAGGGGGGAAGAAGAGGAGGAGCAGGAACGTGAGGGGTCGGAAGAGAAATAGGAGGAGGAGGATGGGGGGAGGGAGGAGGATAAGGAGGAAGAGGACAAGGGGGATGATGACGAGGACAGGGGGGGAGGAGGAGTGGACGGGCAGGAGGAGGCGGGGGGGGAGGAAGACGATGAGAGGGGACGATGATGTGATGAGGAGGTGAAGAGGAGGAAGAGGAGGAGGGGAAAAAGAGGAGGAGGCAGATGATGAGGGGGCGTAGTTCGTTCCAGGCAGAGTGATGAGGGGGGGGGCCCTGCTGCTGTCCCCCCTGTCTTCCATCTCCATCTCCTCGTCCTCCTCGTCCTCCTCGTCCTCCTCCTTCTCGTCCTCCTCGCCCCCCCCAACTTGGCTCCTCCTCCTCCCCCCTCTCACCTGCTGCTGCTGCCCCCCTCCCCCAGGCTTCGACGAAGCCCAGTTGCCCTTGGGGGGGGCCGCCGTCACCGTGGCCTTCGAGCGCGGGTGCGCTCGCGTGAAGGGCGAGAGGTAGGCGGGGGGCTAAGTTTCGGCGGGGCGCCGCCGCCGCGGGCGCCGCCGGAGGCTAAGGTATAAGCGGACAGACGGCGCCTGGTTGCCGCAGCGAATTTGCGAGAAAAGGTGGAAGAGACATAAATTGGGAGTAAGAGGGGGGAGGAAAGGGGGGGAGGAGGAGGAGGAGGAGGAGGAGGAGGAGGAGGAGCAGGATGAGGAGCCTCCCCCTGACGACGAGACGACTACCATGCTTTTTATACCCAAAGGCTAGGGGCAAGAAACAGTAGTACCGAGTTCAAAGGCAAACAAGACGACGCGTCAATCATCTTCTTGTGCTTTCCATCGGCGGGCTTTAGCAACACCACGCCAGTGCCCTCGCTGCCCCCCCCCCAAAAAAAAAGAGGGCCCCAGGGGGGGCATCATCTATAGGCAGGGGGATGCGCTTGTCCAAGGCAAGCGCATATTCAATTATTAAATGAGAGGAGGAGGAGCAGGAGGAGGGGCCAGGAAGAGAGAGGAGCAGGAACAGGAAGAAAGGAGCAAGTCATATTTGACTCGACATTATTTCCTGGCGCGTTCCCCCGCAGATTGGATTCCATGTGATCTTAGCCCATCCATGCGATCTTAGCCCCCATCGCGCGTTCAATTCCATTAGATCCCATGCCCCCCAGCAAGTGAATGAGAGCCTCAGGAGGGTACGATGGACGTATCGAGGATCGCGTCAGATCAGTTCCTCCCCCCCCCCCCCCCCCCGGGGGGGGGGGAAGAACCCCTCTGACGCGATCCTCGTGGCACCACCAACGGCGAGACAGGGTGCCGGAGTCGCCGCCCCCCTGGCACCACCAACGGCGAGACAGGCGTGCTCGCATAGCGTCCCCCCGGCCAGTGCGGCACACCCCTCACACGTTTCGCCGTATCATCTCATCGTTCATATGATGATCATTTCATAATAACGATAATGATGAAT
The DNA here is from genome assembly GCA_963575745.1 of Prorocentrum cordatum. NCBI lineage: Eukaryota > Dinophyceae > Prorocentrales > Prorocentraceae > Prorocentrum > Prorocentrum cordatum. The sequence goes on along the minus strand of CAUYUJ010018991.1, from coordinate 122,664 downwards.
ACGAATGATAAAGGGGGTAGCGACCGCGACGGCGGCGACGGACGGCGACGACGACGACGACGACGGAAGACGGCGGCGGCGACGGGCACGGCGACGGCGACGGCGGCGGCGGCGGCGACGGCAACGACGGCGACGACGACGATGATGATGATGACGATGATGATGATAGTGATGACAATGATGATGATGATGATGATGAGGAAGGGAGGAGGAAGGGAGGAGGAAGGGTAGGGGCCGTAGTACCGGGACTGGACCTGGGACCCCGCGGGACCGGACCGGACCGGGACCGGACCCGGGACCGGGACCGGACCGGACCGGGACCGGACCCGGGACGACGACGCGGCGGCGACGACCGCGGTCCCGGGTCCGGTCCCGGTCCGGTCCGGTCCCGGTCCCAGGTGCGGTCCCGGTCCGGTCCGGTCCCGGTCCGGTCCCGCGGGATCCCGGGTCCGGTCCCGGTCCGGTCCGGTCCCGTTCCCGGGTCCGGTCCCGGTCCGGTCCGGCCCCGCGCGCGCGCGCGACGACGGCGGCGGCGGCGACGTCGGCGGCCATGGCGACGGCGGTTTCGGCGATGGCGACGGCGACGGCAGTGAGTGGCGACGACGGCGACGGCGACGAAGACGGCGGCGGCGGCGACGGCGGCGGCGGCGGCGGCGGCGACGACGAAGGCGGCGACGACGCCGCGACGGCGGCGGCGACGGCGGCGGCGGCGAGGGCGACGGCGACGACGATGTAAGTAAAATTATGTAAGTTTTCGTAACGTGTAGAACACGTGTAGAACACTATTTGCGGTTTGATGTGTGCAATGTTAAATGTGGCGCGAGCGCACCTACTTGTCAGTTATGAGAACATTCGAGAGAGTTCTGTCAATATATGCACGGCTATGTTAGGTTATGTCGCACGTATATTAGAGTCGCTGGCGATGGCTCGCGTCTGTTATTGGCTGGTGCGCGCGCTGTTGTTGGTTGTCGTGTTGGTTGCGTTGGCACTGGTGGCTGCTGGCTTGGATGGCGGTTTCTGTTTGGTTCAGTCGTTGGTGGTCGTTGGTGTAATTTGGTGTATTCGTTGTTGGTTGCTGTTTGCCGGCGTTGGTTTTTGGTTGTTGGTGTTGTCGCTGGTGGTTTGTATTGATTGGGTTGCTGGCAACGCCGCTACTTGCTTGTGATCCCTGGTGTGGTGAATTATAGCGGTGGGTCCTGCGCTGGGCGTGTCGGCGCCTCTGCAGTGATCATGTCTCGTTCCCCATTCTCTTTTTCCTCCCTGTGATTTCCTTCATCCTCTAGTGTTGTGGCAATTGGTCGACGATAATTGCGCGGTGTTGACTGTACCGCCTCCTGTTGTCGATTGTCGTGCTGGTTGCGTTGGTGTTGGTAGTTGCTGGTTCGGCGGGTGGTTATTGTTTTGTGCAGCTGTTGTTGGGCCGTGTCGGTTGTCAATCGGGTTCGTCGAGGTCGTCGTCTTGCTCTTTGGGCCGCAGATATACAGCTTCCATGTATCTGTACACATGCGACGCAAGGTTGATACATGAGAAATGACTTATGGTGGTGAGGATAATGCGATAAGGTCATTTCACTGTCAAGGGGTGGGGGGGAGTGAAGATGATCATATCAAGAGGAGAAGGATAAGGCGGAGATGGGGAGGAGGAGAAGGATAGGAGGAGGAGAAGGAGGACAAAGAGGAAGAGGAAAGAGAAATGGGGGAGGAGGGTTAGGAGGAGGAGATGGAAGAGGCGGAGGACCCCCCCCCATATATATATATATACATAGACACATATGCTACCTGAGTTCCCCACATAAAGATGTTACGGGGTTTGCGGGATCAAGGGGGCATGAACGCAGTATCAAACAATGAAGGCCCATGACGCTCAGATATTGGCATGGAATGGCCGACGAAGGCGAGGAGGGGAAGCAGCATGGGGGGAGGATGGATGCATCCTCGCCAGTATGACCACCATCATATTCATGATGAGGATGATAATCATCATTGTCATCGTCGTCGTCATCATCATCGTCGTCGTCGCCATCATCATCATCATCATCATCAGCACCATCATCATCATCACCAACCCTTCCTCATCGCCCAACTCCCCCTCCTCCGCACTCCTGCAATCCGTACACGCATGGCCCAACAATCGTCACGACTCCTCCTCATCCGCCTCCTCCTCCTCCTCCTCGCGTCCCGGAGGCGTGGGAGGGGCACGATACCTTGTAAATATTATGTTTTTCCGATGCACTCCTCGCTCAGGCGGGGCCTCCCTGGACGCGTGGGAGAGGCACGACACCTTGTAAATATTATGGTCTTCCGATACCCTCCTCGCTCAGGTGGGGCCTCCCTGGAGGCGTGGGAGGGGCGCGAAACCTTGTAACTAGTATTTCTTCGACGCCCTCCTCGCTCAGGCGGGACCTCCCTGGAGGCGTGGGAGGGGCAGGAAGCCTCGTACATAGTAAGGTATTCGATGCCCTCCTCGCTCAGGCGGAACTTCCCTGGAGGGGCGGGAGGGGCAGGACACCTTGTAAATAGTATTGTTTTCCGCCACCCTCCTCGCTTAGGCGGGGCCTCCTTGGAGGGGTGGGAGGGGCACAAAACCTTGTAAAGTGTATGGTTCTTGATACCCTCCTCGCTCAGGTGGGGCCTCCTTGAAGGGGTGGGAGGGGCACGAAACCTTGTAAATTGTATGGTTTTCCGATACCCTCCTCGGTCAGGCGGAGCCTCCTCGGAGGGGTGGGAGGGGAACGAAACCTTGAAAATAATATGGTTCTTGATACCCTCTTCGCTCAGGCGGGGCCTCCCTGGAGGCGTGGGAGGGGCACGAAACCTGGCAAATAGTATTGTTTTCCGAAACCTTCCTCGTTCAGGAGGGCCTCCCTGAAGGCGTGGGCAGCGCACGAAACCTTGTACATACTTCTTTGTATGATGCCCTCCTCGCTCAGGTGGTGCTTCCATGGAGGCGTGGGAAGGGCACGAAATCTTGTAAATCGCATTGTTGTCCAATACCCTCCCTCCTCGCTCAGGCGGGGCCTTCCTGGAGGGGTGGGAAGGGCACGAAACCTTGTAAAGAATATGGTGTTCCGATGTCCTCCTCGCTCAGGTGGGGCCTCCCTGGAGGGGTGGAAGAGGCGCGAAACCTTGTAAATTGCAGGGTTGTCCAATGCCCTCCTCGCTCGGACGGGGCCTCCCTGGAGGCGTGGGAGGGGCGCGAAACCTTCTGTATAGTATGGTTGCCCGATACCCTCCTCGCTCAGCAGGCGGGGCCTCCCTGGATGGGTGGGAAGGGCACGAAACCGTGTAAATAGTACTGTTGCCCGATACCCTCCTCGCTCAGGCGGGGCCTCCTTCGAGGGCTGGGAGGGGCACCAAACCTTGTAAATTGTATAATTGTCCGATACCCTCCTCGCTCAGGTGGGGCCTCCCTGGAGGCGTGGGAGGGACGCGAAACCTTCTAAATCGTATGGTTTTCCGATACCCTCCTCGCTCAGGCGGAGCTTCCCTGGAGGCGTGGGAAGGGCACGAAACCTTCTAAATAGTATGGTTTTCCGCTGCCCTCCTCACTCAGGCGGGGCCTCCCTGGATGGAAGGCAGGGGGATCAAATATTGTAAATAATGTTGTTTTCCGATACCCTCCTAGCTCAGGCGGGGCCTCTCTGGAGGCGTGGGAGGGGCAAGAAACCTCGTAAATAGTTTGGTGTTCCGATACCCTCCTCGGTCAAGCGGGGCCTCCCTGGAGGGGCGGGAGGGGCAGGACACCTTGTAACTAGTATGGTTTTCTGATACCCCCCTTGCTCAGGCGGGGCCTCCCTGGAGGCGTGGGAGGGGCACGAAACCTTGTAAGAATATGGCTTTCCGATACCTCCTCGCTCAGGTGGTGCTTCCATGGAGGCGTGGGAAGGGCACGAAACCTTGTAAATAGTAGGTATGGTAAGGTGTGATACGGTATTGCAGGGTATGGGATGGTAGGTATGGTAGGATATGGTACGTATCGTATGGTATGGTATGGCAGGTATGGTATGATACGGATTGGTATGGTAGGTATTGTATGTAAAGGTATGGTAGGTTTGGTATGGTAGGTATGATATGGTAGGTATGGCATGGTATGGTACGTATCGCACGGTATGGCAGGTATGGTATGGTACTGTATGGTATTGTACTGTATGGTACGGTATGGTATGACATGGTATGGTAGATAGGGTGTGGTAGGTATGATATGGTAGTTATGGTGTGGACCGGTACGTATAATATGGTATGGCAGGGCAAGTATGTAATAGTATGCTAGGTGTGGTATGGTATGAATGGCATGGTATAGGGGAAGGAAGCGGGAGGAGGAGAAGGAGAGAGTGTTTCAGGACATCAAAAAACATTCTGGATGTGGGGGAAAAACTCCCAGAACCCACCCTCCTCTTCCTTCGCCTTCTCCTCCCCCTTTTTCCTTCTCCTCTTCGTCGTCCTCTCCCTCTTCCTGCCCCTCCCTCCTTCTTGGTCGAACGATCGGGGATCCCTGTACCAGCGTCTGCTGGAGGAGCAGGAGGAGAGGAAGGTGAAGGAGGATGATGAGGATGAGGATGAGCATGAGGATGAGGAGGGGGAGGAGAAGGAAGGAGGCCCAGGGGGGGAGGCCCGAGAGACCCTCGAGGCAAGGAGGCGGCGAGGGTATCCGCGAGGTGTCCGGAGGGTATCCGTGAGGTGTCCGGGGTCAGGGCCTCCAGGGGCCCCGCGAGGAGCCTCCCCCCAGACACCTCACGGATACCCTCTGGACACCTCACAGATACCCTCTGGACTCCTCACTATACCCTCGCCGCCTCCTCGCCTCGAGGGCCTCTCGGGCACCCCCCCCGGGCCGCCTCCTCCTCCCTCCTGCCTCTCCTCCTGCCTTTCCCTCCCCATCAGCGTCGTCGTCAACGACGTCGACGATGACGTCGGCGACGATGACGCATAAGACGACGGCGCTCCGCCTCCTCCTCCACCTTCTCCTCCTCCTCTTCTCCCCCCCCTTCCTCAGCAGACGCTGGCCCAAGGATCCTCGATCGGTCGATTCAGGAGGGAGGGAGGAGGATGGAGGAGGAGGAGGAGAAGGAGCAAAAGCATTATGCTACTGGATCACCATCCGCCCCCCATGCTGTTTCCCCTCCTCGCCTTCGTTGGCCATTCCATGCCAATGCATGAATCGTCGTCAGCATGATCATCATTATCATAATCGTCATCATAATGGTCATCATCAACATCGTCATCGTCGTCATCATCATGGTTTTCATCATCATGAGCATGATCATAATCATCACCACCATCATCCTCAACCCTTCCTCATCGCCCACTCCCCTCCTCACCCTCGACATCATCCAAACTGGATTCCTTACCTGGATGGCCCACGCCGTCGTGGTCGTCGTCATCGTCGTTGTCGTCGCGGAGGACCCCAGAGAACTGCTCTCATGGAAAAATCCGTCATGTCGTCATGATGGGTTGTGGTTTCCTCATGGCCGATTTTGGTGTAATGATCGCCGTGTGTTTCATCATCACAGTTATATTGTCGTCATCCTGCTAAACCTTGTCTGACCGAATACCTATGACATCCTTATGGCTTGTTGGGGGGTGGTAGGCAGGGGGTGGTTATCACCCCCATGACTATGGGCGACGGCCCGACGAGGGTTGAATCCTAGGTGCCGAATGCCAGTGGGCTAGGTGCCGAATAGCGCGGTTACACTTTGGTCACCCTCTTCGTGGCCGAGACCGCTGTGGACGCAGTCCTGCATTTACCTGCGCTGTCAACGTCGCAGGCCACGTGCTGGGCGAAGGTGGGGGAGTCCACCTACTGGGGTGGCTTCAGTATCCCCCCACGCAAGAAGGGGAAAAACGAAGAGGTCCGGCGATCAGTCGCCCACCGGCTCTTCGAGGAACTCGACAGGGTGCGGGGCCGCGCGTCCAAACACGGAGCCGGCGCATACCTCGCCGGGGACCTCAACCCTGGGCCTGATATCGCAGAAGCCATCGCCGGGCACCTCGCGGCCAGAGGCCTTGTTGACGGCATTGCGGACGATGTGGCCACGCACGCCGCTGGGCGTCGCCTGGGCGTTGCGTGGGGGCCGCGTGACCGAGGCGAGGCGGGCGTGAGTGCACACGATGGCCGGCACTGCCGCGGCGCGGGCTGCTTGGACCCGGGGTGCGGACGAAGAGAGGAGGTATTTGTGAGCAAGGACCTAGACCACCACCCGGTCACGTGGCGAGATCTAGCAGCGGGCTTGGGGACCTGGCCAGCGAAGCCCACCGTGCGATACCAAGGGGGGTCTTGGAGTGGCACGAGGCGGTCAGCGTCCACGGCGGCAAGGCATTCGCACTCGCGCAGGCTCGGCCCGACTGCGCAGCCCAGCGTGGCGAAACGCACCCGAGCAGGATGCGGCAAAGGCATTGGCCGCAGCGGCCTGGGCTTGGCGCGTGACCATGACCCTCGCGGCCTTCGCGGCCGGCCTGGGCCGGGTCGCAGGACTGGCATCCCCGCGGGCTCGCAGGGACGTCTCCAGCGGTGAAGCGGCGGCATTCCGGGCGCTGACGGAGGCGGTGCGGAGGCGGCGCAGCCGCGCCGCGGCAGCGGAGGCGGAGGCGCAGGTGCAGCGGGCGCGCGCAGCTTTGAGGAAGGCGAGAAGCGACGCCCGGGTCAGCGCACGGCGAGCCCTAGGCCGCCTATCCGCCACGAACCCGCAGGCGGCGGCGGGGGTGCTGCGCCGGCTTATCGCTGGACCCCGCCTGGGGCTCCCGTTGGCCATAAACGACCCGGAAAACCCTGGCCGCCAACTCGTTGGGCCGGACGAGGTACTAGAAGGGGCGGCCAAGTACATCCTCCGCCGCGACAACCCGCCGTGGGCGGAACAGTGGGACGAGCAGCACAACGCAGCTCTCACCGATGCGGTGAACAGGATCCGCGCAGAGGCGCAGCAGGACTTGAGGCGATGGGCGCCCGCGGAGGAGTTCACGCTGGAGGAGCTCGAGGCCGGGATGCGCCGCATCAGAGTGGACGCCCGGTGCCGGGGACTCCCATATGCAGCAGTCCTCAGCGGCCACGTCGCAGCGGCGCAGACACTGCGGCTGATGGCGTCGGGCGTCGCTGCCAGCATCTGGCTCGACCAGGGCAACTATCACGTGGCCAAGGAGAACAAACAGAGGCCAGCATGATTACGAAGGATTTCGCGTTCTGGCCCTGATCTCGGCCGAGGGCCGCGTCCTCCAAGAGCTCTGGGCGCAGCGCTACATGGGGGCCATCCGCGCAGCGCTGCCCGACGAGCAGGAGTCAGGGGGCGATTGCCTGGCCGCGGGGCTGCTCGACCTGGAGTGCCGCGCGGTGTGCGCGGGACAGGGGCGACCGCGCGTGGAATTGTTCACCGACGAGGCCGAGGCATTTGACTCGCAGGACCGGCGGTCGGCCATGGTGGCGGTCAACGAGCGGGCGGGCGTGCGTGGCAAGGCCTGGCTCCTCCTCTACTCCATGATGGATGGCGCGACAGTGGTGGTAGTGGCGCACGGGCACCGCTCGCGGAGGATCCACCCGCGCGTCGGCATGCCGGAGGGGTGGGTCCTGAGCCCGCCCCTGTGCTGCCTCGGCAGTGCGGCCAAGCTGGAGCTGGCTGGTTCGAGCCCAGCAGTCGGCCTCGGCATTGACCCATGCCCAGAGGCTCTCCGGGCTTTCCACGGGGCCTGGGATTCAACGGACGTGGAGAACCTGGACGAGGAGGAGGTGGCTCAGCGGCTTGTGGAACGCGACGCAGGAGCAGACTGGGACGAGGTAGTGGCAGGGGCGTCATCAGCAGACGCAGTCCGGCCCAGCCTGCTGGACGCCACAGCAACGATACGCGTGGGCTTCCGGGCGTTCGTCGACGACGTCCGGGCACCAGCGTCGTCCAGAGGCCACAGTGGAAGCAGCTGCGCAAATTCACCGCGCGCGCCTGCGCTCCGGGCCCACCAAGACGGCGGCGGTGGCGCAGGGCCTCAGAGACACCAGGCCATGTGGCCCAGTATCTTTTGTCCCGGAGTACAGATGCCTGGGCACGGCGCGAGATTCGGGCCCGCCCGGACAGGCGCCCCTCCGCGCGTGCATTGCGGCGGCGCAGGACTTGGGCCGCCTCCATGTGCGGGCGATGCAGGACAGCGGCATGCTGCTGAGCACGCAGGACCAGGTGCTCTGGACCTCCACTCGGCCGGGGTCCGTGTACGGCCTCGAGCTCTGCGTGCACGTCGCCGGCTTCGACAAGGAGGTGAACCGTGCCCAGGACAGATGGGGGCGCCTGCTCCTGGGCATCACCTGGCCGATCGCGCGCGTGACAATGCTTGACGAGTTGGGCTGGAAAGTGCGCTTGGCGATGCACTACCGTGGCCTCGCGGCCATGCTGCGGGCGCGCGTGCACTTGGACCCTCAGTATATATGCGCAGGTGCGGGCCGTACTCAAGGCCTCCGAGGCAGTCCCCAGCAGCTGGGCGGCACGCGTTCAGT
>CAUYUJ010018991.1:59197-111697 GCA_963575745.1 Prorocentrum cordatum | reverse complement strand
CCCTGAGGGTGACAGGGAACGCCTCACGGCAGCCCTGGAGGCCCGAGGTGGCCCCATCTTGCCCCTGCTGGAAACGGTGGAAGACCGGACCCCCACTCCTCCCTCCCAGGGAGATGGCGCGGCAGGGAGCGCTGGGGCCGCCCCGGGGCTCCCTGCCGCCGCCGCGCCAGGGGCGTATGGCCCAGGCTCGCGAGGGGCCCCCCTTGTGGCAGCCGAGGCAGCGGCACCGTCCACGGCGGACATCTTGCAGCCGCCACTCGACGCCCCTGCGGATGCGGACGATGACGGAGGACTTGAAGCAGGCCTCTACGACGACTACCTGGACGACCAGGTGACGGACGAGGACGCGTACCACGAGATTGGCTTCGTCAATCTGGATTGGTGGGGCGCCATCGGGTGGGGCCGCATCCTGCTGCAGGGCGCGCCCACCACAGCCATGATCCCCGACAGCATGGCTGCCGCCGTCAGCCACGCGAAGGTGCGGCTGTGCTTGGCGATCGAGCAGGCCCGCCAGGGCAACGATGATCCGGCGTCGCGCACGCTGACGCGGCTGTGGAAGGTGTTCTTATCGTTGGATGGGTTGCTGTTCAGTGAAAATGCGACCCCGACTCCGACGACACGACGAGAGCGTCTCCAGGAGCGTTTGCAGTGGATTCAGGACGGCCAATGAGATGTCGCCTGGCTTTCCATGGAGGACCAGACGCGCACCGCGGTCACCGCGAAGGGCCGCGAGGATCACGTCGCGGCCCGCGTTCGCCGTGTCACCGAGCTGGCACGAGCTGGCGAGATGTCTCGGGCGGCAGCGGCAGTGTGGCCCCAGGGTGACATGGCGGATGCAGCGGCGGTGGTGAGGAAGTTCAGCATCACCCAGCAGCCTGCGGCGCCTCGCCCAGGCGAATGGGCCCCCCCCCCCCGGCACTGGGGCCGCCCCGCATGGGCCAGGGGGGGGGGCCCGCAGTGGCGGGGGCCGATGTGGCGATGCCGCCAGCCACGCCCCCTCACGAGCTCGACGGTGCGGCAGAGCTCCACCACCGTGTGGCCAACCACCTCAAGCGTCAGTCTGGCCGCTTTCCCCCGCCGCGGCGGGGCGGGGCCTGGAGGAGGACGCTACGAGCACTGGGCCCCGCTCTAGCACGCCGAGGACGGGGCGGAGGCGGTGTCCAACACGCTGGCGCGCCTGGCCATCGGCGACCTTCCTCCCGAGGCCCTCGCCGCCTTGACGGCGGCGCGCCTCGCAGACATCCCCAAGGCTACCCCTGGGGACGTGCGAGTCCTGGGCTGTGGGAATGCCACCCGCCGTATGGTGGGCCGCAGCGCTGCCAAGGTCCACCACAAAGACATGCGGGCGGCGGTGGGGGACCAACAGTTTGGCCTGGCCGAGGATGGATGCGGTGCCCTCCATCGACGTCTATGCACGATGGCCAACTCGAGCCCAGGCAAGTGGGTGGTGGCGGTGGACCTCGGGGATGCGTTCAGCAACATCCCCCGAGACCTCGTGAAGGAGGCCGTGCGCACCAAGGTGCCCGCCCTGGCGCCGCTAGCGGAGGCCTGGCTCCCTGCTCGCACACGCCATGTGGCGGGGGGTGGGTCCCAACCCGCCCAGCTGGTCGACCAGATCCGTGGCCTCGACCAGGGCTGCCCGATGAGTCCAGGCTTCTACGCGGTCGGCACCGCGGATGTTCTCAGCATCGGTCGCATGGCCGTGCGCGCGGTGGACATCGAAGGGGATTGCCTGGCGTTCTTGGACGACGCGTACTTCGCGGGCACCGCGGCCGCCGCGTTCCGCGGCTTGGATGCCTGGCGAGCCCGCATCGAAGCCCACGGCATGAAGCTGAAGATGTCCAAGACCCAGATCTGGTCCCCAGATCCCCACGCTGTCCTGCCGCCGGAGTTTGCGGAGTACGCCCAGCACCGCGTCCAGAAGCTCAAGGCGGTGGGGTCTACCCTGGCCTACACAAACCACGACGTGGACGCCGACTGGAGGGGCGTCCCGCTCACGGATTTTGCCGTCCCGGAGGACCTCGACGAGGGTGGCCTCGCGCCGGCTGGCGGTGCCGGGGCCGCCCCGGGTGCCGCCACGCCACTCCCCTGCGGCGAGGCCTTTCTCCAGAAGCAGGACCGCTACTTCCGAGAGCTCCTGGCGCTCCGCACGCATGGGCTGTCGGCCTTCGACGCCTTCCAGTTGATGCGGATCTGGTCGAGGGGCGCCTGCGTCCACATCCAGCGGGCGCCCCCGCTCACGACGGCGTGGGGCCGCAGGGTGGATGACGGAGCGGTCGCCTTCGTCAACGCCCTCCTAGGGGTCACGGCCGCCCCCCGTGAGCAGATCTTCATGAAGGTCAGCGACGGAGGGCTGGGCTGTGGCAGTGCCGAACAGCGCGGTCCCGCTGCCCTCCTGGCGCCCTGGGAAGCCGGGATCCACGCGGCTGCCCAGGAGCTCCGAGAGACGACAACGATCGGCTTCTTTCGGCGGTGGCCGGGCCTTGGCCGTGCCCTCTCGGCAGCGGACGAGGAGCAGGGACGGCTGGCAGGAGGCCGTCGCCCCCAGAGTGACCGTTGGCAGGGCCTTCTGGAAGGGCGGAAGGGCAAGGACCAGAAGACGTACACCCAGCACGTACGGGACCACGCCACCAAGACGTTCTTGGCCGCGCTGCCGGTGACGGCGGCGGCGGCGGTGCATAGTGCCTCGGGCAGCTCAGCGGGCGCCTGGTTGGATAACTTCGAGGGGGTCTCGCCCCTCGCCGACCACGCGTTCTGCATTGCGGCCGAGAGGCGCATGCACCTGCCGCTGCTGCAGTCCGAGTGCACGTGCCAGAACCGACCGGCAGCGCCCGCGCGCGCGATGGCGCAGGTCGGCCTGGCGTGTGGCCGCACGGTGGACGTCCGTGGTGTTCATGCGCTCAACTGTCCCAGGGGAGGTGGCCCGATGCGCCGCCACAACGCCATCCGAGATGCCGTGGCGATCTGGTTGCGCGGGGTGGGCCACCACGCCCAAGTGGAGCAGGTCATCCCAGAGTGGCGCACGGAAGAACAGGGCGCGGCCACATTGGACGTCGTTTACCATGGAGGTGTCCATGGCCGAGTATGTCTCGACATCAGCTTGGTGGACGAGGTGGCCGTGGCCCAGACGGGACGGCCGCATCAGGCATCCCTGCAGCGCAGAGAGAAAGTGAAGCACCGTAGGTACCCATTTTCTGGCCTGGTGCCCTTTGTTCTCGATGTCAACGGCCGCTGGGGCGCAGAGGCGGAGACGTGGCTGCGCCGTGCCGTTGGGGAATTGCCCGAGGCCGAACGGCCCGCAGCACGCTCATCCCTGCGCTCGGCAGTGGCCAACGCCCTGCAGGGCCAAATCGCTGAGCAGGTCGCCCTGGCGACGGAGGACGTAGTCGGGCTGGATGCCGGGGCCGCCCCGAGCGTCCGGTCTTGACTAGATGTGGCTCCCTCCCATTTGCGTGCGCCCCCTGACCCCCCCCTTCCTCCTCGCCTTCTGCTGCCCTGTTCAGTCGTAAAAAGTTTGTCACATCTGCAGCGTGCACGGTATTGTTCAGTTCCCTTGTAGCGTGCATGATGCGCTCTCGCTTTGTCATGGCTGTCCTGCACGCCGCGTTGTGCAGCCACCCTGCCTTGTGCGCGTCGTGCTCCCGCCATGCCATATCCGTTGTGCTCTTAGTCTCTGTCTTGGGCTGCTCTCTCAACCCACCCGTGCTGAGCCTTCATGCCGCCAGCAGCACCTGTTCGAGACCACTGGTTAAGGAGGCGTCAAGAGGCGGTCGAGATCGGGGCCGCCCCGCGGGTCCTGGGGCCGTCGGCGGCCCGCCGTCCGCTTTGTCGCCCGCCCGCGACGTGGTTTCCTCGCCCCCCTTTCCCTTCTCCTGCCCGCCCAGGGCCCCGAACGGGGGTCAGGCCGTTTTCCGCCTGCGCAAGGGGCGGTTCCCTCGCACCTGGAGCCGTTGGTTTCAGCCTTTAGTCTTCATGTTTTACCTTTGCCCCGCCTTGGCAGTTGGCCGCCCCATTTTGGTTCGGTGTACAGCCTCTCCCCCTCCCCTCTCTTCCTCGGCAGCTGTTTGGCTCGTGAGGTCTTGTCTCGCACAATCTCTCGAGCTGCATCTCCCGTGCCATCCTTCCGACCAAGGGATGGCGCCCAAGTTCTCGAAGCCCGCGCCGATGCCGTGGCCTGCTAAGACGCACGCCGACTCGCCCAATCACGACGCGGCGCCTCTTCGTGAGGGGTTGGCGTCGAAGGCTAAGGCGAAGGCTGAGGCCCGCGCGAAGGCCAGCGGTGCTACAGCGGCCGACGCGCCCACTTCCAAAGCGGGGCCTGTGCAGCGCCCTGGCCAGCAGGTGAGCGTGTCGGAGAGCGAAGACGAGGGGTTCGACGTGATGTCTGAAGCGGCGACCTTTCGGACGGCGCCGACACTCCCACGGGATCAGCGACGCCTGCCGAGGACGCCGACGGAGGCGGCGGTGCGGGGGCCGCCCCCAGTGCCGCCGCATCCGATGGCGCCTCGGACGGACGCCCCACGGCGACGGCCGAGGCGCCTGCTGGGGCCTCAGCGATGCCCACGTCGGCGGTGGTGCCAGTGACGAGTGCCGCCCTGGCAGCGGCAGCCACCTACGCCAACTTCACCACGGAGCAGCGCCGTGGGTTGGACGCGATCACCCTCGCGCTCCACAACCTCCAGTCGCGGGAACAGGCCGTGGGCGGCCGCGGCGGCCGAGGTGCGCGTAGCGACGCCAACGGCGGCCGCTCCGTGGACGATGAGACCGCCAGTGAGGCCCCGAGTGCAGCGACCACGGGTGCCCTCAGCGGTCATGGAGGCAAACGCCGCCGCCGACGCAGCAACAAGGCCGTCTACGGCCAGGCCCCCCCGCCGAGCGACGGCACACCTGCCGCGCTCGAGGACGTCGAGATGATGGCGGAGGAGGACGACGCCGAGGCGGGCTACGTCCACTGCATGGGTGCGTACTGGGTCCCGCCGCAGCGCCTGGGCTGGTGTCGGGTGTGCACAGAGCTGGGCGACTGGAAGATCATGATGGTGGAGTACGTGGACGAGCTCAGCTGTGGGGAGATGCGCCGCTACGCTGAGGCTTCACAGCGCAACCAGAAATACCCCGCGCTGCGGAGGGGCACACAGGGACAGTACAAGCTGTACACGTGCTCGCGCTGCGTGGCGACGGCGCAGAACATCACCGAGCAGGAGGCCGTGACGCGCGCAGCGCGCCTGAACAAGGGCGCAGGCTCCACCGACCACGCCGCCAAGCGAGTGGCGAAGTTCCGTGCGAGCTTCGACTACATCAAGGAGGGCATGGACGTGCTGGTGGGACTCGCGCTCTCCGAGGAAGGCTTGCTTGCCCTGCGGAGGTCAACAGGGGGCGTAGGGGTGGGCATCGATCCCGAGAGCACGGGCGCCCCCCCCCCAGCCACGGAAACGGTGGCGGAGGGGGTCGGTCGCCCGATGGCGAGGGAGGTGGGGGTGGTGCCGTGGCCGCCCCGTGCGCCACCTTAACCTCTCGAGGATGGGCCTCCCCGTGACGAGGAGAACGACCTCCAGCCCGACATCGATGCTGAGGACCAGGAGCACCAGCTGACCGACGTCAAGACCGCGGAGGAGGCCACGGACATCGAGCCCCTGCTGCGGCTCGGCCTCTCCAAGAAATCGCTGAAGCGTATGGCGCGGGCCTATGGCGCCCCCACATTCGAGACCATGCGCGCCCACATGCTGGGAGGCCTGGGGTCCATCCTGGAGAAGAATGAGGACATGGTGAGGGGCACAGAGGCGCAGGACAGGGTCCAGAAGTGGCTCGACGCGCTGAATGAGGAGGCAGGGGATGATGTGGGAAGACTGAAGAAGGGCCTCCTGGAAGCCTCGGGGGTCGCGGACGCACACCTGGGACACAAACGTGCCTGGAGGGAGGAGTGTCAGGGCAACGCCGCGGCGCAGGAGGCCCGCCGCCGCATGGGCGACTACACGGACCAGTTCTACCGTGGCAAGGGCTTCACGTTCAACCTGTACTACAAGTGCTCGGCCAACAAGACCTGGGACAACCCCAGGGGATGCTGCTCGGGGATCCGATCGGATCGCTGGACGCAGCTGCCCACCTGCGCGCAGGAGGCGGCGGGGGAGACGGGCCAGCGCTGGTACTGCCACTGTGGTGCGCGCTACGCGGCCTCCTACGGCGTCTGCATCGAGTTGATAGAGGAGGAGCTGAACCCGCCACGTGCGTACTACACGCACGCGGAACACCCCGAGGAGGACACCCGCGACTTGAAGGCCCTGCTGCGCTACGACAAGCTCAAGAAGGAGGAGATACCTGTGTTTAGTGCTGTGGACCTCCTGCAGTACCTGCCCAAGGTCGAGCCGCTGGCAGTGGGTACCGTCTTCAAGCGCTACGCTCCACACCAGCCGCAGTTGGAGGGCCACTATGCGCTAATGGAGGGGCTCTCCTGGGAGAGCCTAACCGAGTTCAAGTGGACCGACCTGTGCGCGCAGGTCGCCCGGGAGCTGAACGACCCAGAGTGGGCGGGCTACAGCAAGAAGACGCGGAATAAGGCCAAGAGGGAGCGCCTGGAGATGGCGTAGAGGGAGCTGGCGCTCTACGAGCGCCGCCACAACCTGCGGGAGGGCAGCCACACGGGCGTCGGGGGTGGCACAGGGGTCGCCCCGCGCGCCACCCCCGTCCGCACCGCCAGCGCCCCTCCAGCGGGTGGGGCCCGCGGCAGCCAGGACCCGCCACCACCGCCTGTCGGCGCCCCGCCAGCGGCCATCATGGCCCCTCCGCCGCCGCCGCTGACGGCGCCCCCAGTGGCGCCGCCGCCGCCGACGGACCCGCCGCCGCAGACGGACCCGCTCCCGCATCAGATCCCAAGTGTTGCAGCCCTGAACGTGGCCCTCGGCGAAGATCTCGAGCGCCAGATCGTTGGGCCCTCAGGGCAGGCGGGCGGCAGCGGCGACCTCGGGGGAGAAGTGCAGGCGCTGCCGCCGCAGGTCGTCGCAACCATTGCGCAGGGAGCAGGCCAGCCCGCCTGAATGATGAAACCCAGCAGGCCCACGGCATCGGATAATTCTATGCCCTAGGGGAGGCTACGTGGGCCCATGCCAAGATCTCGTGCCTGCCACTCTCAGAGGTGCTGCACCAGTAGGTCTGCTTACGCCGAAGCTGCAGCAACGCCGCCTTGCCCGCGAGCGCGGCGTGCCCACAGTGGTGCCCCCCCTCGCGACGCAGCACCTGTTGCTTTAGCCTCCGCTCTGCGTGCGGTCATCTGTGCGCCTTACCACTCTGGCCTGCCAATTGGCTTGCCACCTTGGCCTCCTCTCACGCCCACTTGCGCTCGTGAGCCTCGCTGGCGGTGCTGGGGCCGCCCCGTGTGCTGCCGCGGCGCCGTTGGGCGCCTAGCCAGTTTGGCTTGCCATCCTGGCCTCCTCTCGCGCCTTCCTGCGCTAGTTGGCCTCGATGACGGTATTGGGGTCGCCCCGTGTGCTGCTGCGCCGCCGCTGACGCTTCAATTCGGGCCGTAGGGGCCAGCTGCCCTCGGATAAGCGCCCGCCGCTGCATGCACGTCAGACCCGCCCTTTCACCCAGAAGAGGTGCCCGCTACAAACTGGCAATGAGGCAGCCACAAGGACGCTCTTCCCAAGGTGGGTGAGCCGTGGTGATGTGGTGCACGAGACCGCCAGCAGTAGTAGTAGTAGTAGTAGTAGTAGTAGTACTAGTAGTAGTAGTAGTAGTAGTAATAGTCGTAGTACTAGTAGTAATACTAGTAGTAGTACTAGTAGTAGTAGTGGTAGTAGTAGTAGTAGTAATAGTAGTAGTAGTCGTAGTAGTAGTAGTAGTCGTAGTCGTAGTGTAGTAGTGGTAGTAGTAGTGGTAGTATAGTAGTAGTAGTAGTTAGTAGTAGTAGTAGTAGTAGTAGTAGCTGTAGTCGTAGTAAGTAGTAGTGGTAGTAGTAGTAGTAGTAGTCGTAGGCAGTAGTAGTCGTAGTCGTAGCAGTAGTAGTCGTAGTAGTAGTAGTAGTAGTAGTCGTAGTAGTAGTAGTAGTAGTAGTAGTAGTAGTAGTAGTAGTCGTAGTAGTCGTAGTCCTTAGTCGTAGTAGTAGTAGTAGTAAGTAGTAGTAGTAGTTAGTAGTAGTACAGTAGTAGGAGTAGTAGTACTAGTCGTAGTAGTAGTAGTAGTAGTATAGTAGTAGTAGTAAGTAAGTTAGTCGTAGTAGTAGTAGTAGTAGTAGTAGTAATGTAGTAGTATAGTCGTATTAGTATGTTAGTAGTAGTTTGAGTAGTTGTAGTAGTAGTAGTTGTAGGGTGTTGTGCTGGTGAGTGGTGGTGGTGGTGGTGGTTTGGTTTGTAGTTGTTGTTGTTGTAGTTAGTAGTCGTATGTAGTCGTTAGTCGTAGTTTCGTAGTAGTAGTAGTTGGAGTAGAATCTGTAGAAGGTCCATTATTTGTTGTGTGGTTAGTGTAGTAGTAGTAGTAGTAGCGTGTGAGTTGTATTCAGTTTGTAGTAGAGTAGTTGTAGTAGTAGTAGTAGTAGTGTAGTAGGTCGTTGTCGTGAGTAGTAGGTCGTAGTCGTTGTAGTTAGTAGTAGTAGTATTTGTAGTAGTTGTTAGTTGCGATAGTAGTAGCAGTTGTAGTTGTTCTAGTTGTAGTGGTTGTAAGTAGTTAGTAGTAGTGTGTAGTAGTAGTTATTTGTATTGGTGGTAGTAGTAGTAGTAGTAGTAGTAGTAGTAGCCGTTGTAGTTGCCGTAGTCTTAGTTGTCGTCTGAGTGTCGTAGTAGTTTAGTGGTTGTTGTTGTCGTTGCTGTAGTAGTCGTTGTGTGACCACGATGGTAGATAATAATCGTATAGTAGTAGTAGTAGTAGTAGTAGTAGTAGTAGTAGTAGTAGTAGTAGTAGTAGTAGTAGTAGTAGTAGTAGTAGTAGTAGTAGTCAGTAGTAGTAGTCAGAAGTAGTAGTAGTAGTAGTAGTAGTAGTAGTAGTAGTAGTAGTAGTAGTAGTAGTAGCAGTAGTAGTAGTAGCAGTAGTAGTAGTAGTAGTAGTCGTAGTAGTGGTAGTAGTAGTCGTAGTAGTACTAGTAGCAGTAGGTAGTAGTAGTAGTTGTTGTAGTAGGTAGTAGTAGGTAGGTAGTAGTAGTAGTAGCAGTAGCAGTAGTAGTAGTAGTAGTAGTAGTAGTAGTAGTAGTAGTAGTAGTAGTAGTAGTAGTAGTAGTAGTAGTAGTAGTGGTTAGCGGTAGTAGTAGCAGTCGTAGAAGTAGCAGTTGTAGTAGTTAGTCGTAGTAGTTAGTAGTAGTAGTAGTAGTAGTAGTAGTGGTAGTCGTAGTAGTAGTAATACTACTACTACTACTACTACTACTACTACTACTACTACTACTACTACTAGTAATCGTAGTATCACTATTATTATTATTACTACTACTACTACTGCTGCTACTACTACTACTAGTTCTAGCAGTCCTAGTAGTAGTCGGTGTCGTAGTCGTATGTAGTCGTTGTCTTAATCGCAGTCGTGGTCGTAGTCGTTGTCGTAGTCTTCTTGGTAGCAGCCGTGTACTAGTCGTGGTAGCAGTCGTTGTCGTAGCCGTGGAAGAAGTAGTCGCAGCATCAGTCGTAGTTTCGTCCGTTACAGTTGGCAGCCGTATTCGTATGCGCAAGGTCGTAGTTCCATTCGTAGTCGCAGCCAATACCATAGTCGCACTAGCCGCAGTCGTGGTAGTGGTCGTGCTCGAGGAGGAGGAGGGGGTGGAGGAGAAGGAGGAGGAGGAGGAGGAGGTCGAGGATGATGATTAGGATGAGAAGGAGGCAGGGAGAGAAGGCAGGACGAGGAAGGAAGAGGAGGAGGGAGGAGCAGGAGGAGGGGGAGGAGGAGGAGGAGGAGGAGGAAGAGGAGGAAAAGCAGGGAGGAGGACGGAATTGTCCGCCCTCTCCGTCGCATGCATCTCCGACGTGGGCGTCCACCCAGGAACGCGGATCGGCCCCAGGCGGCCACTTTCTCGGGCGCGCAAGGCGTCGTTTTTATACAAGCCTCGACACCTGGAGCGCAGGCATCCTCATACAAGGACCGCGCCCCGCGCACGCTCGGGCCCTCCGGTCAGTGAGGCGCCCGCCCCCCCGGCAGGGAGTGGGGGGCCGGCGCAGATGTGGCAACACGTCGCGCAGTCCTTGGACCCGATTGCCGGGACCACGGGTCTTGGGGTAGGAAGTCCGAAGGATTCCTAGGAATTCCTAATGATCCCTAGGGATTCCTAAGGATTTCGTGAATTCCGAAGGATTCCCAGGAATTCCTGAGGATTCCTAAAGATTCCTAGGGGTAGGTCGGGAGCCTTGAGACGGGGGTCCATGCAAACGGGGGTCGGCCACGGCACCGGATCCTGCAGGATCCTGCGAAGACCCCCCCTGGCTGACCCGGGTCAGCGAGCCGCTCGTGGCCGCGAGGCGGCCGCACATTTTGGCTGACCCGGGTCTGCGAAGACCTGCGTTGCAGCTTTTTTGTTTCTTTTCCTGCATTGCAGTTTTTGGTTTCCTGCTGACCCGGGTCTGGATTGACCCGGGTCAGAAGATCCCCGGATTGACGGTCCGATTTTCGTGGGATGTTTGCAGCGGGGGCCTCGCGTCAAATTTCAGATTGGGTCTCGTCATTGTTAGGATGGCCCCGTCGGGCCAACCCGAGTCCCCCGTACCCGAGTCTTACGTCTCCCTGGTAGGTGCCTCGCGCACGCCCGCCAGAGCCTCCGCCCGAGGGCGCCCAGCGGACTCCGCCTGCGCCGCGTGGGAGGTGTGCGCGCCGCTGGGCGACGGATGCGACGGCCTGCCCCTCGGACCTCCGGCCTGCCGCGGCCGCCGCCGCGGCCGCCGCCCGCCGCGGCCGCCGCCGCCGCCGCCGCCGCCGCCGCCGCCGTCGTCGTCGTCGCCGTCGTCGTCGTCGTCGTCGTCGTCGTCGTCGTCGTCGTCGTCGTCGTCGACGCTGTCGTCGTTTGCCCCTCGTCCCTCCCCCGCTTCCCTCCCCCGCTTCCCCCCTCCTCCCTCCTCCCTCTTCCCTCCTCCCTCCTCCCTCTTCCCTCCTCCCTCCTCCCTCCTCCCCTCCTCCTTCCCTCTTCCCTCCTCCCTCCTCCCTCTTCCCTCCTCCCTTTTCCCTCCTCCCCCGCTTCCCCCTCCCGGCCTCCGCCGCCCCCGCTCCTGCTGCCGGCCCCTGCTCGTCCTCCGGCCCCCGCTTTCTCGCTCTCTCCCCCCCCCTTCTGGTCGCCGCCGTCGTCGTTGTCGTCGTCCTCCCCCTCTTTCTGCCACCTTTGGCGCTCAGAGTTTTTTTTGTTGTTTGAAAGAAAAAATAGAAATAACAAAAACAAAGAAAAACAGAAACAATAAAAAAAAACCTTTGGCGCTCAGAGTGCGACGTGCTGTCCCGCCCGCGCCCGCCGCGGCGCCCGAGCGAGGTGCGGCGCAAAAGTCGTCTGCGCTCCTGCTCCTCCTCCTCCTCCTCCTCCTCCTCCTCCTCCTCCTCCTCCTCCTCCTCCTCCCCCTCCTCTGCCTCCTCCTCCTCCTCCTCCTGCACAGTCGTCTGTTAAAGCGTGCAAGAGTTTCACGGATGGAGGGTGGGCTGCTTTCAAAGTGTGGCTCTCGCACTAGCGACGTGCACACTCGTCGTAATTATTTGTCAGAGTTTCACAGATGGAGCGCGGTTCTTTTTCAGAATGTGGTTGTCGCCTTCGCGCCACGCGCATTCGCTGTAGCAGCTAGTAGCAGATTCAAGGATTCTCATGGTTGACGTCCCAGAAGCTGTGTTTCGGCACGGTTGCGGATTGCCACGGCGCGATCGTCACGTTGATTCGCGGTTCTGGTGTCCCAGGAATAGTGTTTTGGCACGATATAGGATCGTCAGGTCGCACCATTAGCGTTGATTTGCTGCGCTGCAATCCCAGGAACGGTGTTTTGGCACAGACGGCTGTCTTCCAGTGGGGCTCTTCCCGGAGTGAGGACGTCCTTACAGGAGCCTGTGAAGAGGGAGCTCTTGACACCAACACCAATTTCGGCGGTGTGCCTCCACCGAAGGAAGAAGATCCCGATCTCGGTGATGGTGGTAATATTCTGGCTCCCAAGGTGGCCGAAATGTTACCACCAACACCGAACATCTAGGATCATCTTCCCCCTGTGGAGGCAATCCCCTGGGCTGGTGCTGGTGCCGATTTCCAGGCCTCCTACAATGCAACATCGATGACGAGTCTTGGGTTGGCACTGGCCCGCCTCCTGGTCGTCGCCGTCCTCCTCCACGCTCGAGTACGAGCCTGCGGGCGCGCCCGCTGCCACTATGGCTCAAGCGCGCAAGCGCGGCATAGCACGTATGAAGGTAATGGGAAGACCTTCTTATCTTTGCTACCTCCGATGTTACAGTCGGGGCCCTGAAGAAGGAACCCTTGTCGTTGGGGAGGGGCTCGGTGCTCCTTGATTGTTTCACAGCTTGCCTCAGGTTTTCCTATGGTTTCCGAAGGGAAATCGAAGTTGAACTTATGGAACAAAGGGGCCTCGTTCCTTATTTAGGGTTCCTTAGGTCAGCGCCCCGACTGTATCTCCAATGTTACCAGTGTCGCCATGTTTTTATCATTGCCACCCGCAATTCCAGTTCGTATCGGAGTTGGTGCAAGCCAGCTCTAGCACCAACACACGGGACTGCGCGGAGCGTGATGTAGGCGCGCATTCGCACTTCCCCACAACTCTTAACTGGTATCACCCTTCGCTCCTTGAGCAGCTGTTGCTTACGGCTGTTTTCCAGCCCCGCGAACAATTCGGCCCGGGCAGTCACAGGCGTGTGAGTCCCTGTGAGAACCCGGCTGCAAGGGCAACAGCAACTGATGGCTATGTGCAGGTCGCCTGCCCACATAAGTGCCACGACTCCCAGGTTGCCTCACAACCGCCCATTACTCGCCGCGGAACGCAGTCTCTTGCGTTGGGCCGCATGACTGGCCCAGTTCTCGGATCCGGGTTGTGCGCAGTAGTGCTGGCTTATTTCCTGGTGAGAACGGTGCGCACCGAGATTGACAAATTGTTGCTTAATGTTCTTGTTTCACCTCCCTCAGCACCGACTCAGGGTCACAGCGCCGCAGCGGTTGTCTCAAGCGTCATGCTGGCTTTCTTCCATGTGCGGGCCCGAGTCCCAAGATGCCTGCACAGTTCTGTGAGCAGCGGAGGGCAACACCTCATTACCAGCTTGCCGCAGCCAGCCAGACGGCCAGCCCTGTCGACCGCGAGGGCTCTCTCATCTCGCAGTAGGCTGCCGCAACTCTGAGAACAGCATGAACGTCTTCGTCGCGAATCCCTGGCGGCCACAACTCGCCAAGCACCCGACATTATGCCCGCCGTGGCACTTCAGCACCGCGTGCGCTACGGGGCGCCAGCGCGGCAGCGCGGCGCGGCAGCGCGGCGCCGCAGAGGTCAGCGCCATACTACTGCCTATGCCTCCTTACAAGCCAGTCGGTATTCATCACGGTGGCCCGGCGCTCTGGCCACGATGTGCTGCCGGAAAACGGCTCGCGACGTCGGACGCGACAGTGGCCGCCCACCCCCAGGCTCTTCGAAGACCAGCAGCGATGGGAGATCTACGAACGACCGAGGTAGGCACCTGCGACACTGCGCCGCTGTTGGCTGCATCCAGGCAGCATCCGCTCACCAGACCAGCACGACGACCAGTCAGCAGACGCGATTGGAAATGACCAGCAACTAGAAACACACTGCCGCAAACAACAGAGCAAACCGCGTCTGCGCGCTTGCGAAGCAAGGCGGGCGCGTGTTCTCCAGCCGCGCTGCAATCCAAGCGCCGCCGCGGCCAGCTACGCCCGCTGGCACTTACTCACCAAAGAGTGCTGAAGGCGAGCGGCTACGCTGGCGGTTTGCAGGATGCAGAGCCAGTGGGCGAACCTGGCGGGACGGCACGACCAATGTCGCGGCGTGAGCGCACGCCAGGCACGACCTTTGTCGGGCACCCACGGGCAGTGCCCTGCTCTTGGCTGCTACACGCCACCGGCCAGTGAGCGGGAGCCAGAGCGGGGAGACCGTCTCTGAGCTCTCCCTGCTTCGGGGTGCCGCTACGTTCAAGCGACTGTGGCCACAGGCAGCGCATCACGCGCATGCGCTGGCCATAGACGAGCATGCGTTGCTCTCCAGGGTTCGCGATTTTCCGTTCGGGCTGAGGCTCCTGAGTCACGGGTGAGCTGTGCCGAACGTCCGCAGCCGATGCATCGCGGTGAATGCTCTGGCGCCTCATTGCGGGTGGTAGTTTGTGGCCTGAGTGTTGCGGGGGGGCGCTCTCCATTGCCTGGTGGCCACGGCTCGACCAGGAGCATGCGTGCGCGCCCGCTGCCAGTATGGCCCAAGCGTGCACGCGACACCTTCTTACTAGCTCCCACGTTACCATTGCCGCCACGTTTTTCACCATCGCCACCTGCATCTGCAGTCCTCCTCCTCCTCCGCCTACATTCCGTCGGTGAGGTTACCGCCACAACGAACACGAGCCCCATGCGTCACGAGTTCCGCACGGTCACGGCTCTCTGAGGCGCAGTGGCCAAGCCGCAACGTGAGGAGCGGGCCTTTCACCAACGCGCGAGACATGGCCAGCCGCGCAGCCACCACGGGTATGCTTCTTCCCCGTCCCCCTCCTCCTCCTCCTCCTCCTCCTCCTCCTCCTCCTCCTCCTCCTCCTTTGGTAATCCCGACGGGCGGCTAGCACTGGAAACCGCCCAGAAGCGCTCAGCGCCTGTTTCTCTGCAACCTCGTCCTCCCTCCCCCCGCCATGTGGCAATCCTCCCCCTCTTCCTCCTCCTCCTCCTCTTCCTCCTCCTCCTCCTCCTCCTCCTCCTCCTCCTCCTCCTCTTCCTTTGTTCGAAGCGGCCAGACATCATGTCAGGGCGTTCCAGTAAAAAGGCCCCACCTTCGCGCGGAGGCGGGTGGAGGGGGGGCCGGCGGACGCCTGGCAGAAGCATAGTGGCGACCGGTCCGCCATCGGAAGGTCAGCGAAAGGCTGCGGAAGAAGCAGCTGTGAGACGCAACATGTTTGGGTTCAGGGCTGCCAGGATCGGCCGTTGGCAACTTCCGAGATCAGGGCCACCGATAATCGGCAGAAGTGCTCGAGCTCACGACACTATCCGACACAAGCCCTCCGACATCTACAGGGATTGCCCATAACTTTTTTGTTTCGGAATGTCCAGGAAACGCCGAACGCATTCTTTGCTCGCCCCTGCCGCCTCCATCTTCTCCTTTCTCCCTCCCCCCCCACTCCTCCCTCCTCCCCCGCTGCAGCCGCTTCTCTCGGACGCCCAGCGGGCTGGGGGCCGCGATGGGCGGCAAGAGGGGCCGCTCCGGGGGCGGCGGCAAAGCGGTCAGGGCCGCCAGGGGGGGGGAAGCAACCCAAAGGAGCGAGGTTCGAGGGTCGAGCTCCTGAGATTCTAAGTCGGCCTCGCGCGCGCTCGCGAAGGGGCACGGGGTCCCAGAAAGGAGGCTGCCACCGTGTTTCTGCATTCGCGTCGTCGTCGTCTCTACCTCGCGCTCCGTTTGCGCCTGCTTGTGCTGCGCACGGCACGCGCGCGAGATACGAGGCAAGCGCCGAAGTGTGCGGATGTCTGCGGGGAGAGAAGGAGAACGAGCCTGCCGCCGACGGCGGCGGCGACGAAGACGAACGACGGCGGGGATTACAAACGACACGACGGCGACGAAGACGAACGACGGCGGGGATTACAAACGACACGGCGGCGGCGACGACGGACGAATTGAACGCAGCAGCGCGAACGACGACGCCGACGGCGACGGTGGTGGCGGATGCCGCCCGCGAGGGAGCGGGAGCGGCTGGGCGTCAGTAGCGCGCCGCCCCCGGCTCAGCGCTGAACTTGGGCAAGGGGGCCCTTGCCTCGAGCGTCGAGGCTCGAGGATGGGAGGTCTGTTGTTTCTGGTCATTTTTCTAGCTCTCCGGGAAGCCCCTTGTCGCCATTGCTGGCTTCTCCTCGAGATCCCTGCCGGGGTCGATGCGCGCGTCATGGCGTGCGCTCGTAGAGCGCGAGCTTGGCGCATGCCCTGATCTGTTCCCCGCGCTCCTCAAGAGCTGACCTCGGGGACGCCTGCCGGGCTGTCGCGCCCCCTCCTCCCGCACAGGGATCCCTGGAGAGGCCCAGGGGTCTGCTCCGGAGGGTGCAGCGTGACGGGGGCCCGGAGCTCCTCCAGATCGAGGCTTTCGGTTCCGCTGTCCCTCGTCGGTCTCGCACTCCAGGGCCTCCAGGGGGCCGCGTGGGCGGCCCCTGGGACCCGGACGCAGGGCTGCCCCTCGGAAGATGAGGGGTCGATGCCTCCGACCGAGGCCCACGTAAAACAGGGCTAGGATCGGAAATAAATCGCTCCAGAGCGTTCCGGAGCGCTCTCAGAGCGTTCCGGAACGCTCTGGAGCGGCCGCGGCGCCCAACACATCCTCCAAACCCGCCGATTCTCAGAGATTTCGAATTTTCCCGATCCGATTTTGTCCCGATCTTCGCGTCGTTTTACCACGGATTGATAAACTCATCTCGTCGGATGTCTGAGGGTCCACCCCGGGCGCTGTCGCCCTCCGTGGCCCGCCACGCTCGCAACCTCCAAGCCGTTTCTCTGTGCGAGCCCACAAGGGCCCCCCAGCAGCGGCGTGCGCGCTTGCGGCTTGGACTGCCCCCCCCCCCCCCACCGCGGCCCTTGTCATCCCGCGCGCCACAGGCCGCTCCTGCCCATGGGCCACTCTTGCGGGCAGCCGAGCCCTGCCGGCAGGCCCGCACGCCCCCTCCCCCCCCGCCCCCCCCCCCCTCCTGGAGGCTCTCCTGCGGTCCCCGCAGGGGGAGGGGGGGGGCAGCTCGCCGTCCCGAGCCTCTTCGCTCGAGGGCTCCTACAGTCGGGGCCCTGAAGAAGGAACCCTTTTCGTTGGGGAGGGGGCTCCGCGTTCCTTAAGTGTTTCACAGCTTGCCTCAGGCTTTCCTTATGTTTTCGACAGGAAATCGAAGGTTAATTTATGGAGAAAAGGGACCTCGTTCCTTATTTAGGGTTCCTTAGGTCAACGCCCCGACTGTATGGGGCCTGTCTCACAGTGGCCCTACGGAGGCCGGGATCAGCCCCAAGAGGCCCCGACCGCTGCCCTCGGGGACCCTGTCGTCCCCGACCCACTGCGGAGGGCCTCGGGGCTCGAACGCGGCCCCTGGCGTGGGATATGCCGACATCGAGGGAAGCTCTGGGCTGACAGAAATGCCATCGTCGGAGGTTGGGCTCGAGCCGGTCGATCCGCCAAGAGGCCCGGGGATGCGCGGACCGTTGCGCCACCTGGAGCCGCCGAGGTTTACCAGCCTGGAACATGTCCCTATCCCTGTGCTGGGCACCTCCTCATCACGATGCCAATCTCAGGGATTCCCTTATTTTTTGAGGGCGGATCCCTAAGATTGTCATCGCCTTTTGGCGTGCCAATCTTGGGGATAGGGATACGTTCGAGGCTGGTAAGAGGTGGGACCAGGTGGTCCAGTTCAGGATAGCTCGGCGCACGCACTGGCAGCACAAGCAGGCGGCGGGGTGGGGGGGGGAGGGCGCCCGGGGGCCAGAGGCGAGCCGCAGCAGCGTCCGACGAGCACGACGAACACCCGGCTGCCCTCCCCGAGCCGGCCTTGCTCCTGCACCCTCGGCCCCGGCCGCACGCCCTCCCCCGCGAGGCACCCCGCGCCTCCCTCGCGCGCCCGCGGCTCGGCGCTCCCCCGCGCCAGGCCAACAAGCGGGCCAGGGGCGCGGGCGGCGGCCCTGCCCCGGCGGCCCGCGGCGGCGGGCGCGGCCGGCCGGTGGGAGGGCGCGGGGCCGGCCCGCCCGCCGCGGCGGAGGGGCCGGCGGGCAGCCGGAGGCAGGCGCGCGAGGAGGCGAGGCACGTGCACAAGCAGGAGACCTTGCGATCCCCACGGCGGCCGGCGGCCGCGGCGGCGGGCCGCCCCGCTTTTTCGAGGCGCCGCGCCGTGCGGGGTGCACTGCCCTTTTGTGGTGTGTCTGGCGCGGTCGGCCCATGGAGGAGTCATCCGTCGCGTCTGGGTGCAACGCGCTGCGGGCAGGGGAGGGGGACAGCACAAAACAAACAGAGTCGCGCAGGACAGGGGTGAGGCTTAAGTCGGGCCCGTCCGCCCAAAATGCCCCAGAAAGGTCAAAAGATATGCAAAGCATAGTCCCCAGACTATTTTCGGATTTGTTTGTTTTTTATTATTATTTTGGGGGTATTTTTTATTTTTCGTCGAAAATCCCCCTCCCTGTAGGGGACAGGCCCGACTTACGCTTAGGCCTCGGGGGCCCGGGCAGGAGGCGAGGCACGCGCACAAGCAGGAGGCCGGGGTCCATGCCACGCGCGCGCTCTGCTCGCGCCGTCGCTCTGCAGCAAAGCAGGGTTTCGCGTGTGGGGGCTCGACCATTGCTCGTCGGTCCTTTCAGGAGGAAAAGAAACACACAGACACAATGAACCGTCGATCCCCCAGAAAATATAGGCAAATATGGGAAGTGGGGGGAAAACAGAAACCCAGAACATATAGGAAAATATGGGGAATTATGTTTTATTTGTGTGTATTTACTTGTGTGCCCTTGGGCCCCTTCATCCTTGCGTGGCTCCTGGATTGCCTGGTACATTTCACTGTCACCGGAGCTCGTCGCAGGGGGGTGCGATGGTTTGCAGGAGAGCAGAGGGCCCGGGCCCTGGGCGCCCTGGCAGCTCGCCGCCATATGCAGGGAGCGCGGGGCCCGGCCGGGATCCGGGAGCTCCCTCGGGGCTGCGCGCAGGAGCCCAGGAGGCGTTGCCCTCGGAGCTGCGCGCAGGAGCCCAGGAGGCGCTCTCCAGCTTTCTTTTTGGACTTCGCCATCGGAGGCACGATGACGTGTTGGAGCGATTCCTACCCTTCGAACGCAGGTGAGCTGAGGCTCCAGGAGCTGCGCGCGAGCCCAGGAGCTGCGCTGCCCAGGAGCTGCGCGCGAGCGCCCGTGGCCCACGCGCTGCTGGAGGGAGCGGGCCCTGGGGGCCCTTGGGCCGTCCTCGGGCTCCGCGGCCCCCTCCCCCCCCCCCCCCCCTGCCAGCCCTGGGCGCCTCGGCTAGCAGCTCGGGACGAGCCGCTGGCCCTGGGGGAAGGCCCCTCCTCCCCCTTCCCCTCCCCCTCCCCCTCCCCCTCCTCCTCCTCCTCCTCCTCCTCCTCCTCCTCCTCCTCCTCCTCCTCCTCCTCCTCCTCCTCCTCCTCCTCCTCCTCCTCCTCCTCTCCTCCCTACTCCTCATCCTCCTCCTCCCTACTCCTCCCTCTCCTCCTCTCCTCCTCCTCCTCTTCTCCTCCTCCTCCTCCTCCTCCTCCTCCTCCTCCTCTTCCTCCTCCTCCCTCCTCCCTACTCCTCCTCCTCCTCCTCCCCTCCTCCTCCTCCTCCTCCTCCTCCTCCTCCTCCTCCTCCTCCTCCTCCCTACTCCTCCCTACTCCTCCTCCTCCTCCTCCTCCTCCTCCTTCTCCTCCTCCTCCTCCTCCTCCTCCGCCTTTTCCTCCTCCCTCCTCCTCCTCCTCCTCCTCCTCCTCCTCCATTTACGTCCTCCTCCCTCCTCCGATTCCCTCTGGGCCCGCCCCCTGTCGCGCCGAGAGGGAAGAGAGCGGGGTCGGGGCGTCCTGCGCCCGCCTGCCGGGGAGCTCGGGGGGGGGGGAGGGGGGCACCTCCGACGTCGAGGCCACCTGCCCCGAGGCGCCGGCCCCGGAGCTCTCGACCCGAGCGCCAGGGTTATGTCGGGCGTGTCCCCCCACAGGGGGATTTTCGACGAAAAATAAGGAATACCCTAAAATACGGGCAAAATCATAAAAAAATATTCCAAACATAGTCCCAGACTACTTTTGGACAATTTTTTGGTCAAACAATACTCCCCAAATAGTCCCCATGGACTATTATTGGACTATGTTTTGGTTATTTTTTGGGGTATTTTTTTTATTTTTCGTCGAAAGCCCCCCTGTAGGGGGACAGGCCCGACTTGCCGCCAGGGTCGGCTCTCGCCGCGGGCAGCCGTTCTGCTGGCCCTCTGCCGGCGCGCGAGCCCCCCCGGAGGGCGCGCGCCCCCGGGGGCCTCCCAGGAAGCAGGCTTATCCCTGATCTTCCAGAGAGCTATGTTTTAGCACTGGAGGCCTAAAAACCTAAAAAAACTTAGCGAAACAGCCTGAAACCAAGACGTAGAATAGCTCTGGGATATGTTTTTCAGTCGGGTGCTATGTTTTAGCCCTCCTGGAAGGTCAGGGATGTTGGGCGTGCTCCCCTATACAGGGGGATCTTCGTCGAACAAATCTTAAATACCCCCAAACATATTGGACTATCTTTGGGGGCAAGTCTTATTTCTCGTCGAACATCTTCCTGTAGGGGGACAGGCCCGACTTGAGAGCAGGCCTGGTTCTCGGAAGGTCTTAAGCACGCCCCCCGCCTTCGCCGGCGGGCGCCCCGCCCCCGCCGCCGAGGAGACGAAGCGGACTGGCCCCAAGCACGGCGGCGAGGAGGCGAAGGAGGCCACGCGCCAGCGGCTGCGGGCGAAGATCATCGAGCGCAAGCTGGCCCGCCTCGGCGACGACGCCGCCGCCGCGGCGGAGAAGAGGCAGCTCTGGCGCGAGCTGGGGGGCGTCCGCGCGGAGAGCGGCCACTCGCGCCAGGCGGTGGATGCGTACCAGCAGGTGCTGAAGCTCGACGCAGGCGACGCGGGTTTCGCGCGCACGCCGCTGCTGTGCCTCATGATGGACCAGGCGATGTCGCAGGAGGCCACCAAGCTGGTGCAGAGCAAGCTCTTCTCGTCGCTGCTGGAAGATGGCGCGCCAAGTCTGGGAACGGACGGCTTCGAGGCCAGCGTGGCAGCCGTGGCAGGCGGGTACACGCTGGCGCTACTGACTTATACGAGATGCTTCGCGTTCACCGCCCGCTCACGGTAGTTCTCGCCCGCAGAGCCGAAGGCGGCGGCCCCAAGACTGGTCAAGAGCATGCCGGAAAGAGTCCAAGACGGCCCCGCAGGAGGCCAACCGTTGGCAGAGGGCGGCCTCGTGCTGTCCGAAGACGGCCGCGAAAGGACCCCATGGCGGCCCCATCCTAGGCCTCAACGAGACCAGGATGATTCAAGATGGGATCCACAATGGCCCAAAAGGGCCTCCAGATCACCCGAACGCGAGCATGCCCGTGTTTGGCCCGCGCGCCGTCCGGACGTGTTCCAGATCAGGCCCGGCTTGCGGTTGTTTGGGGATCTTCTTGGGGCCCAAGGTTGGATCCAGAGCCGCCTGAGCAGGGTCCCCAGAGCCCGGCCAAGACAGCGTTGAGCATTGACTGCACGTAGAACGATGCAACGGAGAAGCCCAGGAAACGCTTGTCAAAGGCGGCAGGGCGACCCCCAGCCCACAGTGTTTTGATGTTTGGACAGTCGTGTCAGATTGGAAGCCCCGCCTCTTCAGAATCAAGGGCCACCTCGTGCCATCCGAACGTATGAATTCTGATTATGAATCTTAATACTGCGTCGTGTGCGTCGTTCCGACTGCAAATCTTCCGTTTTGGCCATTTCCATAACCCAGACCATGGTTCTGAAATTTCATCGACTAAATTATCGTAACGGTCCTTAATACTTCGATCCATCGGGAATCATCCCATCTTCGTGTCTGGAGCACGCCTTGCCCTCGAGAGAGGCTCGTGTCCTCTCGCGTATCCTCTGCACGCGCCCCTCGGCCCGAGGCTCGCGCAGTTCCGCCGACTCCCAGGTCCAGGTGCCCAGAGAGGGTAACTCGGACCAAGTGGAAGAGGATAACGAATATCAATATTCTGATGGTGACGAGGATGTTGATAATGATGCTGCTGCTGATGAGGATGATGCTGATGCTGATCCTGATGATCCTGATGATCCTGATCATGAGGATGATGCTGATGGTGTTGATGCTCATGCTGATGATCATCATCATGCTCATGATGATGCTGATCATGATGATAATACTTACAGAGTGGGTGGTGATGATGATGACGATAACGCTGCTGATGACGATGCTGATGTTGATGATGCTGCTGATAATGGTGACGATGCCGAAGACTATGGTGATGATGCTGACGATGCTGCTGCTGATCATGATGATCATGATGGTGATGAACATACTCATGATGCTGCTGGTGATGACGATGCCGATGATGCTGATGATGATGATGATGATGATGATGATGACCATGATGGTGATGATGCTGCTGATGTTGCTGATGATGCTGATGATGTTGGTGATGATGATGTTGATGATGATGCTGCTGCTGATGATGATGGCGATGCTGATGGTGATGGCGATTGTGATGATGCTGGTTATGATGAGACTGGCGATGCTACTGCTGATGATGATGGTGATGGTCATGGTCATAGTGATACTGATGACGACGAGTTGCTGATCATGCTGATGATGACGACGATGACGATGACTATGACGACGATGACGACGTCGACGATGATGATGCCGATGATGATGCTGCTGATGCCGATGATGCTGATGATGAGGACGATGGTGATGCTGATGCTGATGACGATGGTGATGATGATGATGGTGATGACGATGACGATGGTGATGATGCTGATGATGATGATGATGATGACGATGGTGGTGATGATGATGATGATGGTGGTGGTGATGAGGATGATGCTGATGGCGATGCTGATGCTGATGCTGCTGCTGCGGATGCTGGTGATCCTGATGATGATGATGATGATGACCCCGACGACGATGATGATGATGCTGATGATGATGCTGATACTGATGCTGCTGATGATGATGCTGATGGTGATGATGATGATGATGATGGTGGTGGTGATGATGATGATGACGACGATGACGATGATGATGATGATGCTGATGATGATGATGATGATGATGCTGATGATGATGATGATGATGATGATGATGATGATGATGATGATGATGATGATGATGATGATGATGCAAAGGAGGAGGAGGAGGAGGAGGACGAGGGATTCAGGAGGACGTCTTTGGGATGTCTTTTCGGGTTGGGGGGGCGATCGCCGCGGCCCCCCACCTTGGATGCGGAGGAGGAGGAGGAGGAGGAGGAGGAGGAGGAGGAGGAGGAGGAGGAGGAGGAGAAAGATGGGGAGGAGAGGACGAGGAGGAGGAGGAGGACGAGGAGGAGGCGAGCAGGACGACCAGGAGGAGGAGGAGGAGGAGGAGGAGGAGGAGGAGGAGGAGGATGAGGAGGAGGAGGAGGAGGAGGAGGAGGAGGAGGAGGAGGCAGAGGAGGAGGAAGGGGGGAGGAGGAGGACGATGAGAAGGAGCAGGAGAGCAGGAGAGGGAAGGGTGTCAAGAGGAGCGCAGGAGGTCCTGGGCATCGGGGCGTTACCCTGGCGTGGGCGGCCGCCCTCCCGCGTGGGTGCTGCGGGCGCAGGGCCAGAGACAGGGCACCCGAGGCTCCCAATGCGGGCGCCTCCAGCGCCACTCGGGCGGCTTCGGGGCCGTTGCGGAGCCATCCTGAGGCGGACTGGAGCCATGGTGGATGCCTTTGTGTTGCCCTTGGTCTCGGAGGCCACACGGGGTCACGTCGGAGCCATGATGGGCCATCCTGGGCCTGGGGGGCTTCGGGGCCTGGTGGGCCCTGCTGGGGCCTCGTCCCAGGCGCAGGAGGTGCGTTGGCGAGCTCGTCGCCCCCTCCCTCCCCTCAAGCGGAATTTGGGACCTGCAGGTGGAGGGGGACAGCCAGATCGCTGTAATGGAGCAGGGTTAGTTGGTCGGCGGGTTGCGCCGCATCGCCGACGCATCGCTGATGCGGCCCCATCTTGACGAACGAGCAACACACACCCATACCCATAGGGGGGTCGTTGGGAGGAGGACTGGCTATGGGTACGGGTGCGGGTTGTCGGACCCTGGGGAACGCTCCCGTTCGAGCGGGGACACCCATCCGACAACACGCACCCATTGCCCTCTCTGACCCCTCAATGGGTATGGGTGTGTGTTGATGGTTCGTCACATCTTCCCTGGCCCCAGCCAAGCGGCTTCCAGATAGCCAACTCTGACACGCGCCTTGTAAGCCCTGGCAGGCGTGGGTCGGCGGCTCTGTCGGTGAGGGTGCTGAAGGAGCACAGGCGGAGCCCGAAGGCGGCCGCGGAGGCGGAGACGAGGCTCCTCGTATATCCGGCGTCGTGGCAAACACTGCAACGCCGCGAACATATCATGACCGCAGCACTCCACATGGTCAAAACCAGTTGCTCGGCAGTGTGGCCCTCAAACTGTGGTTTGCTGCTGCAGTCCGTGGGATGTCTTTCTTTGCCCGCATTGGCTTGCCAAGTCTACTCCTCGCCGAAGGATCCCACCTCCACCCGCAAATTGTGTTTGCAAAACCCATGCAGCCACAATTGCGGATGTTCTCGGCGCTTGCTGGCGCATCTTCGCGGCCGCGCTGGCGCGCGCAAGCTCAGTTTATGCGGTTGCGATGGCGCTAGCCGATGTGAACATTCCAGCACGTCTCAGAGGACGCGCTGGCGCGCGGGCACTCCCAGTGCGAGTCGGTGACTCGGTCGGGCGCGGTGTCATGCTGGTGTCGACAACGTTGGCAAACATGATGATAGTAGCGATGGTAGTGGCGATGATGACGATGGCGACGACAGTGCCATTGACGGCGCCGATGCTGGTAGCGACGACGGCGATGATGATGTCCATGTGTTGGTGATGCACGT
Source organism: Prorocentrum cordatum (assembly GCA_963575745.1). Lineage (NCBI taxonomy): Eukaryota > Dinophyceae > Prorocentrales > Prorocentraceae > Prorocentrum > Prorocentrum cordatum. The sequence goes on along the minus strand of CAUYUJ010018991.1, from coordinate 87,019 downwards.
GATTGACCGATGATGGGGGCATTGGCGGCGATTGACGACGACGATAACGGTGGTGATGCGATGGCGCTGATGAGGGGCATGGTGGGGAAGTGCACGCGCGCAGACATTCAAGCCATCTCGCAAACTTCTTGTTCACAGGCACGGGGTCTTCATAGGTTCTGGAAGTTTATATTTATGTAGATATATGTATATAGCCCTGTGCACCCACCAAGAGCCCCCCTTTCTTATGATTATCTATGATTTTATTTATGATTCCAACGATTTTCGGACTCACTTTCGAGGCTCTTTTTTGGAAGAGTTTTTGTGCTCCCTTCTACTCAACTCCCTCCGTCTCCAACACAACACCCATTACTCAACAGCCTCCTTGTCCAACACAACACCCGATACTCAACAGGCTCCCTTCCCAAGCTGAACTTGAAAAGAACCTTCTACTCAACTCCCTCCGTCTCCAACACAACACCCATTACTCAACAACCTCCTTCTCCAACACAACACCCGATACTCAACAGGCTCCCTCCCCAAGCTGAACTTGAAAAGAACCTTCTACTCAACTCCCTCCGTCTCCAACACAACACCCATGACTCAACAGCCTTCTTCTCCAACACAACACCCGATACTCAACAGGCTCCCCCCCAAAGCTGAACTTGAAAAGAACCTTCAACTCAACTCCGTCCGTCTCCACCACCACACCCAGTACTCAACAGCCTCCTTCTCCAACACAACACCCGATACTCAACAGGCTCCCTCCCCAAGCTGCACCAAGAACCCATCTTTTTCATGATTATATATGAATTTATGTATGATTCCTACGGTTTTCGGGCTCGCTTTTGAGGCGTTTTTTTGGAAGACTTGTTGAGCTCCCTTCTACTCAATTCCCTCCGTCTCCAACACAACACCCAGTACTCAACAGCCTCCTTCTCCAACGCAACATCCGATACTCAACAGGCTCCCTCCCCAAGCTGAACTTGAAAAGAACCTTCTACTCAGCTCCCTCCGTCTCCAACACAACACCCAGTACTCAACAGCCTCCTTCTCCAACACAACACCCGATACTCAACAGGCTCCCTCCCCAAGCTGAACTTGAAAAAAACCTTCTACTCAACTCCCTCCGTCTCCAACACAACACCCAGTACTCAACAGCCTCTTTCTCTAACACAACGCCCGATACTCAACAGGCTCCCTCCGTCTCCAACACACACACACACGTACTCCAGATCCTACCACCACAACGCGACGCGACACCCGAAACTCCAACCGCACCCACAACCCTTTTTTCTTGGCATATTCCAAGAGAAAAGGGGGGTTCATGGTGGGTGCTGCGACCTATATATATATATATACTATATACATATATATACATATATATATATATATATATATATATATATATATATATATTGGCATGCTTCAGAAACTAACGACGTTGGTTGGATTTCGACACGCATTCGTGGCGGCGCGTACGTGTGGCCAGCATGGGAACATTTGATCCATATTCGTGCACATGGCGCATACTTGATCAAAGCTAGTGCGCCGCGTGGTCATATAAGAATGCGGATTCTGGAGGAGACGGTAAACATCTTATGGCTTGCCAGAGATTCCAGCAACATTGTGCGGGCAGACGATTTGCCAGACTCAAAACGGCAAGCCTCAGGTTTCTTGATGCTTGTATGTTGAAGCTCGTACAACACCTGTATGTAGGTGTGAATCCGACATGCGGGCGCGTAGTGACATGGTGTAATTTATGCAGGGGATTCCTGGCACATATTATTTTTGAGATGGCAAGTGCCCGCGTCGTTTTATTCTACAGGGATCACAGGGGGCGGTACCGTTTGGGTTGAAATGGCATGGTTTCCGATCGAAAATGAACGATGTGCAAGATCATATGTAAGTTGCCGTGCCCCAGAAAAAAGGGGACTCGATACGTCCAGGCTTGGGAGGTGGTGGCATTATGCTTACGAAAGGAGCACACACATATATGTATATATATGTATATATATATATATGCATATATGTATGTATGTATATATGTATGTATGTATGTATGTATGCGTGTATGTATGTATGTATATATATATATATATATATATATATATATATTCACACGCACATGTTGCCATGGCGTGTCATCGAGTATTTGTCGTGCGTGGGGGTCGGGGAGGCCGTGCGCATCTTTGCTCAAACCGTTTTTCCAGCCAGGCTGGTGCGTCTGTTCAGGCGATCCCGGATGGTGAGCAAAGCCTCCGTGGTCCTGGTCGGCGTGGCGTCCAACGTGTTGGCGGCCTGGTTCTCGCGAGCTCCGCCGTGTGCCGCGGCGCCCTCCTGTCTTGCTGCCCCCGTTTGCCCGGCGGCGGTTTGCCCGAACCTCTCGCGCGCGGGTGTTAGTTGCCGGGCGTCAAAGCAGCCTCTGAGTTGCCCTGCGCCGGCGCCCGCGGCCCCTCCGCCGGCGCCCGCGGAACCGCCGGCTGCGGCGCCGTCGCCGCCGCCCGCGGATCCCGTTGAAGGTTGGGACCTGAGCTGGCTCGCCTGGCTCCTTGTCCACGCCGTGCTGGCGCCTTTCCACCTGAACCGAGGTCTGTTCAAGGCGGTGCGTGTGTTCTCTCCTTCGTCACGGAGATGGCCAGCCTAGTGGCCCCGCCCGCCGGCGTGCTGCCCTGGGCATGGGTGCTATATCGAGGCGACCAGCCGCAGAATCAACGGAAGGTCAGGGGCAGGTTGGCGAGACTTTTGGCGGGGGTCATTCGCCCCCCCCTGGACGTGCTGATTTCATCCTCAGGCCATGCCGTGCACCAGGAGAGCTACGCACCCGGCTCGGCCGTCATCGTCGCTGTGGTGTCCACCCCCGTTCGCCAGGCGCAGCACGGCTCGGTTCCGCCAGGAGACGAACGTCGCGGAGACGAGGGCCATCGGAAACGCGTTCGCCGATGTGGCCGAAGGCCTGTAGTTCGACAGGGAACGCACGGCTGGGCGGCTTCTGCTTGTCCCGCCTGGCGGGGCTTACGTGCAGTTCGACTTCGCGGCCGCTGGCGCTGCTGCCCCTGGCAGAGCCCCCGCGGCGGCCGCCGTTGGCGCAGCGGGAGGCGGCGCGGCTGCCGCCGTTCTTGTCGCGGCGGCGGCGCTTGGGGTGCCCGCGGTCCCCGTGCCCGCGCCTGTGCCTCCGGCGGCGGCGCCTCCTTTGGGTGGCGTTGCTGCTGCAGCCGGCGCCGACGGCGCTGTTCCGCCCGCGCTGGCTGGGCCAAGGCCCGCGCGGGTGCTCGTGGAGACCGCCGGCGCCGGCGGTCGCGGAGACGTGATCACGGCCAGCGGTTCGGAGAAGACCGAGTGCGACATCGCGACGTCGCGGCAGGGTGCAGGCTGGGTCTTGATCAGGCGGATCTCGACGGACCCCGCCGTGCACAAGTGCGCGGAGGGCGGCGCGGACATCAGGCTGCTTGGAGTGGCGCCTCGAGCTGACGGGCACCGTGTTCGCCTGGCTTGGCGAGAGGCGGCGCTGAGCGCTGCTGGCGGATAGCGCCATCCCCAGGTGGCTGCTGGATGGGCCGAATACCGTGCTTTGGCGTTGCCAGTTCATCGCTTTTTATCACTTCGCGAAGGACGGCTACGGCGTCAGATGAGGATGTTGGAACACCTCGAGTGTTGTGTCCAGCCCAACCCCCCCGGCCTCGTAGGGGTGGGGGCCATGCGGCAGGCGCAGTTTTTTGAGCACATCTATTCCATGGAGTTTGAGGCCCAGCAAGCCACGGGCGCAGGCGGCGCGATTGGCGAGGGCGACGGCAAGAAGATGGGCGGCTGGGGCCGTGGAGGAGGCCCCCGCCGCTTCGGCATTGTGGACGAGGCGGCGGTGTTCACGGGGGCGGCCAAGAATAACGCCGCTCTATGATATGCCCGCTGCTGCTGTAGCATGTCTCTTAGAAAGGGGAGCGCGACGCAGGGGCCCGAAGCAGATCAGGAAGGCCAGTGAATAGCGTCGCGCTCTCGCGTCATGAGCGACGCGGGCTGCGCTCGGGCCCCCTCGCCCGAGCGTCGACCAGGCCGAGAGGGGGGGGGTGTGGGGGGGGCGCCCGTGGGCTTCGCGGGCGCAGCCCAACTACCTGTGCATGAGTCTTCTCCACCCAGTACCGGACATCGCCAACGTGATCTCTTCCCCTTTCCCGTCCTGCTGCTGGACCTGTGCTTTCGCGCGATCCTGCCTCGCTGCCCCGATCTGTTCGGGGGCGTCTTGAGAGGCGCCCCCGCGTCGACGGCGCGGCCCGCGAAACGACCGACGCACTAAGCGAGTTGCCGGGGCGCCCGCTGACCGGGCGCGGCCGGGCGCCCTCCTGCACTCCGACGTCCGCGGCTGGCCACGACCAGGTTCTCGGAGCTCAAGCAGGCCGCGCTGAGGCTCGGCCCTCCGAGGATCTGGGCGGCCCAGGGGCCCTGGATGGGGCTCCAGACATCGCAGTCATACGAGGGTGACGCCACGATGGTTGCGCCTGTGAGCTTCAACGTCGTCGACCCCATCTCATTGCCGCTGGCTGGCAGGCCACCGATGGCCCTGGAAGCGATCGACGAGGCGCGGCGCGCCTGAGCGTCGCTCGCCGGCTCAAAGAGTTGCTTTCGCCCCGGCAGCTGGGGCTGGAAAGCGCGAGGCGGGTCTGCGGCGACCGCGCGCGGGCCCAGCCCTCCGCGACCCGCGCCCCTGCGCGAAGGTGGCGCGCAAGTCGACGGCGGCCGGGCCCGTGGACTCCCGCGGCTCGGCGGAGCGTTCAGTCGGCTTGTTTTTGCGAAGAAGAAGAAGAAAAAGAAGAAAAACAAGAAGAATAATAATCATAATAATAAGAACGGGTCGTTTCTCATGATTTTGGACGGCCGCCGCGCCCCCCGCCACTTCGGCGCCGCGGGCGCCGCGGAGCTGGCGACCGGCGCGGCCATCTCGCAGATCTCCGTCGACGGCGACCAGCCCATCGCCCTCGGCGGCGTGGACATCTCGGACATCCTCTGCCAGATCGAGGCGCCGCCGCGGCTCGGGCGCCACTTCGGCTCGCCGCTGCTCCGCGCCCGCGAGCGGGGCTAGACCGCCTGACCGACGGGGCGCAGGTCAAGGCGTCGGCCCGGGCAATTAGCGCCGCGCATCCGGCGCCCGCCCGTGGGCTGGGCCATCGGCCATTGGGCCTGCCAGAATCTCAACGAGGCGGTCACCGCTCGCGTCCTTCCAGGCTATTTTGGCCGGCGCCCGGTGGACCGCCGCCCTGCCCCATCGCTGTCGGAGGGCCTGGCGCGCGCCGCGCGCGTCGACAATTTCCTCGCCCTGCCCCGCCGCCTGGGCGAGGTCCCAGGTGCCGCCTCGCGGGCGCAGGATGGCGCGACGGTTTCGCCCTTCCCATCGCGCCCCGTGGAGGCCTCGGTGGGGCGGGGGCGCGCTGGGCTGGCACTTCGACTCCGACAAGCCCGCGATCGTCCCGGGCTCGCGGCTGCGGTGGCGACCGCGGCCGGGCGTCGGCGAGCTCCTCGGGCGCGGGTAGCGCAGCGGCCGCGCCGTGCTGAAGGCGGCCCCCCATGGCCTCGCGGGCCCTGATCCGCCGCGAGCTGCTGGGCAGTCCTGGAGGGCGAGGGCGCTCGCAAGCGGCGGCGGCTGCCGCCGGTGTCGAGGCGGGGGGCTAGGTGGTACCGCGCTTGGCTGCCCCCGTGCTTCCGAGGCGCCGGCTGGCCGCCGCCGCTACTTATTTCTTGCGCGGCGCCTCGTGGCGGGGCGCGGGTGCGACGGAGAAGCCCGCCTCCTCTTCTCGAGCTCATCGTTTGTCGATCTTAAACGAGCGATGGAGGTTCAGCCAGGACGGGGGGCAGCCGGGCAGCCCTCGAGACCAGGGCCTGGCCCAGGAGCGCAGTCGAGCCAGACGCATCAACGCGAGGCCGTCGTCGCCAGATCGTCGAGCAGGATCCGCGTCGAGCGAGTCCGAGGTCGAGCAGGGCTGGGGGCCGCCGAGAGCAAAACGTGAGAATTCTTTACGCTTCGCGTATCCCCACCAGCCCATCTCACAGCAGCAACTCTCGCGAAGCATGCCGACAGTCGTGTTTTTTTCAGGCGTGTGTCCGCTTGGCCCCGCATATCTCCCCTGTTCCTCCTTCCTCCCGCCCCCTTGCACATCCTCCTTGTGAGGGGGGCGGGAGAAGGACGAGGCGGAGGAGGAGGGAGAGAAAGCGCTCCTCGTGATTTGAGTCGTTTGGGGTTTCTCGTCCTGGTGTGAGTCGTTCGGGCCCTTCTTCCTGGTGTGAGTCGTTCGGGCTCTTCGTGGTGTGAGTCGTTCGGGCTCTTCGTCCTGGTGTGAGTCGTTCGGGCTTCTCGTGGTGTGAGTTGTTCGGGCCCCTCATCCTGGTGTGAGTCGTTCGGGCCCCTCCTCCTGGTGTGACTCGTTCGGGCTCCTCGTGGTGTGAGTCGTTCGGGGCCCGCGTCGTGGTGTGAGTCGTTCGGGCTCCTCGTGGTGTGAGTCGTTCGGGCGCCTCGTCCTGGTGTGAGTCGTTCGGGCCCCTCCTTGTGGTGTGAGTCGTTCGGGCTCTTCGTGGTGTGAGTCGTTCGGGCCCCTCGTCCTGGTGTGAGTCGTTCGGGCTCCTCGTGGGGCCTCTTGGGGCCTCTTGGGGGGGGCCTCTTGGGGGCCTCTTGGGGGCCTCTTGGGGCCTCTTGGGGCCTCTTGGGGGCCTCTTGGGGCCTCTTGGGGGCCTCTCTTGGGGGGGCTTCGTGGGGCCTCTTGGGGGCCTCTTGGGGGCCTCTTGGGGGCCTCTTGGGGCCGCTTGGGGGCCTCTGGGGGGTCTCTTGGAGGCCTCTTGGGAGCCTCCTGGGGGCCTCTTGGGGCCATCTTGGGGCCTCTTGCGACCTCCTCAGAAGCGCAAATGAGAGCTGCCCCCTGAGGAGGACAAAATGAGCCCAAAACCTTCGTAAAATCAATGATTTTGCTACGCGGCCCCCTCAGAAAGCCAAAATGGGGCCAAAACCGTCGTAAAATCAATGTTTTTGGCTTCAAAAAACAGTTGAGGCGCCAAACGGCCCCCCCCCCCTCGGGGCCAGAATCCTCGCGAGGGTAGTCGTTTTTTGGCCTTCCGAGGAGTCGAAAAAGACTCCCTTGGCACCACTCGGCCCGCCCTCTCCGGGTCCAGGGGAGGGGGTAGGGGGAGGGGTAAACCCCTCCCCGAAGGGGAAGATCGGGGGTTAGGGGGTTGAGAACAGAGAGAGCTCTCTAAACCACTCACGCCCAAAGGGCTGGTGGGATTCTGCAAGTGGGGGCCTCCGGGAGAAGGCGGTGTTCGAGGAGGTCCCAGGGGGCGCCTGGGCTCGAGTGGCACCGCGTTCTAACTACACCATGGAGCAGGAGACCTGGCCCTGTGTCTGAAGCACCGTCTCAGAGCGTTTCGGAACATCAGCGCGACTCATATCATCTTAAACTTTACATGGTTCCGGTGCTAGCTTTGCTCAAGGGCAGGTCTTCTTCGCCGCCACATCTGGGGATCTGCCGCCAGGCGTGCGCCCTCTTGCTGGCCTCCGGGGGCGCCGCGATCTGGCGTCGAATTCTCTCGGGGCCGTCGGGGCACAAAAGCGCCGAACCGGCGTCGCGCGATCAGGCTGGGGGCGTTCCCGAGGCTGCGCGAGGCCGCGGCGGCGCTGGCACAGATGGCGGCACCGCTGCCCATATCGGCGCCGGGGTTCCTGGCCCTGGCGAGCAGCGCGCCGGCTCCTCGGACCCGCAAGCGCCCCGCGGCTGCTGCGGCCCTCGGAGGGTCGGCGAGGGCCCGCGCGAGCCGCGCTGCGCCCTCGCGAGCCCGCCCAGCCGGGAGCGACCAGTGCGCGGCCCGGCGGCAGGAGCGGGCCTCTCGCTTCCCCTCAAGGGGGGGAATTCGGTGTCGGCGCCGACCTCGGCGGGCTACGAGCGCCGCCAGCAGGCCTTCTCGCGGTGGGCGGCCCAGCGCGGCGCGAGCCTCGCGTCGCCGCCGGAGGTGGGCCAGGCGCTGGCGAAGTTCTTCGCGAGGAGTTCCTGGGCGGGGGCGAGAGCAGCGACGCCTGGAAGCTCGTCGCGGCCCTGGCTCGCGACCGCCTGGAGCTGGCGACCCGCCAGGGCCGGCTCCCGCGCGCGGTCCGCGCGGGGGCGGCCCCGCCTCGCGCTGCCGCGGTCGCGCCTGCAGCTTCCCTGGCCGGTGGTGTGTGTCGTCGTGGAGGAGCTGCGCGGCCAGGGCCTAGTGGTCTACGCGTGGCTGACAGTGCTGACATTCAGGCTGTATACCAGAGGCCGCGGGAGGCGCTGGACCTGGCGCTGTCGCAGCTGATCCCGCCGGGCTACACCAGCGCCACCAACGCGCAATTCTGGCGCGTAGCGCCGCGCCTGTTCGAGCGCCACACCCCGTCCACGACGGGGGTGTTCGACGAGGGCCCGCTGGTGGGCTCGGCGCGCTCCCCGTGGATGCCCGGCCTCGTCGCCGAGCTCCGCCGCGCGCCCGCCGGCCACCGCCTGCTCCTGGTCACCTACATTCAGTGGAACTGTCGCTTCAAGACCGCCATGGAGCGCCCGGGCCCAGGATGCCCGGGCAGTTTGACGCCGCGCCAGCTGCGGCGCGGCGGCGCGAGCCGCGAGCTCCACCCGGCCGACCGCCCGCGGCCGCTGGGCGACCGACGCCGCGCTGCGGCGGCGCGCCAGGAGCGGCCGCCATCAGGAGCAGCTCCATTAGCTGCCTCGGGCCCTCGAGCAGCGGGCGGAGCAGGCGTTCCTCAGGATTGGCGCCGCCCTGCTCGCGAGCTGGCATCGTGGGTGGAGCGCCTGGGCTCGGGCGCGTTCCTGGAGGTGTTCGGCGGCCCCGGGCGAATGTCGTCGGCCTGGCGTCTGCTTCTAAGGAGCCGGCGCGCCGCCTTCGATCTGGACATCAGCAACGGCGCCCGCGGCGACCTGTTGTTTCGGCGCGCGCGCCGGCTGGCGCTAGGCTGGGCGCGGAGCCGCCTCGTCGTCGCGATCTGGATCGCCGCGCCCTGCCAATCTCTGAGCCGCGCCCGCAACTGGCCTCGCAGGCCGCCGTTTGCGCGCGCGAGACAGCGCCCTCTGGATTTGCATGGGCTCGCCCAGTGACCAGCTTAAGATAGAGCGCGGCAGTGCTTTGGCTACTTTCAGTTTCTCTCTGTCCCAGCTAGCTCGAAGCTTGAACGTCCCCGTCGCGATTGAAAATCCTTGCGCGTCGTGGTTGTGGCGCTTCCCCTGCGGCGCGAATACCATGCGAATGCGGAGCGCTCGCGCCCTCGACTTTGACTCCTGTGCGTTTAACGCGCCCTGGCGCAAACGCGCCGGGCCGACGCGCTGCCGCCTCAACCTCGACCCCTCCTTCCTCGTTTATGTTCTGTCAGGGGCTTGCGCTCGTTCAGCGGTCGCCCGCGTCAGGTGCTCTAAGGCAAGAATGATCTGGTGTCTTTTGGGCGCGCATCGCTGGGCCATATCCGAAGGGTTTGCGCCGCCTGGATGTCGGATGTCATCAGCAGGCTTTGAGAAACCACGCGTTTTTAAGCCCGAACAGACTTATGGCCTGAAGGGCCAGATATCCAAACTCTCGCCGTTGCTCGAGTTTGCTTAGTTGCAGCCCGTGTCAGATTGCAGTCCAGCGCAGTCGCCGCTTCGCTGGCCCTGCATGTTCTCGGAGCTCCGGGCAATGCCTTCACGCAGAGCTTGCGGATGCAAACTAGTCGCTGACCCTCTAGAGAGCACTTCGCTGGCGCAGATTGCCGCGTCTCGCCGCCGGTTCTTTGCCGCGCGCGGGGGTCGGGGGGGTGGGGGTGGGGGGCGTGGGCACATGCGCTCAAGCCGCCCGCCCACGCGCGCGTTCTCAGCCCATTTCAGCTCGAGCATTGCGCGCGGGTTCGTGTCAGGCTGCAGCCCAGTGCCGTCGCCGCTTCTCCGGCCCTGAATGGCCTCGGATCTCCGGGCAAAGCCCTCTTGCAGGACTTGCGGATGCAGCATGGACGCTGGCCCTCTAGAGGGCTGCTCTTCATATGCACGCACGCCTATATACACAATTTGTGAGGTGCAAGCTATGTTGTGCAAGCTGCGAGTTGCAATGCACGCGGTTCAGCATGCGGGGCGCAACCAATGTGGTGCAGACTATGGGGCTCAGTCTGCGTTATGCAACCTACGGGGTGCACTGTGTGCTTTGCAAGCAACGTGATGCAAGACGCTCACCGCGCAACGCCCGCGCGCGACCGCCTCCCACGCTCGTGCAAACCACCCGCCCGCCCACAATTAGCTGGCACACCTCAATTCGGCCACGGCAACGACGATGCCCATGATGATGATGCTGATGATGATGCTGCTGTTCATGACGACGGTGGGGACGATGCCGACGAGGATGAGTGTGATGGTGATGGAGCTGATTGTGATAAGGTGGCATGATGACGCTGGCGATGATGATGACGATGGCGATGGTCGACGCTGAAGGGGAAGTGGGCGCGCACGAGGAAGGCGACGACATCGACGTTGACACTGATGTCGGCGATTGTGGTGACGACGATGACGTTTGCGATAACCGGTGATGATGTTGGTGATGGTGCTGGCCCTGACCATAACGGTGGTGCTGATGAGGGCACGGTGGAAGAGCGCGCGCACTGAATATCAACACCTATGTTTCTGTTTGACTGGAAGCCATTGAGGTGGGCATGTGTGTTGGAACAGCGCCAGATTACAATGCTCAGCGTACTGGTGGTTCGATGCGGATGTTCACGTGCACGCGCGGAGGCGCCCGTGTGGTCCTCTGTGCATTGTCCGGGGAAGTTGGCGGGTTGGTCATGGCTGTTGCATGTTTTCGGCATGCGCGCGTGTGCGGCCCGCATGTTCTCACTTGACTGAGTGGCTGGGCGCCCATGGTTCCCCATCGTTTCCGCGAGTGCTCGCGCGTCGAAATATGGCAACTTTTCGTTGGACAAGCCAGTTGTGGCTGCTAACCGTTGAGCTACTTTATATCTTGCCATGGTCACAAAGCAGGGTTCTCCAATGATTACATCATGCGTTCGCGACGGCGCGCGCATGTGCCCCGCACTGTTTTTCTGCAAGGGGTTATTGGAGAACGTGCTCCCTATATCAACACACGAGCATCGCATATTGTTGTGCGACGGATGAAGGGGGTATCGAAGGTGGGGTTGGTTGGCATGCTGTTGCTGTGCAGCCGCTGCAATCCCCCAGGGGAACCCAAAGGAGGCCCCCAGACACCCCAGACGCCGCCCAAACCTTGTCCCAAGAAAACCTCACGAGAGCCCGAAAACGGCCCAAGAATGGCCAAAACTGCCCAGGAAGGCCCCTGCAGGCCCCCAGGGGAACCCAAAGTAGACCCAGACATCCCCAAGAGAGCCCACGGACGCCCACAGTTCCCGAAGACGGCACTAAACAGCCCCAGGGCGGTTTCAGAGGGTTTCTAACATCGCGCAGAGATGCACCAGGAGGCCTCCCCAAGAGAGCCCCAACGGGGCCCCAAGACGCCCCCCTAAACGGCCAGAGAGCCCTCCAAAACGGCTTCGGGTCTGATGCCCAGGTGTCCGATCCGATGCGGCCCGATCCGCTTCGAATCCGATCTTCCGGCGATCCGGTGCAGCCCGGTGCTCACATGGCGGCGTCGTTGTGTAGCCAGGCGCGGCCGACCCGATTCGATTTCGACTCTGTGCCGGTGCGGCCCGATCCGACTTGCATTCCGATCCGATCCGGCGTACCGATTCGAGGCCGACTGGTCCACCAGCAAACTCGGCTCGGTTCTGGTAGGGTCTTCGCCACGACCGCTCCGCTGCGGTTCGGTTCGTCTTGGGGGGAGCTCTGGTTCGCGGCCGCTCGATTCCGCCTGATTCAGTCTTGTCGGTCCTGGAACCTTCCTGCAATCGTGGATGAAGCATTGCGTCGGAGTGTCACCAGGAAGGGTCCTGCAGCGGCCTTTCAACGGATGACCTCACATATCCCTCATAAGTATCCTGGGTTCCATATTTACCAAACTTCCCATACTTCCAATGATTCCCAGAGCTCCAATATTTCCAATAATTCTCATACTCGCAATCATTCCTATAATTCCCATGCTGCCCATACTTGCCATACTTCCCGTAGTTCCCATTCTGTCCACAGTTGGTCATAATTCCCACCATCCGCATACGATACGTCCCTTACTTCCCATACGGCTTGTGACTCCCGTATTTCCCATAATTCCAAAAATTCCCATCAGCCTCACAACCCACTTTAATCCCTTCAATCTCAGAACCCCCAGAATTCCCATCACTGCGGTACGTCCCGTAATTCCCATAACTCTCATAATTCCCATGACCCCAGTAATTACAAGAGTGAGATGGTTCTAAGAGGCCCGGAAACAATCCGAAGATGTTCGCGGAAGGCCCTCTGGAAACATCTTCCGGGAACAATTTGTGCCTCCGTGAGCGAGGCCCGAAGATGTTCCCGAAAATGTACCGCGAAGGCTTTCTGGGGACACCTGCAACCCCATCCCGCCTCCTCCTTCTGCTCCACCTCCTGCTCCTCCTCCCCCTCCTTCTCCTCCTCCTCCTCCTCCGCCTCCTCCTGCTCCTCCCCCAAAGAGGCCCCAGGCAAGCTTCAGATAGGCTTCTGGCACGTTCCAGAGGACCCCCAAAGGGCCCCAGGAGGGATCATGGAGGCAGGAAGACGACTCCAAGAGGCCCCCAAGAGGTTCTCAGAGGCCCGACGGGACCCCCGAAGATGTTCCCGGCAACACCTTCTGGGAATACATGCCCGGGGTCTCCCACGGGTGGTCCGCCGTCACGACGCCTCCAAATTTTCCAGAGGTTGCCGTCGTTGTCGTCGTCGTCGTCGCGGTCGTCCAAAATCCAGTTTGCAGTGGGGAGCGTTTGCGCTAAAACCTGAGCGGGCGCGAAGAGCGCGTGGTTCAGACCAATCATGGCGACGGAGGCAGTGGATGTCGACTTTGCAGTGACGACGGGGCTCTTCAGAGTTGCAGTGTTTTGAGATTGACCGTGGTGGCGGGCAGCCCTAGATCAGCTTTGACCAGAACCTGAGCGCGCGCGAAGCGCGCGCGCGTGGTTCTAGTGTGCGTGTAGTGATTGAAGGCGTCCAGGATGGAGAGGAAGGTGGTGTCCAGTTCTTTTTCAGGGCAGGGTATATTTTCGATGCAGGCTGCTTGCTGCAATCTTCGAGGCACAATGTAGGCAGTGTGACCTATGCCGTACAATATCTGGGGCACGTGATACCCGCACCCACAAATTGCTAGCAAATCTAAACTTGCGCAATCACGCGAGGCGTCGTTTCTCATGCAGATGATGATGGCGGCGCTGATCACGAGGACGATAACAACGATGATGAAGATGATGACGCTGATGATGATGGTGGTGATGATGATGATGATGATGATGATGATGATGAGATGATGATGATGATGATGACGTTGGGGACGATGATGACGACGATGATGATAACGATGATGATGACGATGATAATGCTGCTGATGATGATGATGATGATGATGATGATGATGATGACGATGACGATGACGATGATGATGGTGATGATGATGATGATGATGATGATGATGATGACGGTGGCAATGTTGATGGTGATGAGGTGATGATGATGCTGCTGCTGATGATGATGATGATGATGATAATGATGATGATGATGATGATGATGATGATGATGATGATGATGATGATGATGATGAGGGTGGCAATGATGACGCTGGCGATGGTGATGACGATGGTGCTGGTGAGGACGATGAAGAAGTGCGCGCGTGCAGAATTTGAGAACTTTGCGACAGAAGTGTCATCGATACATCGTTTTGTGTGTGTGTGTGTTCGCATGCAGTCAATACGTTGGCATCAGAACCACCTTGGGCTCTGGAGGGGCTTTGGTTTTCGGGCTGCTCCTTGGACTTCGGGTTTGGAGCTGATGCGCGGCCGAGGTTCGCCGTGGCTAGACAAAACCCATTCGTTCCTTCTTTGCCGTCCCTCACGGAAGTACGATGGCTGTATGTTTGATCACCTGTGTGTTGGTTCCAGCGAGTTCTCGCGCAGAAGTCTGGCGTCAGCTTTCGTTGGAAAGTGATGTTTCTATGTTTTATATTCGCTACATGTCTAAGATGTACATTTTCAGAAAACTGTTTCCCAATGATTTTTACATGCGCGCCGCGGCGGCGCCCCGTGTGCCCGCATGGTGTTTGTTTAAAGGGGCCTTCGAGCAGCCACTTCTTAGATCAACGCATGTGCACCGCATCGTATTTGTTGCAGGAGATGGCGCGCGGGGGGGGGGGGCGGGGCGACACCACCTTGGCTGGGATGGTATAGCTCATGCGTAGCTTGAGAGATCGCGCATGGTTCCGAGGGGCGTGTTCCGGTACTCCTGGCTTCGGTGTGTGGTGCGGCGGCGGCATTGGACAAGGGATTTCTGCCTGGGACCCAGACCCTGGCGCATTCCTTACTGTCTCAAGGCGAAGTGGGTGGCCCGCGTTTGGCCACCCATCGGTCGCGAGGCCCTGGGTTCCTTATCGCTTGCTTTTTGAGAGGGTCGTTAAGGAGTCTGCGGGCCCCCCGCTCTCTGTGGGCCACTGTGTGTCTGTACACTCTAGGCGATGCTTAAGAAAACCCAAGTCTTCGGCCAGAGTCTGGATTATTCTTAACGTTTCAATGTAACTCCTAAGGTTTCAATAGACATCCTGGGTTTTTATTCAAATTCTGAGACTCTGAATTTCTGAACCCATGATTTCTAAAGCATTTCGCAGGGTGTGCGTAGGTATTCTGTGGTCGCAGCGCGTGAGGGGCCTGTGCGGCCGGCCCCCTTCGTTTTTCGCTTGAAAGAGGGGGGGCAGTGACCACAGCGGACGCCGCTGCTACCGTGGCCTGTGTGCCACCCGCTCGCCCGTTGGAGACCTGTCCACGGCGGCGCTCGGACGGAAGGAAGGAAGGGTTCCTTATCGAGGGCGTCCTTGTCTAGCACCTCCACCGTACAGTGCCGTTTTTAATGCATGCTCCGCGTGCGGATCATGCATTAAAGATGCAGGGGTTTAGCATTAAAAACAGCGACGAGTTCATGCATACATCTATTCGTAAATCAATCATGCATTACAAGTTCTATACTCTAGAAAAATCCCATGTGTGCAGAGCTGCCCTGTCGAGCCTCCTTCCTGTCGGGAAGAGGAGCCTGCGCGGCGCGAGCCCCGGCAGCGCGAGCCCGCCCGCGCGGGCGGGCGCCGGCGGGCACCCGGCAGCAGCAAGAGGGCGGGAGCGCAGCCGGAGCGCGCACGCCGGCGGCCGAGCGGCGGACACGGCTCGGCGCTCGGGGCGAGAGCGCCGAGCCGCCGGACAGCGCGCACGGAGCGGGCACGGCACGAGGCCTGAGGCGGGCCTGTCCCTCTGCAAGGGGGGATATTCAGAAATAGTTGAAAGACAATATGGGGAGGCTTTTCTCTGTTTTTAAAAAGTTTTCTGATGTTTCATTCCAAAACATATACATATACATATACATATACATATGCATATACATATACATATACATATACATATACATATACATATACATATACATATACATATACATATACATATACATATACATATACATAGACATATACATATACATATACATATGCACATGCATATACATATACATATACATATACATATATATATGTATATATATATATAGTTTTTAGCCCAAAATCCCCCTGTAGGGGGACAGGCCCGACTTGACACGAGGCGGGCACGGCACGAGGCGGGCACCGGGCGGGCACGCCGAACATATGGCCAGCTGTTCAGGAAGCAAGCGCGACCTCGCTGGCCGAGGGTGGCTTCTTTTCAAGCCAGGGGTCTCGCTAGGCATTCTCCAAAGGTCTGGTCATACCTTTCTCTCATTTCCACGTGCGGTGCTCGCACTAAGGGGATCTTGCTTCGCCCTGAGGATTAGGGCCTGCTGTTCCAGATTTTTGCCCGTGCCCTGCTCCCTGGGCGACTACTGAGGAACAAGCCGAACATCCAACCCCAAATTTCCGCGGGCTGCACTTGTCGAGCCAGGCTAAGCCTTGAGGGCCCCCGATGATTTCCGCGGAGCAGAACACGCGTTTTTGTCGCTCACGAGATTTTTTGAAGTTTTTTGAAGTCTCCAGAGACCCCCCAGGTGCTCTGGAGGTCCCTGGAGGCCTTCAGAGGCTCCCGGAGGCCCACAAGAAGCGACAAACAACTTTCAAGCACTTGGTGCCTCGGATCTCATACCTTCCCTCGCTCCATCCGAGGCTCGTGAACCGCCTCCGGGCGGCGTTCCGGAGGAACCCCTTCGTGGCGGAGTTCGTGGCCTTCGCCCCCGCGTTCGAGCCGCACTTCCCGCACGGGCTGGCCCTGCCGAGCGCCAGCAGCTGCCGCCAGGAGGAGCTGCGGCTCAGAGAGGCCTCGTCGAAGTACGCCGCCGCTGCCGCCGCCGCCGCCGCCGTCGTCGTCGTCGTCGTCGTCGTCGTCGTCGTCGTCGTCGTCGTCGTCGCCGTCGTTTTCGTCGCCGTGGTCGTGGTGGTCGTCGCCGTGGTCGTCGTCGTCGCCGTCGTCGTCGTCGCCGTCGTCGTCGCCGTCCCCGCCGTCGCCGTCCCCGTCGTCGTCGCCGTCGCTGTGGCCGTCACAGCCGCCGCCGTCGCTGTCGCCGTCGCCGTGGCCGTGGCCGTGGCCGTGGCCGTGGCCGTGGCCGTTGCCGTCGCCGCCGCCGCCGCCGCCGTGGCCGTGGCCGTCGCCGTCGCCGTCGCCGTCGCCGTCGCCGTTGCCGTCGCCGTCGCCGTCGCCGTCGTCGCCGCCGTCGTCGTCATCGTCGTCGTCGTCGTCGTTTTCGTCGTCGTCATTCTCGTCTTTGGTTTCGTCCTTCCCCTCCTCGTCATTCCCCGCCTCTCATGCAAGAGGTGTCGCCGTCGTCGTCATCGTCGTCGTCGTCGCCGTCGCCGTCGTCGTCGTCGTCGTCGTCATCTTTCTCCGCCTCCTCATGCACAAGAGGCGTTGGAGTATTGCTGCGGTTACGGCCAGGTCAGCGTGTGGCTGGACACGGACGACGACGTGCGGCGATTCGTGCGCCAGGTGGTGTTCGATGAGGCGGAGGACTCTCAGAACGAGGGCTCGGACAAGGAGCCGCCTCCTCGACTCGATCGATCGATCTCCTGCCAGGCCGGCCACGACTCGATCGATTCGATGCCGCGTGCTGGCGTCTGGGTGTGGCCTCGATCGGTGTTGCCACGGCTCCCCCCTTTTGCGGCTCCCCTGCCCCTGGACGGGCTTCGGCTCGCCTCGGGTCGATCTCGGCTCGACCGATGTGCGCTCCGGAGCGGCCTTTGGGCCGCACGCTGTTCTCCTCCCTGGGTCGCCTGCTCGGGCGCGGTGGCAAAGCGCGGTCTGCGCCTCTCGGTCTTTGGGTGGAGAGTTGCCCCTCCCCCCAGCTCTCCCAGCGCTCCAGGGGGCGGCGAGCGAGCGTGAGGACGATCGTGCTTTGAGCTTCGCGCACCACTGGGCGCGGCCTAGAATACCTAGTGAGCTGACTTCGTTCTCCTCTTCTCACGGTGTACATTTCGATCCTCGTCCCCGCTTCCACGCCATACTGGCTCGTACCAGCTACCAGCTTTCTCAATTCTCTTTACTGGCGCCCACGTCTGTGTGGGGTGGTTGCGGTGTTGCGAAGCATACGTTCTCTTACCATCCTCCTCCCTCCTCATCCTCTTGACTCACTTGAGAAGATCGTTACTTTGAAGCGCGCGCAACGCGAGCGCGAAGATAGAGAATATCGGAAGTTGGGGGGGAGGGTGGGTGAAGTGGCCTCAATTGGGACATCACTTTCAGGTTCCGTTCATGCTGTGCGTGTGGGCGATGGGAGGCTGCGCGAGGTCGACGATGTGTCCGCCGAGGCTACGGCCAACTCGGGCAAGATGTTTCGCCCTCTGGTGTCTCGTGGTGGGGTGTGGCGTTGTCTCGTGGATTGTCCCATGGTTGTCGCGCGGGTTGTTCCGTGGGTTGCCCCTTGGGCTGTCTCGTGGCTGTCCTGTGGGAGATCTGTGGGTTGTCCCCTGACTTGTCCTATGGGGTGTTCCCCGGGTTGTCCTGTGTGCTGTCCCCAGGGTTGTCTCCTGGGTCGCCCCGTGCGTTGTCTGGTGGCTTGTCCTTTTGGTTGTCCCGTGGGTCGTCTCCTGGGTGATCCTGTTGGTTGTCCCCATGGGTTTTCTTGTGGGTTGTCTCGCGGTTGTCGTGCGGATTGTCTTCTGTGTTTCCTCTTGGTTGTCCCGTGGGTTGTCCTGTTGTTGTGCAGTGGGTTGTCTGGCGCTGGCGGCGCGGCGTATTGGGCTGCTCCCCAAGGTGCCCGACTAAGTCGGGCGCATCCTCCATGCGCTTGCGGCAGCGCTGGTCATCCGAGCTTGCTCTTCAAAAGCAGTGGGTTGCCCCGTGGTTATTCCATGGTTGTCCCGTGGGTTGTCCCGCGGGTTGTCTTGTGGGTTGTCCCGTTGGTGGTTCCGTGGATTGTCCTGTGGTTGTTTCATGGGTTGTCCCGCGGTTGTCCCCTGGTTTGTCCCGTGGGTTGTATCGCGGGTTGCCCCACGGTTGTCATGTGTTTTTTTCCAGCGGTCAATACGCTTCAAAAGTTAAACTCTTGACGTGTCGCGCATCCCCACCAGTCCATCCAGAAACAATGCCCAGGGGAGTTGTCGGGAGGAGGGGCGTAGATGAACGCATTGTGAAGAAGCGGAGCCCTTACTGTTAAGCTTAGAGACCTCCCTCCGAGAGCCTCATGGGGGCCTCTTGGACCCATCTTGGATCTCTCATGGGGCCCGTTTAGGATCCCCCAAGGCGCTCTTGGAACTCTCTTGGGGCCACCTTGGTGGCCGTGGAGGCCCTTTTGGGACCACCTTGGAGGCCACCGATCAAAGAACGGGGTTATGTGTTTCAGTCTCCCCATTGGAGGCCAAGCAATCGCGTCTTGGGACGCTCTTGGGTCGGTCTTCGAGCGGTCTTGGGCGCTCTCGAGACGGTCTC
The DNA here is from genome assembly GCA_963575745.1 of Prorocentrum cordatum. NCBI lineage: Eukaryota > Dinophyceae > Prorocentrales > Prorocentraceae > Prorocentrum > Prorocentrum cordatum. The sequence continues at coordinate 68,031 of CAUYUJ010018991.1, read as the reverse complement.
GGGGTCCTCGTGCGCCCCCCTGAGGGACCTCCTGTGCGATCTTGGTGCCATCTTGAGGCCTCCAAAACCAATCAGAGGCGACAGGGCAGGAATGCCGAACACATGGATTCATTGGCTTACACCGCACCGCCGATACATTGGGAGCCCTTGATGCTTCTCTTCAGGGAGGCGTGATCGTAGAACCGTCTTTTTTGCAGCGCTTCCACCTGAGGAGCCCACAGCCGTACTCAAAAGGGGCCCTGCTCGGTGGCTTTGGGGGTCATTTTGGCGGCCGCGTGGGGGCTCTTTGGGGGACATGTTAGGGGTCTTTGGGGCCATTTTGTTGGGGAGGGCTCGTGGGTCCCCTTCGAGTTTTCTTTCTCTCTTTCTTTCTTTCTTTCTTTCTCTCTCTCTCTCTCTCTCTTTCGTGGGCTTTTCCTGGGGCCCTTCTGGCGGTCTCGCTGGGTGTCTTGGGTGCCGTTGTAGGGCGATTTTGGGAGCCCGTTGAGCTGTCGCAGACACCCTGGAGTTAGAAAAAGAGCGAGTGCTTTTAAACATGTAGAAAGCCGTAGCAATATCAAGCATACTTGCCTCTTGGCGCCTTCATGGGGAACCTCCTGGGGCTCTCTTTGGTCGTCTTGGGAGCCTCTGGGGCTGTGTTGAGGCCATACAGCCCTCTTGGACCTATCTTGGGCCGTCATAGAGCATTTGCGGGCCGTCAGACAGTTTTCTCTGACCATTTCGGCGTGCTCGGGAGCTTCTCCGAGTCAGATGGGTCCACCGGTCCCCCCCGGCTCCCTTCAGATCGGCCAGTCAGGGCTCCTGGGCGGAGGAATCTGGCAAGTGCAATTAATGTACACGCCGAGGAATATCCGAGAGGGTGGGGAATTGTCCTGATGTTTTTGCAGGGTTTGGGGGCCTCTTGGGGGTGTCCTTGGGAGGCTCCGTGGCCACTTGGACCCGTCTTGGGGGGGGGGGTCTTGGAGGCTATCTTGAGCCATCTTGAGCTATCTTGTGCGATCTTGGAGGCCAACTCGAACTACACAGGGCCATCTTGGAACCATCTTGAGCCCAGAATACCTCCCAACACCTCGTGACGTCCTGGTCCAGACCCCAGGGTAGGGGGTAGGGCGAGGGGTTCGGGAAGAAGGAGGTTGGAAGAACGAGCTCGCTAAACCAGTACGTCAAGAGGATGGGATTGAATTGCAATCGATACGTAAACCGATATACACATGGAAATGCACGCCGAACCGCAAATCGGACAATCCACCTGTATCTCTTTCCCAATCGAACCTTGCATCGAACTCAAAGTGAAATAGGTTTCGAAACAGAAATCGACATGCAAGCATCTATGCAATGGAAATACGCACCGAAAGGCACATCGAAATGCATTAGAAACAGCCCGAATTCCACATCAAGTTGCAATCGACATGCACTCATAAATATGATTAGGATGCACATCAAACTGCAAATCGAAGTGCATATGGACATGCACATCGGAATGCATATCTAAATGTACATGCAGATCGCACATCGAAATTCAATGTGTAATCACGACATGTGTTCGAAGCGCAAACCAACATGCACGTCGAAATGCATATCCAAGTACCATTGGAATACACATCGGGATGCACATCGAAACGCAATTCGAAATGACTTGTCGAGGCGCAACGCCACTTGCAATGGACATGCAGCTCGATATTGAAATCAAAACGCAAGTTCCTCATCCCCCCAACCTCATCCGCCGAAGTGTGGTCTGTGAGGTCTGTGGCCACTTCGCCAGCGTGCGAGGGGTGGCCGAGCCGCCAGCATCATCAGATTCCTTAGAGACCCTCCTCCTCAATCCTCCCCCTCCTGCTCCTCACTCCTCCCGAATCCTCCTCATTCGTCGTCCTCTTCCTCCGCAGTTCTCCTCAATCCTCCTCGGGATGTCCCCGGACATACTCCAGAGGTCTTCGGAGGTCCCAGGAGGTCCAATGAAAGGGCCAACAGCGTCCGAACACCTCGATCCTCGATCATCGATCCCCATCCTCCTCCTCCTCCTCCTCCTCCTCCTCGATCCTCCTCCTCCTCCTCCTCCGCCTCCTCCTCCTCCTCCTCCTCCTCCTCCTCCTCCTCCCCCTCCTCCTCCTCCTCCTCCTGCGCTTTCCTCCTTCATCCTCCTCTTCCTCGATGGTCCTCCTCCTCTTCGGAGCGAGACTCGGGGGCAGGAGCCGTTCGGCAAGCTGCCCGACGCAGTTGCTGGCGGCACCGACGCCCCCCTCGTCGCGCGCTGGCGGAAGGCACGAAGGTCAGGGGGTGGGGCTTGCAACTCTGAAGGCGTGGGAGGAGGAGGAGGATCGCCAAGCACGCCGTGGGTCTAAACGGTACCTAAGATCATCTTCAAGGATGAGGCGGCCATCAGAAAAGCGTGGGCGGGGTAAGCTGTAGCTGCAGTTGGTACCGCCCAAGCGCACAGCGTATGGTGGATGTCCCGATCCGTTGTACCTGGCAGTAGGCCGCATCCTTGATGTCGCGAGTATGGCCGATACCTTGCCACCAATGGTCTGCGGGGATCTCCACCTGTAGGGATGGGGGCATCCGCGGCACCCCATGGGTGGTACGGCCACGCACATAAACGAACGCCACGGTTTTCCGCGACCCCCAAGTTGGTTGCGGACAGATTTAGAGAAGCCGGGATGGAACTTATCCACAAGGAGGAATTAGTAAGATCCGCACCTCTTACGGCCATGCCTCACGGAAGCCTTGAGGTTAGGCCTTCCAGTAGGTTGTCAAAGTGGGTGGCATGATGTGTATGGGGGATGGCAAGTGGTTTCAGGAAGGTCGTTGGTGGACATATACAGCTGGGGCACGTGTGACCCCATGTTGCCGATAAGGAGCACCCTTCTCATTTTCCGATCTAGGTTCGCGCCGTCTGGCCTTAACTGTATCTCGAACCAGCCGGGGCGATTTTCTTATGTCTATAGTTCTGATTGGATTAGTACTCGTTTATTTGTTGAGTGTTCTTTGTGTGTCTGTTGTTTTCGGCGTTGCCATGTCTTCCTCGTGGGAAGTTGCACACTGAAACAAATCCAAGCTCGATCACTAAACTAACGACGCGATCTGGGAACGGAGCGACATCTGAAACGGCAGCTCTAGTCGGCGCAGGGACGGTCGAGATTTGCGGAAGTTGACGACGCAGTGGGATAGTATTGCAGTCGGAACCAAGATGGTGCGGTCGGGTGAGGGTGCTTATTGATGTTTGAAATCGGAGTAGAAGCTGAGCAAAACACGGCACCATCAACTCAACAACAGCAGCAGCAACAGCACCAGCACCAACACCAACACAAACGCCAACACCAACACCAACACCACCAACAACAACAGCAATCAGTTTAAGACTGTTCGCTCTTACCTGCTCGAGTGTCATTCAACGTGTATTTCCCAAAGCCTCGATACCCGCCTTGTTCGTCTTCGATCGGACCCCCTTTGGGGGTATTTCTTTCTTCCCTGCAGGCCGAACCCCTGCAAGCGGCGGGGCGGCCGCGGACCGTCGGCCTGGCCAGCGGCAGCGCTGACCGGCGGCAGCCCGACCCCAAGAGGGACGGACAGGGGACCGACCGCGACGACGACGACGACGAGCAAAAGCGCGAGTGAGAGCGAGAGCGACAGCGGGGCCACGAAGGGCAATGACGGGGCCACGAACGGCAGCAAGGGGGCCACGAATCGCCGAGCGCGTTCCACTATGTGCAAAGTGCCTATTCGCAAACGTCCGAAAATCCACGTTCGCCTCGATGTACTACATCGTAACCCCCCCGCGGCGGATCCAGGCCATTTGCGAGTAGTGACTTTGCGAGTAGCGGAATGCGCTTGCCTAGCGATCGGCGACAGCGGGGCCACGAAGGGCATGCGTATGGGGCCGCGAAGGGCGCGAACGAGCGGGGGCCGCGAAGGGCATGCGTATATAGGGCCGCAGAGGACAAGGGCGGGGCCTCTGAGGGCAGCGATGGGACCACGAAGGGCAGCGAGGGGGCCACGAAGGGCTGCAACGGAACCACGAAACGCATGCATATGGAGCCACGACGGGCACGAACGAGCGGGGGCCACGAAGGGCATGCATATATGGGACCGCGAAGGCCAGCGAGGGGGCCACGAAGGGCTGCAACGGGGCCACGAAGGGCAGCGAGGGGGCCATGAAGGGCTGCAACGGGGCCACGAGGGGCAGGGAGGGGGCCGCGAAGGGTTGCAACGGTGTCACGAAGGGCAGCGAGGGGCCACCTAGGGCTGCAAAAAGGCCACAAAGGGCAGCGATGGGGCCACGAAAGGCTGCAACGTGGCCACGGAACGCAGCGAGGGGGCCACGATGGGCTGCAACGGGGCACGAAGGGCAGCGAAGGGCAGCGAGGGGGCCACGAAGTGCTGCAACGGGGCCACGAAGGGCAGCGAGGGGGTCACGAAGGGCTGCAACGGGTCCACGAAACGCAGCGAGGGCGTCACGAAGGGTTGCAACGGGGCCACGAAGGTCAGCGATGGGGGCCACGAAGGGCTGCAACGGGGCCACGAAGGGCAGCGAGGTGGCCACGAAGGGCTGCAAGGGGGCCACGAAGGGCAGCGAGATCCCGATCCTTAAATGAGCTGCGAGGGAGTCCTAAGCGTGAGCGCGACTCCTAGGTGCCTGAGTGTCGGGGGCGCGGCGCTTGAGTAAATTGCGGGGAATTCCAACTCAAGCATGCAAGTTTCCAGCGAGAGCGCGACTCCAGAGCGCCGAGAAAGCGATTCCAAATAAATGTGAAGGAAGTCCCCAACGAGAGCACGATTCCCGAGTAAAATGCAAGGACATCTCAGGCGGGAGCGGGGGTCCTGGCTAAATGGTGAGGGCGTCTCAGGCGGGAGCCGTTGTTGTTGTTGTAATCCGGGGGCCAGGGGCGCAGCTCGAGCCTAGTGGCGATATATATTTATAGATGTATATACACACATATACATATATATATATATATATATATATATATATATATATATATATATATATGTATGCATATATTTATATGTATATGTACATTCATATAATAAGCAGGAGGGAGCACCGAGTGCGAACCCCGGAGGGAGCACTTCAATTGAAAAAATCACGGGTAACCGGAGGGGGTCAACAATACTTATTCTTCAGTAGTGACAGTTCAACGCAACAGCAGCACTACCACCACCACCACTACCACCACCAACAACAACACCAATCAGTTTAATACTGTTCGCTCTTATCTGCTCGCGCGTACCTCACCACGTATTATATCCCAAACCTCCGATACCCGCCCTCTTCGTCTTCGATCGTACCCCCTCTGGGGTGCACATCTTCCTGACCTGCCACGTCAACTGGCGCAGCCTTGAAAAGAGCAAGAGGAGAACGGACATATATATATATATAAAGAGAGAGAGAGAGAGAGAGAGAGAGAGAGAGAGAGAGAGAGAGAGAGAGAGAGAGAGAGAGAGAGAGAGAGAGAGAGAGAGAGAGAGAGAGAGAGAGAGGGAGAGAGAGACAGAGAGAGAGAGAGAGATAGAACAAGAGAGAGAAATAGAGAGAGAGAGAGAGAGAGAGACAAAAAAGAGACCGCGCGACAGAAATAGAACGGGGAAACGATAGAGACAGAGAGAACTCCAAAACAACGAGGAGGAAAGGAGTGGGGGAAGGGAGGGAGGCAAGGGACAAGAGGGAGGGAACATAACTGCGGACGAGAGAAGCAGCAATGGGGCCGATGAAGGGCAGCAGCGGGGCCACGAAGGGCAGCAATGATGCCACTGAGGGCACGAGCGAGCGGGGGTCACGAAGGGCGTAGACATGGGCCACCAAGGGCAGCGATGGGACCACAATGGGCACGATGGGGGCCACTGAGGGCAGCAGCAGGGCCACGAATGGCAGCAATGAGGCCACTGAGGGCACTGACGGGGCCATCGAGGGCAGCAACGGGTCCACGAGGGGCTACGCTGGGGCCACGAAGGGCAGCAACGGAGCCACTGAGGGCGCAAGCGACGGGGGGCCACGAAGGGCAGCGCCTGGGCCACTGAGGGCAGCAGCGGGGCCACAATGGGCAGCGGGGGGGGCGCAAGGAGCTACGCTGGGGCCACGAAGGGCAGCAATGGGGCCACTGAGGGCACGATCGACTGGGGGCCACGAAACGTGCACATACTATGGGCCACAAAGGGCAACGAGGGGGCCATATTCAGATTTTACCGTTTCGCGTTTTACTGCATTTGTTGTTTAGCTTGTCGAGTAGCGCGTGCAAGCCATTTTCCGCCCGCCCTGGCCTTTCATGCCCCCCCCGTTGTTAGGTTGAAGCGTTGGGCCGACACCCCACCGCCCCCTGACGTTTACAAGGACCCACCTGCGCCGCAGCTCATCTTGCATGGACACACCTTCCTTCAGGGTGATGGTACTGGCGACGTGCGTCGCGTCTCTTGTTTTGTCGGTGCCTGGGCGACCAGCACGTTGATTCATTTGTGCAACGGCCCGTCCAAGGTTTGTCGGCCCACGGCTGCCTCGGCTTTAGTAGGCCAACAGTGGTTCCGTTCCCGTGGAAGTCGAGCGCGGCCTTTGAAATCTGCTGCGCTGGAGGAGGCGGACCAAGCACTTGCGGCTCCTGGAAACCCTACGGGAGATGAGGGGGGCCTTGCCATACGTGAGTTGAATGAACGCGGTTGCTCTGTTGAGAGGCGTGGCCGCGCCTTGATCTGTGCCACGCGTGCTGGTTTTCTGGTGTTGCCTCATGGGGTCGAGAGAGGTCTGAGGGTTTCGTGTCGTGGGCCGAGCACAGTGGGCCTCCTCCTCCTCCTGCTTCTTCTATTCTCTGTGAGCAAGCTCCTGCTGTCTCCGCAGCTTCTCTGCCCAAGTGCCCCCCCGTCGGCCGCGCGTGCGGACGCCTTATGCAGGCGGTCGCACAAGCGGCTCTCGGGGGCGCTGGGGAGATCTTCTTCAGGGGGCTGCGGGCCGCGCTCTACGAGCGGCTCGTGTCTGCCCCCCTCACTGTGCTTCAGGACCAAGGGCCTCCTGCGCCTGCCTGGTCCATCCAGCAGGCGGACTCGTCCGAGGGTGAGGGGGCTTACTGCCCCCTCCCTTCGGCGGGTTCCGCCTGCCACACCGTCTGCCTCGGGCTGGCGGTGGATCTGAGCGGCGGGGTCTCTCCCTGGCTGCTCAGCACGGTCGTCGCCCTCCTTTGGGTGACGGCCGCGTGCAGCGCCTGCGCAGGCTGCTGCTTCGGGCTGCTGGGCCCGCACGTGTGGCGGAGACTCAGGGTCTCCGTCTGGCCGCGCGGAGCGGTGCCTGCCTCCCTTGGGCAGGACCGCCGTGCGGCGCGAGCGCTGGCTTACGGGGTTCCGCCTCGGCCTCGAGCGCTCGAGCGGGCAGACGCCCAGCATTCGGGCGGCAGTTCCCACGACAGCGCCCATTGATGGCTGAGCTGCCACCAGTTGGCGGAGGGCCTCTATGGCCCGAGCTCTACCAGTCGCGGCTCCCACGGCTCGCGATTACGCACGATGGCGCCTAGACGACGGCGACACCAGCTGGGCAGCTATCCCCCTCGCGTCTCGAGAAGGGGGCATCCTGCTGGCCCTGCCTGGCGCCTTTCGCTCTACGGCGGAGCTCGCGGCTGCCGAGGCGGATGGCTTTGCAGGAATGATAGGCCCTTTCCAGCTAGTGGACGTCCAGCTCCAGGGGGCCGCTTCACGGCCGCTCGCCACTACTGCATCCGTCCTCGTCGTAGATATCGAGGTTGCAGAGCTCGAGCTCGAGTCGCTTTACCCTCTAGAGGTCGGGGAGGACGCAGTCATCGTTCCCTTCGCCGAGGTGCGGGGCCGCGTCTATTGGCCACATCCTTCGGGGGTTCGGGTGCTTCGCGAGGGATACGCACGCTTGCACGGCGCCCCGCCTACTGCAGGAGAAGAGCCGCTCCCCGGGGCCGATCGGGCTACTCCCTATCACTCTGCCGACGAGATGGAGGAGCCCGAGGGGTTCGCGGCCGACGGGGAAGCCGACCGCACGGCCCCAAGTGCGCGATCTCCCGCGGACGCTGGAGCGCCGCGCGGCCCGCCCGCGAAGCGCGCGGGCACCGCCGCGCCGCCACGGGTCGCGGGTCCCGCTCCGATCGCTCCTGGTGCCCCTGCGGCGTCTCTGGACGACGGGGCTCCTATGACCCGTGCCGAAGTAGCTGCCGAAATGCGCGCCTTGCTTGCAGCCCACGCGGCCTCCACGATGGTCGGCAGACCCGAGCCGCTGGGCCCCGCGCCGGCTGCCCGGAGCGATCGGCCCGAGGTGCCTCAGCTTTTCAGCGACGAAGCGGTGCGCCTCGGGCTGGATCCTGCGGGGATCGAGGCCGTCTTGTCTCACGCGCCCGTGGCCCCACAGCGGGTCTCCGCGCGTCCCAAGGGTCCGACCTCCGCGCTGGTCTCGGCGTGGGAAAATGCGCGCTCTCTTGCTGTCCCTCGGGCCCCTTCGTCCGGTTTCGGAGCGATGGGTCCCCCGCCGCCACCTGGGCTAGCCCATCCCGCTGCGGCCGACGGCTTTGCCGAGGCGGGCGGCGCCGACGGGTCAGAGCCGCCCCACGCGGCCAATCCGACGGACTTCAGCCTCATGCTACAGTGCCTGCACCAGTCCCTCCTATTGCAGCAGGGGCGGGGCCATCGCCCAACCGTCCATCCGCTTCTGGGGACCCTGAGCGACTCAGCTCAAATTCCGCCCCCGAGCTCGGGCGACCCCGCGCCCGCATCGGCCCAGATGGGGGGCATTGCTCGGAGGCGCGAGTGGCAGCAAGCGCTGCTACAGCACGGCCCCGATGTGCGAGAACTGATGAAGGAGAATTTGGCCCGTGTCCTGGGCGTGGAAGTCAGCGCCG
>CAUYUJ010018991.1:0-57500 GCA_963575745.1 Prorocentrum cordatum | reverse complement strand
ACCAGTCCTCGGCCCAGGATGGATCTGGTCAGGATCGCTGGCGCCTTCCCGTCGTCGCGCTGCTCCATCCAATCCCTCCTCCCCTTCTCGGCGAGGCTGGCGGCTGAGAGGAGGGACGGCCGTCCAGGAGTGGCCGGCCCCCCCCCTTTCTCCCCCCGCCTCCCTTCACCTGCACCCCCCCTGCGCCCGTCCTCCCCCGTCCTCCCCCCGCCCCTCCTCCCGCCCCCTCCCGCCCCCTCTGGCCCCCATCCCGTCCCCCCCGCCCCTCCTTCCTCCGCCCGCCCGCCCGTTCCCCCCCCCCCCCGTCCCCTCCGCGTCCCCCTCGCCTCCTCCCGTCTGCCTCCGCCTCCCTCCGGCCGCCTCCCCGTGCCCTCCCCGCGCGCGCCCTCCCGCGGGGGGCCGCTCGGGCGCGCCCCGTGGCGGAAAAGCGGCTGCGCTCGGCCTTGTCGCCCTGCTGGTTGCTGCGGCCGCTCCTCGTCAAGCGTCCTCCCTGCCCCTCTCGATCGTCGTGCTGCTGCTGCTGCTGCTGCTGCTCCTCCTTCTCCTCTCGCCTTCCGGGTCCTGCTCCTGCTGCTGCCGTTCAAACTCCTTGCCCTCCTCTTCCTGTGGCTCTCTGTTTGCACGTGCCAGGTATTTAGCATCTGTTGCGCCCAGCTGCCACTTCAATGTGCCTGCCTTTGTGGTTGTTTGTTTGTTTTTGTTCCTGTTTCTCTCTCGTTCCATGCATGTTCCGATTTCTCCGTATCAGTGTGTCATGTTTGTTGTGTCTGTTGTATGTTGGTGGCTCTGTCTGCTTCGTTCATGGAAATACGCATGCACACATTATATTATACACATACACTTTCCGCGCATATGCTCATACAGTCGTCACGCATGTACGCATGTGTGACGATTACGGTTCCTCATTTGCTCTGGTTGTTCTCTCTCTCTCTCTCTCTCCCTTCCTCTCACACTTTCGTTATACATACGCGTCGATCTCTTCCTTGCATCCTTCTCCTCCCCCTTCGCCTCATTATTGGAGAGGCCTGACGGCCGGTGCCGCCGACCCTGATCGAAAGGGCTAGGAGTGGGGGGAGGAAGCGGAGGATGAGGATGAGGAGGAGGAGGAGGAGGAGAAGGAGGAGGAGCAGGAGGAGGAGGAGGAGGAGGAGGACAAGGAGGAGGAGAAGGAGGAGGAGGAGGAAGAGGAGGAGGAGGAGAAGGAGGAGGAGGAAGTGCATCCTTTGTGTGCCCGCTCGAAGAAAGTGCGCCCTGGGAGTGTGATATTCTGACTTGGGACGTGCTCCCGGAAGAGGAAGAAGTGCATCTCGGGCGTGCCCGCTCGAGGAAAATGCGCCCTAGGGGGGTGGTATTTTGACTCGGGGCCCGCTCCCGGGACGCCTCTGAGGAGGAGGAGGAGGAGGAGGAGGAGGAGGAGGAGGAGGAGGAGGAGAGGAGCAGGAGGAGGAGGAGGAGGAGGAGGAAAAGGAGGAGGAGGAGGAGGACCAGGAGGAGGAGGAAGTGCATCCCGTGCGTGCCCGCTCAAGGAAAGTGCGCCCCGGCGGGCGTCGTATTTGTCCCGCTCCCCCCCCCCTGCGGGGAAGGGATCAAAAGGGAAGGGGCTTCCCTTCGACTCCACTACGACGTCGTTTAATTTCGCTTTGGATAGCGCGCTTGAGGAGGAGAGCCCTGGGAGGGGGAGAACGGAGACGACGGAGACGACGAGTCGAACGGAGAAGCCCCTCACACACGCCGACAGGGTCGGCGGATTCCTCTGCTCCTGCTCCTGATGCCGCTGCTCCACCCTCCCCCTGCCCGCTCCACTTCCTCCGCTGCCGCCAACAAAGACGCTCCGCCGCTCGCATCGGCCAGCCGGCGAGGAACGACGGCGAGGGCGACGACGACGATGGCGAGGAGGAGGACGACGACAAAGACACGGACGCGGACGAGGACGGCGACGGCGACGGCGACGGCGACAATGATCACGACTACGCTCCGCTGCGGCGGGCTGAGGCTGCTACCTCGTGCGCCGCGCCCCGCGCCGCTTCACGGAGAGGCGCCCCGCGCCGCTTCGGGGGGGGCGAGGAAGAGGAGGGTGCCGACGACGGGCTTGGGAGAGTAGGATTGGATCGGGGATCGAGGCGTGGGGACATGAGGTGGACGAGGAAAGCGAGGATCGAGGGGCGGGGAGGAAAGGGAGAGTGGGGAGGGGTTCGAGGAAGAGGGGGGGACGGGGGGGGGGAGGGGCGAGGAGATCGAGGAGAGGGGAGGGGAGGGACGAGGGGATCGAGGAGGGGGGGAGGACAGGCAGGGGGTCGAGGGTCGAGGATGGCGAGGAGGACGGTGGAGGGAGGGCGTGGAGGCAGAACGAGGTGGGAGGGCTGGGAACACAGGGGTTTGAGGGCGAGGGGGCTGGAAGCCCTGTCAGGAGAAGAAAGGAGTTGCATACCCAGGGGTTGGCTGGGGATCTCCCCCTCGAGGACATACGGCAAACCGTGACCAACCGAATCTAGATCATCCCCTCGCCTTCTCCTTGCTCTGGTTGGAGTTTCCCTCCCCCGCGAGGAGTGGATCGATCCTCCAGGACCCAGATGCTTGGACGTCTTCGGGCCCTGTTTGGACTCCCCGCGTCGCCCTCGTGACCACGGCACCCCATCTCGGCTGAGTTACCTGTAGCTCTGACTGATCGGGGGTGGACAGAACCCCCAACAGTGACACGTCGATGAGTGAATTGTCCGTTTTCGGCTCTCGAGAGGGCGCCGTGGCCGTTATTTTCCAGGCCTGCGCCCGCCAGGTTTGGGCCTCAGGTCGTCTTCACTAAACCACGTTTTACTAAAGGGGGGTCTGTCCATTCCCGAACTGAGCTACTTTCACATCGCCCAGAGATGCTTGCAACCCAGGTTCATGTGTAATCGGGCCTGGGTTACAGGTAGCTCAAAGTTACTTGTAAGTCAAGGACCGGTTACAGCTAACTGATTCAGCGGTGGCCGTGCTACACGTAATTCAGCTGAGTTAAGCGCAACTGAGCTTGGTATACAGGTATCCCACCCAGAGTTTCAGGTAACCCTCGTTGAGCTGCTTGTAACTGACGTTGGGTAACTTGCAATTCATTTCAAGGTACAGGTAACTCCTGGGTGGGGCGGGGGACGGGGCGGTAAGGCGGCGAAGGCCGAGTTACGTCCATTTCTTCTGAGTTGTCTGCAGCTCGGCTGGGCTACCTGTAGCTCGGCTGAGGCACCTGTAGCTCGTCCTGGGTTGCACGTCGCCGTGGGGAGCACCATGAGGATGGCAGAAGGCAACTCTGCCGGCAAGCTGAGAAGCCGAAATGGCTGGATTATACTGCTGGAGAGCCAAACGGCCCGAACCGATAGCCGGAGAACCAGACGGCCCAAATAGCCAACATGAACACCACACAGCCAGGAAAAAAGGGCAGCGGGAATACCACGGGGCCGAGCAGACGGCTGAAACATCAGACGACCTGAACAGACATCACGAACACCAGACGCTCGAAAAGACAGCCAGAACATCGCAGGGCCCGAGTAGACAGCTGGAAACCCAGACAGCCCCAACTGACAGCTGGATAATTACATGGCTCGACAGCTGGAAACGCATAATCCCCGAATCGGCAGCTGGAATACCAGACGCCCCAGAAGGACAGCATTATAAACACATCGCATGGTCAGAGACCAGAAAAAACAGGGCGCGAGCAGACGGCTGAAAATTACAACCGCCGAAAAACAGCTGGAAAACCTGAGGCCTCGAACACACAATTAGAACACCATACGCCCAAAGCTGACAGCCGGAAAACCACAGGGCTTGAATAGACAGCCAGAGAACAATAGAGGAGGGAGGAGGGCGGCGGAGGGCAACGCTGCCTGCACACTGACGAACCGAACGGCCCGAACAGACGACTGGAAAACCACAGGGCCCAGAAAGAACATCGGAAAACAAGGGGCTCCGAACAGGCTGGAAATCCAGACGGCCCGAACAGACAGCTGACCCCCCCCCGTCGCCGAACAGGCAGCGGGAACCCACACGGCCAGAACAGGCAGCTGGAAGACCAACCGGTCCGAACTGGCAGCTAGAAAAATTAGCTTGACGTAGGACCCAACCGTATTCAGATGCGGGTACCGCCTTGTAGGTATCGCTTTCGGTAGAGCTCCTTATAGGGCCCCGAACAGTGTGAGGGGTGTGCCGAATTGGGTGCGGTGGTGCCATGCGAGCCCTCCCTCTGGAGCCTTCGGTGGAGCTCCCGATGGGGCCACGAAACGGGTGAGGGGTTTGCCGAATGTGGCGCGGTGGTGCCATGCGAACCCTCCCCCACTGGAGCCTTCGGTGGAGCTGCTTATGGGGCCACGAGACGTGCGAGGGGGTGTGCCGAATTGTGTGCCGAATTGGGTGCGGTGGTGCCATGCGAACCCTCCCACTGGAGCCTTCGGTGGAGCCCCCTATAGGTCCACGAACCGTGTGAGGGGTGTGCCGAATTGGGTGCGGTGGTTCCATGCGAACCCTCCCCACTGGAGCCTTCGGAGGAGCCCCCTATGGTGCCACGAAACGGGTGAGGGGTGTGCCGAATGGAGTGCGGTGGTACCATGCGAACTTTCTCACCGGAGCCTTCGGTGGAGCCCCCTATGGGTCCACGAGCCATGTGAGGGGGTGTGTCGGATTGGGCGCGGTGGTGCCATGCGAACCCTCCCCACTGGGGCCTTCGGTGGAGCTCCCTGTGGGGCCACGAAGCTTGTGAGGTGTGCCGAAATGGGTGGAGGGGACGCATGTGGACGGTGGCCCTGGAGCCTTCGGTGGAGCTCGCTATGGGGCCACAAGACGAGTAAGGGGGTGTGCTGAATTGAGCGCGGTGATGCCATGCGGACCCTCCCACTGGGGCCTTCGGTAGAGCTCCCTATGGGTCCGCGAAGCTTGTGAGGTGTGTGCCGAAGTGGGTGGAGGGGACGCATGTGGACGATGGCCCTGGAGCCTTCGGTGGAGCTGCCTATGGGGCCACGAACCGTGTGGGGGGGAGTGCCGAAGTGGGTGGGGGGACGCATGTGGACGATGGTACTGGGGCCTTCGGTGGAGCTCGCTATGGGGCCACGAAACGTGTGAAGAGTGTGCCGAAATGGGTGTGGGAGACGCATGCAGGCGGTGGCACTGGGCCCTTCGGTGGAGCTCCATATGGTGCCACGAAACGTGTGAGGGATGATGGTGATGACAGCGATGATGGTGATGATGACGGTCGTGAGGATTATGACGACGACGATGATGGTGATGCCGGTGATGATCACGACGACGACGATTCTGATGATGATGATGATGATGGTGGTGGTGATGATGATGGTGATGACGATGCCGATGATGATGGTGGAAGGAGGGAGGATGGGGAGAGGGAGGAGGAAGGAGAGGAGACGCGGGGCGCTGTCTCTTCGAAACGAGGACCCAACACCACGTAATAGTTGGGAAAAAAACAGGTCCCGAACCGACAGCCGGAAAACCAGACGGCCCACAAGAACCCCTGGACAGACAGCAGGACAACCACTGCTCTGACAGACAGCTGGGGGAGGGTGGAGGCCTTCATAGAAGTACTGGAGACTCTCGTAGTTTGTAGCAGAGCTTGGCGCCCTGGTAACGCACTTCACTAAAGAGAATGGCCGACCATGGTTTGAATTCCGTTCGGGGCGGTCCTTCGGGCCATCAGAGCAGCTCGAACTGCCCCCCTGGCTTGTGACGCCCTGGTGACTCACCCCAGCACCCGAATAAGGGGACACCGTGAGCCGCAGTGTACACTGTGGTGAGCTCCGGTTGGGGGGTCCTTCGGGCCCAGGGAGCAGCCCGAACAACCCCCCAGGCTTGTGGCGCCCTCGTGACGCGCACCTCGTGAGTTCAGTTTTGGGGAGGGTCCGTCGGGCCAGTAGAAAAGCGCGAACTACCCCCCTGGCTTGGGGCGCCCTGGCGACACCCCAGCACCAGAAACAGGAGTCATCCGGAGCTATTATCCACACGGTGGTTCCACCCTCCACGCAAGGCTGTTTTGTTTTCTCTGGCAAACAGGAACAGCCTGAACACCCCCCTTGCCCAGACCAATCATGGGGGTCACACCCGCGCCGTGCCCTGTGCCATCGAGGGGGTCGCCAGGCAGCGCAACAAGAAGGCGACCACGCGCGCCTGGGCAGCGCAAACAGGGGTGCGGACGTGGCCCGAGGAGTGGATGCTGGTCTGCGACGAGGTGTTATCCGAGGGTTGCACCTCACAGGTCGGGGCACTGCTTTTGGTGTGATCCCCCGATGCAAGGGGGGCCGTGTCACGCTGCACGTGCGTGGGCCCCGTTGCGGGGCGTCTTCGGACCGAGGGACCAGCCCGAACAACCCTCACGGGCTGCGTCGCCCCGGTGGTGAAACCCCAGCGAGCTCAAAGGAGCTTCTCGTCGGAGGCCGTGGCCCCTTGCAGGTCGCCCCGCGCGTCCTTCCTGAGCTCAGCTCTGCGGCCATGCTCACCTTTGGCGCGGGGAGGAGGAGGAGGAGAAGGAACGGGAGGATGATGATGCGGGTGATGATGATGGTGATGATGATGATGATGATGATGGTGGTGGTGATCATGCTGCTGATGATGGTGGTGATGGTGATGACGACGACGACGATGGCGATGATGATGACGACGACGAGGACGATGCTGATGATGGTGATGATGATGCTGGTGATGGTGATGATGATGCTGGTGGTGGTGGTGATGATGATGATGACGGTGACCATGAGGATTGTGAGGATGACGAGGGGAATAATACAAGTATGATGCTGATGTTGCTGCTGGTGATGATTGGGATGCTGGTGATGATGATACTGATGATGGTGATGATACTGATGCTGATGCTGATGCTGATGCTGATGCTGATGCTGATGCTGATGCTGATGGTGGTGGTGATGACGATGATGATGACGATGCTGATGACGACGATGATGATGTGGTTGTTGTTGATGAGGACGGTGGTGACAACGATTATGCTGATGCTGATGATGCTTAAGATGCATATGTTGGTAATGAGGATGCCACGACTGTGCATGATGATAACGGTTGCCATGTTGATGAATATGATGATGATGTTGCTGCTGCTGATGATGACGATGTTGGTGATCATGATAATGATGCTGCTGCTGATTAACTACGTTGATCGAACCACTAGTGTTATCAGCGGTCCATCATACGGTCATGCATACACTTACGAGGATGATGGTAGTGGTGATGATGCTGTTGGCAATGATGCTAGCGATGTTGCTGCTGATGGTTATGCTGCTGCTGATGCTGATGTTGGTGATGATGGCGATAAGGATGATGTTAATGATCATGACGAGATGAGGAGGAGGACGACGACGAAGAGCAGGAGGAGGAGGAGGTGGAGAAGGAGGAGGAGGAGGACGGGGGGGGAAAGGAGCAGAGGGATGCGGAGGAGAAGGAGGAGGAGGAAGAGGAGGAGGAGGAGGAGGAGGAGGAGGAGGAGAAGGAGGGGATAGGAACCGCGGAGAGGAAGGAGGGAGGAGCAGGGGAGAGGGACAGAGAGGCGCCTTCGCAGCAGGATCCCCCCCTGCTTCGGAGCGCAGCACCCCCTCCGCTCCCCGGCCGCCCCCGCAGGACCGGCTGGCACGCGGAGGTGCTCGAGGGCCGCGAGGAACTGGGGCGCCGGGCCCAGCTGCGCCTGACGGAGGCAGCGGCGGCGACGGCGGCGGCAACGGCGGCGGCGACGACGACGAATGCGGCGGCCGCGGCGACGGCGGTGGCGACGGCGGCGGTTGCTGAAACGACGACGACGACGACGAAGACGCTGACGACGACGACGCTGACGACGACGACGACGACGACGACGACGACGACGACGACGACGACGACGACGACGACGACGACGACGACGACGACGACGACGACGACGACGACGACGACGACGACGACTGCGGCGGCGGCGGCGGCGGCGGCGGCGACTGCGATGGCGGCAGCGACGACGACGGCGGTGACGGCGGCGGCGTTGACGTCGACGGCTCTCTGTCTTTCTGTCGGTCTGTCTGTCCCTGTGCCGCAGGAGGCCCAGGTCGTCAGAAGCCCCGATCCCGAATGCTCGTATGTCTGTCCTCGAGCCCACCCCCCCAACGCTCAATTTCTCCCTGCCGACACCCGATCGAACATAATATAATGCAATACCGCCTGCTTGATGCCTTTGTGTAAAAAAATGTAGATTCCCCTAAACAGTGCGTGCACTTCGGGGTGTATACTTCTCCTGTAGGGAACTGGGCCTGTCTGCCGCTCTGGCGGCTATGTTGTCGCCGTCGTCGCCCCGTCGCCGCCTCGTCGCTGCCTGTCGTCTTGGCCTGTCTGCCGCTCTGGCTGCTATGTTGTCGCCGTCGACGCCCCGTCGCCGCCTTGTCGCTGTGCGTCGTCTGGGTCTGTCTGCCTCTCTGGCGGGTATGTTTTCGACGTCGCCGCCTCATCGCCGCCGTCACCGCTCGTCGTTGCTTCTAGATTCGGATATACCCCCCAGAATTGACAGCACCCTTTTCGTATTGCCCCATCCTTCATGTTTAATTTGACCTCGTACCATCCCAGGCAGGCCAGTATGCCCCTTCACCAGATCCTCCGCAATAACTACCATGCGCGCACATGCGTATATCAGGAATTGTCCGTTTCCGAGACTATCTTGAAACATACGGAACAAAGTGCGCATGCACGGCTCGTCGCGCGCGCATGCCAGAATCCTTTAAACAAAGACTTGGTGGTTTCGCAATGTTATCAGAATCGAGTGTCCCGAACATAAATGGAAAGCTCATGGTTTTGCAACAAAAGCGTTCAAATCAAGCTTGCGCCCGCGCTCTAGCGAATTCTTCGGGCAACCGTCGATTTTTCAACATGTCCATCAAGTGCTACCAAACGGGCTTCTCGCGCGCATGTCAAAATCGTTCGAGCGCCCTGCACGCGCGCTGTCGCAGGAACCCTTTGCAACAGACGGGGCAACGTCCCCGCGCGCGCACGCGCGTCGTCGCGCGCGCACACCGGAATCCTGAAAACAAGTATGGATTTCGCCAGGATTTCAACATCGAGTGTCCCGAACAGACGTAAAACTATGGTTTTGCAGCGCCAGGTGTCAACAAACACCTGCGCTAGTTTTTTTTTGTTTTTTTTTTAATTCTTCAGCCATGGGTTCGTGATGCTGTTCATCAAGTTTTGGGTGTGCCAACATGTCTATCACATTCTGCCAAACGGGCCTTTTTCGGGCCGCGTGTCGAAATCATTCGAACGCCCTTGCGCGCGTGCTGGGGGGGGGCACGGTCCGCGTCGCATAATTCCATGCGGGCCGCTCGCGCGTCGGCCGCCCGCGCGTGTCGAACTCCTTCCAAAACCGCCATCGCCGACGCGAGGGCGCCGCCATCGTCGTCGGCGTACTCAGCATCGGCGCCGTCGCTGGCCTTGCCGTCGTCGTTGTCACCATTGCCAGCAGATCTCTATGATCATCCTCGCGTCTACCCTTGTCGGCGTTGCAATGATACTGCGCCCGCCCAAGTCGCTGACTCGCACGGAAGTGCCCGCTGCGAAGTGCTCAGCGGTAAGCGCCGCCGCGGCCGCGTCGGTTGCGCCAAATTGGCTGGCAATTTCGCGCGCAACCACGCGCGGGCTTGCGCGGCTGCAGAGATGCACCAGCCAACGCCAAGCACCAATCGCAATCGCTGCCGCATGGGCTCACGCAAACCAAGTTGCGGGCGGGCGGGTGGGGTGATTGCGCGAGCACCGGGGTTGACAACTCACTGCGAACAGAAATTCATATGACCACGACGATTGCTTCACATCGATCCTCTTTTGTAGAAGGGCGTCACGACCCCCCCCCGCCGCCCCCCGCGCCCGCTGGAATTGGCGATCAATTTTTCCCCGTTGCAATTTGCATGCGATTCTGTCCCCTCGTCCAACTGCATGAGTTCATGCCATGTCAGGCAGGCTGGCATCGCCCCCCCTTCATCTCCTGCAACAGATATCACGCGCGCGCACTCGCATAGCAAACGTCCTCCGTTTTCACGGCGCCCCATGCGAAATACGGAACGAAGCGCGCGCGCGTGCCGAAATCCGTTAACCACCATAGATTTCGCCAGAGTTGCAAAGTGGAGCGCTCCGAAAGCACATGCAAAACACATAGTTTCGCAACAGGAATGTTCAGAACAAGCTTGCGCCCGCGATCTAGCGAATTTGTCGGGCAACCATTGGCTAACAAAAAATGTCTTAACGTGCTGCCAAACGGAACTCTTGCGCGCATGCCCAAATCGTTCGAGCGCCTTTGCGCGCGTGCCGTCGCAAGAACCCCCTGCAAAAGCCGGGCGAAGCGCGCGCGCGTCGTCGTCGCGCGCGCGTGCGCCCCAATCCTTCGAGCTTTTAGGTTTCGTCAAGATTTGAACATCGACCGCCCCGAGAACACATTGTACACGCATGGTCTCGCTACAAGAAGTTCCAGAAATTATTGCGCTCGGGCTCCTGCGAATTTTCAAGAACAGCCCATGGTTGCAACGCGTTTTTTTTCCTCCTTTTCTTCATGACTTGCTACCAAAAGGGCCTCGCGCGCGCGTCGGAAACGCTCGCGCGCCGTCGCGCGGGTGCCGACGAACGAGCCCCTGGCAAGAAAAGCTCGGCGAAATGCGCGGGCGCGTCGTCGCGCGCGCGTGCAGACATCGTTCAAAAACCGCGGGTTTCGCAAAGAGGTTCAGGCCGAGCCCCCCGAAAACATCTAATAAAAGACGCGTTGTTTTGGTGCGTCAGTTTTCACGTGCGCCTGTCTTCGCGCTTAAGCAGATTCTCATGAGTATCAAAAAAGGTGTGCCACGATATTCGTGGAACTCGGCCAAGCGGGCCCGTCGCGCCGCGCGTCGAAATCATTCGCGCGCTCTTGCGCGCGTGCTGGGGGGGTGGCGCGATCCGCGTCGCATGACGCCATGCGGGCCGCGGGCCATTCGCGCGCGTCGGCCGCGCGCGCATGTCGAACTTTTCCAAAACCTTCATCGCCGACGCGAGGGCGCCGCCATCGTCGTCTGCGTCATCGGCATCGGCGCCGTCGCTGGTCTTGCCGTCATCGTTGTCATCATCAGCGAAAGCGTCACTACCACGGTCATCGCGTCAACCGTCGTCGACGTTGCCATGGTGCCGCGCCCGCCCAAGTCGCCGACTCGCACAGAAGTGCCCGCTGGGAAGTGCCCAGCGGTCAGCGCTACCGCGGCCGCGCCGGTCGCGCCAAACCAGCCGGCCGCTGCGCGCGCGAGCATGCGCGGGTTTGCGCGGCCGCAGAGATTCCCGGATAGCTCCTTTGAGAGCCAGGAGGGCTTCAGAGAAGAAGCCGGCTGGTAGGGATGCGCCGGGTCCTGCCCATGGCTCCCTGTCAGGCATCCTCGCAGAGGCCTGCTTGAGCTTCCAGCCTCTGGCAGGCGCTTTCCTATTCGTTCCCAATGCGCGTGCATCGCGCGTTCCCGCAGATCCTTCGCGGCCCCATCGAAGCCCCCTCGAAGCTTGCTTTCCGATGTTTGCGACCTCCCCATGCGTGCTTTTCATCGTCCTGGCAAGCATCTCTCAAAAACTTGTCGGCTCCCCAGGTTCCCGGATAGCTTTTCGGTGACGTCGGTCGCGTCGGTCGCGCCAAACTAGTTGGCCGCTGCGCGTGCGTGTTTGGGCCGGCGCGGCCGCAAAGGTGGATCCACCAACGTCAATCACTAATCGCAATCGCCACCGCGTGGGTTTTGCAAACCAAGTTGCGGCTGGGTGGGTGGGGTGATTGCGCGAGCAGTGGAGGTTGTCAAGCGCGGCGCAGGGCAACCAATTCTCCTGTGTGAAACAGAACAGACTCCACCACCACCACCACCACCCCAGGATTATCGCCCCCCTTTTCGTAATGCAATTTGCTTATGATTCTGCCCCATCGTCCATCCTAAATACGAAATCTTTCCATCCGAGGCAGGCTGGTATCCGCCCCCCCGTCATCCTTTCGCACAAAATAGTATGCGCGCGCATTCGTTTACCGAAAGTCATCAGTTTCCAAGAATCACTTTCCAATAATGCCTTGCAACAAATGAGGCGAAGTGCGCGCGCGCGCGTCGTCGCGCGCGCGTGCCGAATCATTCGAAACCTTTTCGGTTCTGGGATGATTTCAAAATCGAGTGCCCAAACAACATATAACAACACATGATTTCGCAACGCGTCTTTCCAACAAACTTGTCATGGCGAAGGACCCGACCACATGCAGTTGTGGGTACCGCGATGATGAACATCTTTTTCGATGAAGCTCCTTATGAGGCCACGAAGCGCTGCGCTGTGTGGGCGGGGTGGGGGGTGGGGGGTGGGGGGGGCGCATGCGGACGTTTTTTTTTATTGTGAAGACATCTGAGGCGGCCCCAGAAGCAGCCCCCTCCCTGGGAACCCACCTGCGAGGGCGGGCACGGCCGAGCAGAGGGAAGGGGCCAGGTCTGCAGCGTCGGCAGGAGCGCCCGCGCAAGGCGCCCTCCTGGCCGCGCCCCCCCCCCCCACACGGGGGGAGTCCACTGAAGCCGCTCCCTGGCGGCCTCCAGGAGGCCCTCGGCGAGAGGCGCGCAGCTGCTAAACAGGCCGCCGCACGCGTGCACCGCGGGCATCTGAGCCCTCTGGAGGCCAGCTTGCGCTGGAGCTCCTCGAGAAGCTCCGCCTCCTGGCCGCGGTCGTAGTCCGAGGAACTCCGCGGCAGCGCCATCGAAGCCAGCAGGAACTGCTCGCGCTGCGCTCCGACTCGGGTCGCCCCGGCCCTGGATGGGCCGAGCCGCTGGCCGCCGCCCTCCCAGCGCCGCCGCCGCGACGGGGAAGCGCGAGGTCGGCCCAGCTGTCGTCCGCCAGTTCCATCGGATCCTCACGAGCATCAGCAGGAGGGGGGGCCAGCATCAGCATCAGGAAGGTCGGCAGCAGGTCCAGGGCGGGGGCGGGCACGCTGCCTCGCCGCCCCGCGGCCGTCGCCAAGTGCCAGCACAGCCGTCGCCACGAAGCCACCTGCACCTCCAGCCTCCGCAATCGTGTTCTGGGCAACCGCCCTCGCGACGGCGGAGCCCGCTGCGCCGACGGCACGCCTGCCGCGTCCGCGCCGCCGCCGCCGCCGCCTCCGAGGCGCAGCGCCAAGGGCGGGCGCGGCAGGCGCCGCAGGGGGGCCGCGCATCGCGGCCACCGCAGCGCGCAGGAGGCCCTTGGCCGCGCGGAGAAGGCGCCCCCCCCCCCCCCCCGCGGGAGCCTCCCGCGACCAGGCCCGAGGCCGCGCGGGCCGCGAGGAGTGCGCCGCGCGCAGCTTCCCCGGCCCGGCGGCAGGCCTCCGGCGTGAGCGAACCCGGCATCGGTCCGCGCGGCGGGCGGCGCGCGGCGCGGCAGCCCTGCGGCACGGCGAACCTGATCCAGAACGGTTCTGGCGGCTGGGGGCTTCGGTGGAGCTCCTTATGGGGCCACGAAGCGTTGTGCTGGGTGGGTGAACGTGCCACACTGGGCGTGTGGGGCGCCTGCGGGCGGTCCCACTGGGGACCTCGGCAAACGCTTTACTGGGTAGGTGAAAATGCCAGATTGAATGTGCTGGGGCGCATGCGGGCGTTCCCACTGGAGGCTTCGGTGGAGCTCCCTACGGAGCCGCGAAACTTTGTACTGGGTGGGTGGAAATGCCAAGTTGGGCTTTCGGGACGCATGCGGCCGGTGGCACTGGGGCCTTCGGCGGAGCTCTTTATGGGGCCTCGAAGCACTTCACCGGGTGGGTGTAAGCGCAAGCAAGCAAGCATGGCCCGGTCGAATCGAATCGGTCCGCGAGCGGACGTGGGCAGAGAGCTATACATTCGTGTGGGCGATGGAAAGTTTACGTGCGAGGCTGAACTCAGAAGTCGTGCGTGTAGCCCTCGGCCCGCGCACGCCAATTCCTGCGGTCTCGAGCTGCGACGTGCCATGGCTCACCAAACTTTGCAAGCGAGTACTTTTGTAAGTGATCGTCCCAACGACATGCTGGACGACCTCGTCCACGGCCTGCACCGGGATAGGTTGAGGGCGGGCTCCAGCTTGATACACGGTGCGCCCAGCTGTCGGGTTTCTGTCCAAGCTGGTCGGCGAAATTGTACTGCAGCTGGGCCAGCCACTCCCGCCAGCTGCGAACAGGGTACAATGACAGAGCCCTGTCGACCTGGTCGTTCATTCGACGCATGGTGACGTTCCAGTCTTCGTCGTCAAGCCGCACCCACCCCACAATCAAACGCAGCATGCGTCGTTGCAGGACGTCCAGCTGCTCCTTCTGGCACGTCGTCAGGGCACGCGTTGGCAGACCGAACAGCACCGTAGGCGTTACGACTGAATCGAAGAGCTTGAGGCGGCGACGGTTTGAAATCTGTCTGTCGGTAATAATACCTCGCCGCCCATGGAACTTGCCCCAAGCGGCCTGCGACTGGTGCGACAACTCAACGTCAGCGCGTTGACGCAAGGATCCCGGCACTTTCCTTCTCATTCTCAAATATACATGAGTGTCGCTGCCGAACAGAATTTCGACCATGTCTTCGCCAATCTCGACGTATGCTGGCCCAGTAAGGTCCTCCGTCGTCAGGATTTTCGTTTTCGCCGCATTCAAGTGCAGGCCAACCCGACGGAGTTCAACGCACAGGGACTCTATCATATCGCACAGTTCGCTGCAGGATGTGGCATAGACCATGAGATCGTCGGCGTATCGGACGTTGGATGGAAATGCCAAATTAGGTGTTCGGGGCGCGTGCGGGCGGTGGCACTAGGGCCGTCGGTCCCTATGGGGCCACGAAGCGTTGTACTGTGTGGGTGGAAATGCCAAATTTGGTTCTCGGGGTGCACGCGGACGGCCCCGCTGGGGCCGTCGGTGGGGTTCGCTATGGGGCCACGAAGCGCCGTGCTGGGTGTGCGGGGCGCATGCGGACGGTGGCGCTGGGGCCCTCGGTGGGGCCCCCTATGGGGCCACGAAGCGCGGCGCCGGGTGTGCGGGACGCGTGCGGGCGGTAGCACTGGGACCTTCGGTGGGGCTACCTATGGGGCCACGAAGCGCTGTGCTGGGTGTGCGGGACGCATGCGGACGGTAGTATTGGGACCTCCGGTGGGGCTCCCCATGGGGCCACGAACCGTTGTGCTGCGTGGGTGAAACGCAGGGGGGAGGAGGAGGGGGCCACGAAACGCTGTACTGGGTGTGCGGGACGCATGCGGACGGTAGCATTGGGACCTTCGATGGGGTTCCTTATGGGGCCACGAAACGTTGTACTGCGTGGGTGAAACGCAGGGAGGAGGGAGGAGGGGGGAGTGAAACGCAGGGAGGAGGGAGGAGGGGGGGGGAGGGGGAGGAGAAGAAGGAGGGGGAGGAGGAGAACGCGGGGACTTTTATTTCAAAACGAGGACCCAACGCCACATGATGGTTTGGGGGGGAGAAAACGCGCGCGCGCCCTTGCGAATTCCCGAGGAAACCGTAGGCTTTTCAACATTCCCAGAATATGCGACCAAGCGGGCTTCGCGCCCGCATGTCGAAATCGTTCGAACGCCCTTGCGCGTGTGCCGTCGCGAGACTGCTTTGCCAAAAACGGGGTGAAGTGCACGGGCCCGCGACGTCGGGCGCGCGCCGAAATCCTGCAACAACCTTCGGTGTCGCAGCGATTTCAAAACCGAATGCCGCAACAATTCGAGAACAGTTGGTTTCGCAACATCCGCTTTCAAAAGAATTTGCGCGCGCTCTTTGGTTTTTTTAGAGGGGGGCGGGGGGTAAAAAAACATAGGTGCTTCAACGTGTTCATGGAATTCTGCCAAGCGGGCCTCTGGCGACCCATGCCGACATCATTTGCGCGCCATTGCGCGTTTGCTAAGGGGGGGCGCGCGATCCGCTTCAGATAAAACCGCGACCGCGCGGGCCACTCTCGCGCGTCAGCCGCGCGCGCATGTCGAACTCTCTTCAGAACCTTCATCGCTGACGCGAGGGCGCTGTCATCGTCGTCGGCGCGATCGGCGTCGGCGCCCGCGCTGGCCGCGCCTTCGTCGGCGTGGACATTGCCGCCGACGTCGCTGTTACCATCGTCGCGTCTACCGATGTTGGCGCTGCCGCCATGCCGCGCCCGCCCGAGCCGCCGACTCGCAATGAAATGACCGCTGGGAGGCGCCCGGCGGTCAGCGCCACCGCGGTTGCGTCGTCGGCGCCGCGCTAGCTGGCCGCTGCGCGCGCGTGCAAGCGTAGGCGCTGCCGCAGAGATGGACCAGCTAACGCCACGCATGCATCGCAATCGCCACCGCATGGGTTTTGCCAACCAAGCGTTTGCAGGGGCGTGGGGTGGGGTGTTTGCAGGGGCGTGGGGTGTGCCAACGCTTTTGTGACAATGAATTGCGCCGCGTAGATTGCGCCGCATCGATTGCGCAGCGCACGTTGCACATTGCAGGTTGCAAAACACTCATTGCACAACCTACAATGCACCGCGTACATTGCAGCACATGGATGGCTCCACGTCGATTGCGCCGCACACACTGTTCAGCATAGCTGGCGCCGCAATCATTGCAGAACGCACACTGTTTGGGGTCCACGCTGGCTAACATATACACGCACGCGCATATGCATGTATATGTGTACACATATGTGTGTATGTATGTATGTATGTATGTATGTATGTATGTATGTATGTATGTGTATGTATGTATGCATGCATGTATGTATGTATGTATGTATGTATGTATGTATGTATGTATGTATGTATGTATGTATGTATGTATGTGCATGTGCATGTGTATGTGTATGTGTATGTGTATGTGCATGTGCATGTGCATGTGCATGTGCATGTGCATATGTATATGTATGTGTATATGTATATGTATATGTATATGTATATGTATAGATATATGTATAGGTATCTGTATCTGTATATGTATATGTATATGTATATGTATATGTGTGTGTGTGTACAAATATATATGTATATATACACATGTATGCTCACACCCCGTCCCAACATCTACTTTTTTCAGTGCGCTGTTCCAGTCTCCCCCTCCCCCTTCTCCCTCCAATCCCGATTGGATTCTGAGTCAAATCAGAATCCTCAGAGTGCAGGGTCCGTTCAAGTCCACCCCTATTGGATCCTTATCCAAGCGAGCATGTCGCTTGGAGCGGCACGCGAGCCGTCGGGTCGAGCTGGCAGAGGCATTGGGCGCTGGAGCTGAAGCCATCCTTCCGCCAGATACAAGGCCGTTCGTCCTTGCTGAGCTCCCCGAGCGCGAAGCAGCTTGGCGAGTGGGAGGTGAGGACTATCCACCTGGATGCTCTTGGCTTCGCGATCCGCGTCGACGGGTCGCGCCGCGCCATGCTCGACGCTGCCGCGACGGAGGCGCGGCGGGGTTTCTGCGGGCAGAGGGTGCCCGGCGCCGGCCGGCTCCCATCGCGGCTGGCCATGCGGAACATGGCCCGGGCAGCGCAGGCGGGCCTCCGGCGCCGCCTCTCGCCGAACGCGCCCGCGCCGACGCTGCGGAAGCGCTCGGATTCGGCGCGGCGGGAAGTTGTCGGCGTGCTGCGCGGGCCCCTCCGCGGGCCCCCAGGAGAGAGCTGCCGACCCCCGCGAGGCAGCGGCGGCATCACACAAGGGCATCAGCAAGCCGATCTCCGAGCACGGTGGCCCGCGGGGCGAGCAGTGGCAGGTCTTGGCCGGGGCGTGGTGCGCGTCCATCTCCCGAAGCACTGGCGCGCGCCAGCCGCCAGGGCGTTCGCGGCAGCGGACGGCCCGGTTAATTACTGATCGCGCCATCACCCAGACAGAGGGCTTTCTCCGCGGCAGAGGACAGGGCGCCTCGGCACAAGGCGAGCGAGAGGGGGGCCCATCCGGCGGGTGGAACATGTTTGAGCAGTTTGTGCGCACGTATGTCATGGCAGTGCGTTGGCGGTTTCCTGCGCGCTTCTCCCATCGGCGCTGAATAACAATAGTAACACTACCAGAATCCAATTGCAATCCTCTGAACAAATTGTCAATTTTAATTGAGTTCCTATTTGGATCACATTTTAATTCGTCAGTAGTCATCTGAATATGGTTGAATATGGGGTGTGCTCCATTACGGTTACGTTTGAATTCTCGTGTGATTTTAGTCAAATTTCATTGAGATCATCTGAATCTGCGGTCTGCTCCATTCCCGTTGAAATCTTGTGTGCGCCCTGTTCAAATTCCTTGATGTCTTCTGAGTATGGGGTCTGGTCCATTCCCGTTGAATTCGGATCTGGCCGTGGTTCCCCCACACGTTGACTCTATGCCACATTCTCTGCGTTGTACTCCTACCACTCACTGTGCTACATTCAGTATTGTCGAGTATCTACTCCATTATGTTCTCTACTACACTGCGTCATATTGTGTCACTGCGGTGCAGTAGCACTGTTTTGTTTATCCTATCATATACCCGTCTCCCCACTGCACTCTCTGCGATGCTCTCCTCTTCGCGCGCTACCTCGCTCTGCTGTCCGCGCTTTACGGGTGCTATATGTCATGATCTCTATCTTGTAACCTACTCTCCGCCCTCAGTTCTCTAGTCTCTGTCGCCGGCTACCCCCCACCGCGCGATCTACTCTGCTCCACCTGAACTTCTTCTCTACCTTGAACTACTGCAGCTTCGACCATCGACTCTGTATCGATAGTTTTCGCTCCACTCACTCCTCTTCCATATGATTTCTACCAAGCTCTTACGTTCGACTCTCTGCTGCACTCCGCCCTCCACCTCGCGCTTCAGCAGATGCTGCAGTAGAACAGGGTAGATTGGAATGTCAAGCTGCTCAGGAAGTAGAGAGCAGAGTAGACCAGAGAGTAGAGAGTGCAGCGTAGAGAGCGGAGAGCACAGGGTACAGAGGACAGCACGAAGGAGAGAGTCGAACAGGGGCAGAGCAGGGGGAGAGCAGAGAGCTTGGAAACAGGTGAGAGTGGGGCCAAGCTGAGTAGAGTAGGGCACGGTCGAGTTTAGTAGCTGCTGGACTCGGGCAGAGACACAGAGGATCTCAGAGTGGAGTAGAGGGGAGTGGGGCAGAGTATAACAGAAGCGCGTAGAGCAGGTAGGTTGAGTTTTACGCCTGGTTCGCGAATCTGGTGGCTCGCGATACCTGGCCAGGCAGTGGTGTTTTTGGTGTGTCTTGCACGGGGGTCCACGAAGCCGTGCCAGGCGTTCGTTTGCCCGTTTGTTTGCATTGGAGTTCGCGTTCTACGGGTGCGCATGGATGGGGTTTGCAGATTGTAACGCGCAGCGATTTGTCCAGGCTCGGGGCCTTCCTCGCCTGTCCCCAACTTCCTTGGACTGTCGTGGGCGACTTTAATGTGTCTTCCATTGCTTTAGCTGCCTCTGGCTTCCTTGCGCGAGTCGGAGGCGAGGTTGTGCATGCCCCCCGCGGATAACGCGCGTGACGCTGGCAAAGACGGAACTCGTGTCGCCTATGTTGTTAGAAGATGTGCTGCCGCCGCTTGTTTGATTGAGGTTGCCCCTGTCATGAGCGTTCCCTGGAAGACCCCAGCGTGGGCGCAGGTTGTCTCCTCAGGGCCTCGGGGAACCAGCTTCACATCTAGCGCTGCCAGCCAGGCCCCCCCCAGGGTCGGTCGACCCCATGGGGGCCCCCGCTCCCGGTTCCAAGTCCCAGCCGTCGCGCGCGGCCAGGGCGGTCGGCGCTCAGGCCCGCGCCGCTGAGACGCGAGGCCGTTGTCAACAGCGACCAGGGGGTCTGCGGAGCCCGACCGAGCCTCGGGGGCAGAGCCCGATGGGCGCCGCTTCTCTGGCAGCGACGGGCCCAGAGACTGCGCCGAGCCTGACCCGCGCCCCTTCGACGCCTCTTCCGATGCCCCCCCCCTCGGGGGCGGCCGACGAGCGAAGTGCTGTCGATGGCTCGAAGTATGGAGCGCCAGCTCGCCGCGGCGACGCTGCCCCTCGCGGGGGGCGGGGCTGGGGCGGGTGGGCGCGGGAGGGGGGGGGGTCGGAGCTGGGGGCTGCCGATGGCCTTTGGACCTTGAGGCGCCTGTCTCCCCCCTGCCTCAGCGCGCGCCCCGTGGCGTCTGGGGGCTCGTGCCACCTCTCGAGGTCTCTGCAGAGGATGATGATGCCAATGCACCGCTCGCCTTCGAGGCCGCTGACGGCCCCCCCCCTCCCCGACGCGCTTGAAAGGCGCCCCTCCCCCCCCCCCAAGGTGGTGGTCGCGAGGTCTGCTTTTTCATTCCCGATGATGCTTGGATTAACTCAGAGCGTGAATTACCTACCCCGCTTTCGCTTCCAGGCAAAACCAAGTCATACCACGCGCCTCCTCGTCAAGCGGCCTGACCAGTACAGGCCGTAGTTTGGCATCGCTTGGTATCTCTTGGAAGCGAGGGTGGTCAAAAGCGAGGTAGGTTCGTGTGCCCCCTATTAACGCCAGAACGGCGGTTGGTGTCACCCCGGCAATCCAACGCCAACCTTCTGAGGCGCTTGTTCCGCTCGTGGCCGCCCGCGAGGCCTGGGCCCCCCCTCCGCCGCCCCTGCTCTGGCCCCGCGTGCTTCGTGGGCCGGCGACGTTGGCGCGAGCGGCCCTCCTCCTCGTCCTTCCCTCCTCCTCCTCCTCCTCCTCCTCCTCCTCCTCCTCCTCCTCCTCCTCCTCCGTCCTCCTCCTCCTCCTCCTCCTCCTCCTCGCCGACCTTCGATATCCAGGAGGGGCTGGGCCTCCATGGGGCCGAGGTGCCGCCGGCTCCGTCTCGTTCGCAGGGCCATCGGTTTCCAGTGTCCGAGGCTCGGGTTCCCAAGACTGGCAGGCCAGCACCGCTCGGGGGGGATGTGGTCCTTTCGTGCTGGCGGGGGAAGATCCACGCGGCGTTGCAGCGGAGGAGGAGGAGGTGGAGGAGGAGGAGGAGGAGGAGGAGGAGGAGGAGAAGGAGGAGGAGGAGGTGGAGGAGGAGGAGGAGGGAGGAGGAGGCAGGAGGAGGAGGAGGAGAAGCCACCACCACCACCACCCCCAGGGGGGGGGGAGGCGCCTTCCGCAGGGAGGCCCACCGTGCCTCTCCCGGAGCTGGGAAAGGGGGGGGGCAGCCCTCTCGAGCGAGAGGGGGGCAGCCCTCTCGAGCGAGAGGCGGGAAAGTCGTAGGCGCCGAAGGTGAGGTTACATCCGGCAGCAACGACGTGAGCAGGCTTGTCGGCACCTCCTTCGGGGGTGCCCTGGTCAGGCTCCTCGCGGGCAGCGTGGGGGCTCGGACCCAGCTGTGGGAACAACGACACACACACACACTGTGGGAAAACACACACACACACACTGTGGGAAGAAAACGCACACACACCACCAACAACAACAACAACAACAACAACAACAACAACAACAACACCAACAACACCAACAACAACCACAACAGCAACAGCAACAGCAACAGCAACAGCAACAGCAACAGCAACAGCAACAGCAACAGCAACAGCAACAACAACAACAACAACACCACCACCAACAACAACAACAATATCAACAACAGCAACAACAACAACATCAGCAGCAACAACAACAACAACAGCAACAACCACAACAACAACAACAACAAAAACACAAACACACACACAACAAAACACACACACACAACAAAACACACACACACACACATACACACACACACACTCACACACACAACACACACAACACACAACACACAACACACAGCACACAACACACACACACACACGTGGAACACACACACACCCGTTGGAACAAAACACAAACACACACACACACACGTTGGCAGATCTTCAGAATGGAGTTTTTTGACGACTGGGATGGGCTGATCATGCATGCTGCAGCAGCGTGAGTGGCCGATACAGGCGACGTGCGCTCAGGCCATCTCTTGACGGCTCTCGAGATCGGAGGGTGCAATCATCCTCCTGTAGGAGCTCGTCGCAAGGCCATGTGCCAGGAACCCCCTTCCCGCGGATGAGTTTGTCGTTGGGTCTTAGGTCGCATTCTATCCGGGGGACCTCGTGGACCGCAATGCCGAGGGCTTCGCGCAGCGCTGGGCCCCCAAGGAGCTCGATGAGTGCAAGCGGCGCGATGCATTCGCAGGCGCGTGCGCGGCCGCGCGCGAGAAGCAGCTCGACTTGTTGGCGGCGGATGGGGTTCGGAGAGCAGCTTGTGCAGTGCGGCCCAAGATTGGCATGGGGGTGGTCGACGTGCCTGCGCCCGCTGACATCGGGCGCCAGCCAGACGTATCACTTGCTGAGCTGCCCCAGCTCTGCGGCGCGCCATCGCAGAGGCGCGCGCGCGGCCATCGCAGCCGGCCCTCGCGATGGGGCGTTCGGTGCCCGAGAGTCTCCTGGAGGTCGAATAATAGGGCCACTCGCAGTGGTGGCTACTCCAGATTTCGTAATAAAAGGGAGGGGGTCTGGACCCTCCAAGACACGCCATTTCAGACCTCCCCCGTGGGAGAACCCTCCAAAGCATCGTCCCCAGACCCCCCAGGCCCCCCAAGATAGCCTGGAAGAGACCCCCCCCCCGAAATGAGACCCCCCTCCCTTTATTACGAAATCTGGAGTAGAAGCTGGAGCTTCTCGCACGGGAGCCACTTGGTAAGTCTTATGCTGCAGGGTCCGAGCACGAGTGGGGCGCTGCGGCTGCTGGACATGGCGTTTTACGCGAAGCGTACATGCGGGTGGTCGAGGAGGGGGGTTCTGGAGTTCTAGATGCGCCGTCAGGACACTGTCTTTATTTATTTATTTATTCATTTATTATTATTATTATTATTATTATTATTATTATTATTATTATTATTATTATTATTATATATATATATATATTCAAGGGCACTGCGATTCCATGGAATGGTTTTTGTTAATGCCAGCAGCCTTGCGTTTAGGGGAGCACCCAGCCTTATTATATTTGGAGCTACCGCAGTGCCTCATGCCGCGAACTTCGGGGCAAGGCCCCGCCTTTGCCGAGCCCATTCAGCCGACCAGAAGCACCGTGCAAGGCGTCCGGAGGGGGAACTCGATTTGCGCGCTGCCTCACATATTTCATTCTATCTCGCATCGCCACAGCGCATCCAGGCACCGCGCGTGTCTGGATTGACGATCTCCCCCGCCGCGCCCGCGCTTCGAGGGGGGGTTATGAGGGGGAATCTTCAGGCAGGATTGCTGGATGCATGCGGGGCTCTTCGTGGACGGCAGCTCGCCGCGTCGCCTGCGAGTGTATCATGTTGTGCGCGCGCGTCGAGGGCGCGCGCCGCATGGCGCGCGAACTGCAACTTCGTGGTTTTGGGGGGCGCCCAGGGGGGGGCGCCCAGGGGGAATGCCCAGGGGAGGCTTCCTCCTCCCCCTCCTCCTCCTCCCTCCTCCCCCTCCTCCTCCTCCCTCCTCCCTCCTCCCTCCTCCCTCCTCCCTCCTCCCTCCTCCTCCTCCTCCTCCTCCTCCTCCTCCTCCTCCGAAGTGAAAGCAAGCGCGCGAGCCGGGTACCCTCGGGCCGACTTGGGGGGGGGGGGGGGCGACGCCACGCCCGCCGAGTTCGCGCGAAACGGGCGCAGAAAGCGCGGCCCACGCATCGCACGGTCATGGGTTTCTCGCGCGTGCAGCAAGACGATACCATGTCACTGGCAAGCTTACTAGAGCTGGTGCGCAAGCTGCCGAGCTGCACGCGCGCCAGCTGCGCGGCGCCGCCGGAGCTGCCACGGCAAGGTGCCGACGGCAGATGGGAGCTGCGCGTGGGGCGGGGAGGCGAGGGCGAAATGCTCGACCGCGCTTTTCTGGATTTGCGCTGCCCTCGAGGGGGCCCAATCCGCGCCCTGCCGCGTGCCTGTCTGCACTTGTGGCCAAACTGATGGTTGGCGACTCCAAGAGCTCGCGGCCCAGAATTTCTCGGGCGCGGCCCAGGCCGCCGGCCAAGTTTCGCGGCTCCTCTCCTGGGCAAGGGCCCCGCTTGGTTCGGGGGCCCGCAGGGGCCGTCATCTTTTCATTTTTTTGGATATTGGGCGGGCTCCTGCGGGGGGCCTTCTCGGTGGGTCGCACCCGATGACAACGATGTCTGTGGGGATCTTGCCGCATGGAGAAGTTCTCTTCGGCAGGGCTGACAGGCGATCTCCTCGAGGATGGCCCCGCCATCCCTCTGGGTGGTTTTTGGAAGCCGCAGGGCGAGCTCTGCAGCGGGGCCGAGCGTCGGCCCACTCCTGTGGGGCAGGGAAGGAGCGAGGGGCTGATCGCTTTTCCCTCCGCCGTCTCTTTCGGCGCATTCGGCAGGTCCACAGTGGGCATCGCCTCTCTGGGCCCCCTGTTCCGCGCGAGTGGCGCGCGGCGGCTCTCGGGCGAGAGTTTGGAAGGGGCCGGGGGATCCGAGGCGAGCGGGATGCGCCGTGTCCGCGATGCGGGAGCTGTCCTGAGACAATGTTCCACCGGGGGTGGATCTGCGAGGCTAGTCAGGGTGCGAAGGCGCATCAGGACAGCGAATCGTTGGTCCGTGCAGTGCGCGCCCGAGCGGAGGCCGAGCCATGTCTGCGGTTGCGAGGGCTGATTCCACCAGCTCACCCCCAGGTATCCCCCCTTCCATCTCGGGAAGCTTGGGCCATCACTGGGACGAACGCGGAGAGCCTGGAGGCTTGTCTCGGATTGGGGAGTGTTGCAGGTCCTCTGCACATCCCCGGTGATGCCAGCGGGGGGAAGCAGACCCATGACCCAATATACATTCGAGTGGGACTTGCAATTCGCTGCAGTCATTCGAGCCGCATTGCGTGAGAGCATCGATCAGCGGCCCGTTGGCTGGAAGCCGACAGACCGTACTTCGAGGAGAGTTGCGAGGACTGCAGCTTGCTTTGGAGGCCTCACCAGGCGCATTGTGCTACATCACGGATTGCGACGTGGTCGTTTTTTTTTGTCTGTTGTTCTTCTCGAGCGCTTGTATGACAAGCACTCGGGGCCAAATGCTAACTTGTGGCTCGCGATTGGAAATTCGATGCAGTATGGACCTGGGCTCATTTCGGTACTCTTCGCCAATTCCCATCTGAGCCCCGAGCAGATTGTTGAGCGAGGCGTGCCGTCGTGGCTTGCGATCGGAAACGCAGTAGCCGATCATCGCGCCGCCCAGGCGGCGGAGCGCGCCCGAGTCCCCGTCCAGGATCTCCAGCGCGCGCGTTTCAGGCTGAGAGGACCGCCTACCTGGTGCGGATGAGGCTGCTCTTAGCCACCCGCGACACGTTGGTTCGCCGAACGGCGTGGTGAGGAGAGCAGGGCCCCCTCCTCCTCCCCCCCCTCCCCCTCCCTCCGCCTCTTCGGTCGCCTCTTTGATTTCGCAGCATCAGTTGAGCGACGATCGCAGACACTGCACTCGGCGCCCAGGGGCCACCACCCAGAAGGAGTCCAGGACCTTATGGGAGTCTCTGTGCTTTGAGCCTCACGCCATAGATAGTAAGTTCGCTTGTGGTCCTTCGGGGGGGCGGCTTCATATCGCTGGGGGGGGGCACATAGCTCGCATCAGATGAGGCTTGAGCGGCCTCTAGGAGTGTGGTTTTGTCTAACATGTGGTTGCTTCGGAGATCGGCAGTTGCGCGGCATGGAAGCTCCATGTGATTTGTATGATAAGCCCCACCGTCGTGAGTACCTCAATCGGTTGACGGTGGGCCTGTGGCCGAACAAGCTTAGCAGGGCTGAGCAGCGTCACCGCGGTCTTTCACTTTCCCCAACGACTACGTCGGATAGCTCGAAAATCGAAGCTCTGCCCCTCCTCGCCCACCATCCCGTGTCCCTCCAGGAAGAGTACGAGGACGAGGAGGGGAAGAGGAGGAGGAGGAGGAGGAGGAGGAGAAAGACGACGAGGAGCAGGAGAAGCAGGAGGAGGAGGAAGGTGGAGGAGGAGGAGAAGGGGGAGGAGGAGGAGGAGGAGGAGGAGGAGGAGGAGGAGGAGGAGGAGGAGGAGGAGGAGGAGGAGGATGAGGAGGAGAAGCACGAGGAGGAGGAGGAGGAGGAGCAGGAAGAGGAACAGGAACAGGAGGAGGAAGAGGAGGAGGAGGAGGAAAATGAAAAGGAGGAGGAGCAGGCGGAAAACAGCCTTAGCAAGCAGCATCAGTAACAAGCTGGCCGATCGGCGACGGGCTGCTCGCGGCCGCCTGCAGCAACCGGAGGTCCGAGCGGCTCGGGGCGTTCGATGCTCGAGGGTCCTCTCCCTCACCTCCCCTCGCCTGTGCGGCCGAGGTGGGAAGGAGGCCCCGCGGGCGAGTTCAACATGACGTCGGAGGAGCACCTGGCCCGCCGCCGCCCTCCTTGTCGCGCGTCCGCGTGGCACCCCCGACGTCCGAGGTGGCCACCATGGGCCCCTTTGTGCTCGCGCGAGCGTGCAGGGAAGAAGGGGGAGGACAACGCGGGGGCCTCGGCCTCGTCCCCACCCCCCCTCTCTCCTGCGCCTCCCCGTCCCCGTTCCTTGTCCTCCTTCTCCTCCTTCCTCCTCCTCCCCCTCCTCCTCCGCCCTCTCCCCTCCTCCTCCTCCTCCTCCTCCTCCTCCTCCTCTCCCTCCTCTTTCTCCTCCTCCTCCTCCTCCTCCTCCTCCCTCCTCCTCGTCATCATCATCATCATCATCATATCATCATCATCATCATCATCATCATCATCATCATCATCATCATCATCATCATTATCATCCTCCTCCTCCTCCTCCCCTCCTCCTCCTCCTCCTCCTCCTCCTCCTCCTCCTCCTCATCGCAGGCAGGCAAGTCGTACCCCACGGCTCCTTCACGGGCGCTTCGACGTTGGCCCCCTTTATGCGGATGTCCTGTCCTGTCCTCCTCCTCCTCCTCCTCCTCTTTCTCTCTCTCTC
The DNA here is from genome assembly GCA_963575745.1 of Prorocentrum cordatum. Taxonomy (NCBI): domain Eukaryota; class Dinophyceae; order Prorocentrales; family Prorocentraceae; genus Prorocentrum; species Prorocentrum cordatum. The sequence goes on along the minus strand of CAUYUJ010018991.1, from coordinate 30,757 downwards.
TCGCGCGCTTTGTTTTCACCCGTCCTTTTTCTGCCTCCCCCTCCTTCGTCCTCCTCGTGCTCCTTCTCCCCTCATCCTTTTGTTCCTCCCATCCGCCCAGCGCCTCCCTCCTCATGTTTGCCAGCGTGGGGCCCAGGCACTATAAGCCAGTGCAGCCCCGCTGCGTGAGATGTGTGATGCAGCCTACATGGTACAGTACAGTCGGGGCCCTGAAGAAGGAACCCTTTTCGTTGGGGAGGGGCTCCGCGTTCCTTAAGTGTTTCACAGCTTGCCTCAGGCTTTCCTTCTGTTTCCGATCGGAAATCGAAGTTTGGCTTACGGAAAAAAGGGGCCTCGTTCCTGATTTAGGGTTCCTTAGGTCAACGCCCCGACTGTACAGTAGACGCATGATGTGCAAGTTGTGGTCTGCAAGTTGTTGTGTGCAATCCGTATGATGCAACATGCGTGGTGCATTACTCGAGCCGTCGGCTTCAACGCTCGAGCAACCATTCTGCCCACCCACCGGCAACTTTTCGTGCGACACTCAAAGGGGTGCAGTGACGTGATGACCCTTCTCATTCATATCCATGACTCGGGCAGGCGGGGGAGGATAGTGACGAAGACGTTGGCAACGGCGACGGTGACGACGCGACGACGACGATGATGATGATGATTATGATGATGGTGATGATGATGATGATGATGATGCTGATGATGATGATGATGCTGCTGATGCTGATGATGCTGATGATGCTGAGGATGACGACGATGAGGATGAGGATGAGGATGAGGATGAGGATGAGGATGAGGATGAGGATGAGGATGAGGATGATGATGATGATGATGATGATGATGATGATGATGATGATGATGATGATGATGATGATGATGATGATGATGATGATGATGATGATGATGATGATGATGATGATGAATGATGGCGGCGATGGCAATGGTGACGCTGGCGATGATGACGATGGTGGTGATGCTGGTGACCAGGAAATGCGCGCGCAGACGCTCTGGCCGACGTCTTTTTGCAGAACGTGTGCTGCACGTTGCTGGAGACACTCCTTTCGATGTACTCTTAAGACCACTGGTTCTGCACTGCTCTCGGCAGGCGTGCGCGCGGAGACGCGCGCGTGTGGCCGTGCGATCCGCACTGTGTTGTTTGACAGGCTTGGCGGGTGCGCGGTGATTGTTGAATGATTTCGAGGAGGAGGAGGAGGAGGAGGAGGAGGAGGAGGAGGAGGAGGAGCCGCGTGTGGCCCGCGCGACCTTAGTCGACACAGCGACCACTCAACTGTGGCTTCCCGTGGCTCGAGCGAGCGCGCGCGAACGGAGATCGGGAGCCTTGTGGCAGAACCGTGTCCTTTTGATGGCCTTTGTCTGAAGCTGGTCTGGAGGCCACGATTTGGGATAGACTTCCGCATGTGCGCGCGCGTGTGGCCCGACGGCGATTCCTTGACCGGGGGCCTCACAATCGCCAGCGTCAGATCAACGCGTGAGCCCGCATGGTATTGTTCGACAGGGCTGGCGGAGGCGCCGATACCGGCCCTTTGCTCAGGCTGTTACGTTACATTCGAAAACAACTGATCGTGCGGAGCAACTCCGAAACGCAATACGGACAGGCGGGCGCGCAAGTCCAGCCTCGGGAGAACTCTCGAGGCGCACGCTCAGTGGCACCAGCTATGTGGTGCAAGCTGTGTGGTGTAAACAAGGTGGTGCAAGCTATGTGGCGCAAGCTATGTCGTGCAAATTATGTGGTGCCAGCTATGGTGTGCCAAGGTGTGTGGTGCAACTTATGTGCTGCAGCCTATATTGAAACTGTGCAAGCAGCCAATTCCCACGCTCAAGCAGTTTGTTGGCATTCTTCAGCTGGCGTAATGACGTGGGGATCCTTCTCGTGCAGATCCGTGACTCGGGCGGGTGAATGATGATTGTGACGACGGCATCGGCGACGGTGCCGATGACGACGAAGGTGGTGGCAGTGAGGACGAGGGCGACGACAACGAGGATGACGATGGCGAGGATGTTGATGATGCTGCTGATAATGATGACGACGACGGTGGTGATGTTGACGACGACGCTTGTTCTGGTCATATAAGTGGTGACGATGATGACGATGGCAATGGTGACGCTGTCAGTGATGATGACTTCGTGATGGTGAGGATTGTGAGGACGTGCGCACGCAACGTGTCTAATGAACGGCACATAAAAACAAGTGTTCGCTCCCATGTGTTGTTGAACACCTCTAATGGTTTCGCCCATCCTTGAATGAGTTCAGAGTTTTGAGTAGCGCTGCTGCCTTCCCTTCCTCCCTGTCGCCTCCCTCCCGCTTTCTCCTGCCGTCTCCTACCTCCTACCTGCATCCTGCTTCCTCGTCCCTGCGGGGGTCCAGCGCAGTGTGATGCTACGCGGATCTGAAGTGACCTCGCCGTTCTCGGGGGGCTGCGAACTGCGAAACTGACGCCGCTTTCGTGGACTCCTGGGGAGTCGAGCGTAGTGCGGCCCTACCCGGATCTGTATTAGACCTCGTCGCCCCTGGCGGTTGCGAACGTCGAATCAATTGCCCCTTTTCATGGGTTCATGGGGAGTCCATCGTAGCGCGGCCCTACGCAGACCTGAATTAGACCTGGCTCAAGCAGCAAGTTTTTTGTAGAGGTTTCTTGTTTCGGCAAAACAAATGAGAAGCCACAGAGCGAGCTTCACAGCCACGCCGTCCGTAACGGTCTGGTCGGCCTTGCCAAACACATGGAAAACAAACTACTCAAACTAGTCCCTCTGGGTCCGCCTTGGGACGACAAGGGGGGCACAACCGCAGGGGGGAGGAGGACGAGGAGGGGCGGAATAGGGAGGAGGAGGCGAAGTGGCAAGGGGCATTTGCCGAAAAGAAGTTCCCGTCGAGGTGTTGCATGCAGTGGGACAGTTCGTCGCCTCAAACTTAGTGCGCGCATACCTTTGCGTCTCCTGGCCTCGAGCAGGACTTGAAAGTATCATATTTGCGCTATCTCCTCCCATCTGGCTGCTGGGACGGAGGCGACCAAGATGGTTTCATTGACCTCACGGACCATTTGTTTTCTTCTGCTACGGGCCCAGGGCATGCCCAACGCAACATCCTTGTCGATGAATGAGACCCACCGCGACCTCCAGTCTTCTGGTTCTCCAGGCGACTCTTGTGTGTCAGATGCTGCGTGTGATTCAGGGCATTGCCTTGGCGGGACTTGCTGTGATCCAGACGCAACAACATGGACAAATTGTGAAGCATGCGGTTTTGACGCAGGCTTCTGTTCTGCGTGTCTCCCTGGATTTTCCTGGGTCAATGGCGCAGGGTGTGTTGCGCCGTGTGGGCACGAGAGTTATGGCTGCAAGATCGACTGCCAGCAAGACGACGGCCCAGCACCTTGCGGCAAGTCGTGCTGCGATCTCTTCCAGGAGGCCTCTGCGGACCTCCACGACAGCAGCGGCAGCAGCCCCGCGGGGGAGCCCGGCTGCGACCTGGTCCTGGAGACCGTGCAGCGCCAGTGCGAGGTGTGCTCCTCGTGCCAGGTCGAGACGGTGGAGGCCGAGGCGAGGCTCCTCCGCCTGCCGCGGGCCGGGTGGCGGTCCACCTCTGGGGGCACAAAAAGTGGCATAAACATAACAACTCGGAGATACGCGCGGATTTCTCGGACCGGCGCTGGGCCCCCTTCCTTGGCGCGCGGAGCGCGCCAGGGGCGGCGCCGGAGGCGCCGCCGGGCGGCCCCAGCGCCGATCCGAGAAATCCGCGCGGACCTCCGAGTTTTTATGTTTATGTCGCTTTTTGATCCCCTGACCTCGGGCGCCGCAGCGGTCGCTCCTGCGGCGCTCGGAATGGCCGCTGTGCTCGGCGGGGCCGCGGTGGCGCTCGGGCGACGGGGCGCGGCCCCAGAGCCGGCCGGCGCCCCCGAGGTCGATGAGGATCGGGGCTCAATCAAGCAGTGGCGAAGCGCCCCGGCGTGCCTATAGCCCCACCAGGCAATGTTCTGAGGACCTTTTGTGGTTCCCACGAAATGTTCTTAGAACAGTTCTGGCTGGGACCGTCTCGTTTTAACACATCGGGGTTGTGCTCTAAGAACATTGTTTTGTCCTTAGAACATTTTTGGGTTCTAAGAGCATGTCGTGGTATGACTACAGGACTGCCGGGTCGGTCGGCCCCTGCTCAAGCTCACGGGGCGCGGGTCAGTGCAGACGGGAGCCAGTCAGCGCGCCGCGTCCAGCAGCATCCTGCAGAGCCAAGAGGTTCGTTGACCCGGGCTCGGGCGCAGGATCCCGCAGGATTCAGCCACGCGCTGAGGGGGGTGGGGGGGGGGGGGGGGGCTTCTTAGAAGCACCCCTGCCTCTTAGAAGGCGCGGGCCTTATCTATAGATGCAAGGCCGGCGCCTTCGAAGAAGCAGCCTGCTTCTAAGAAGCCCCCCCCCCCCCCCCCCCCACCCCCCTTGTGCGCGCCGCCAGAGGATCCTGCGCGGCCCGGCTGACCCAAGTCTGGAGTGACCCGGGCCGGTGGATCCCCGAGAGGAGGTCGTCCCGATCAGAGCTCCGCGGGCGCCGCTCGCGGCGGGCGCGCAGGGCCCCGCGGCCACGCACGGCGCAGGGCAGCGTTTGTGGGCAGCCGGCTCTCTTGGATGTCTCCGCCTGTCCTACAGTCGGGGCCTTGACCTAAGGAGCCCTCAATAAGGAACGAGGCCCCTTTTTTCCATAAGTTGAACTTCGATTTCCCATCGAAAGAAAACATAAGGAAAGCCTGAGGCAAGCTGTGAAACAATCAAGGAACGCGGAGCCCCTCCCCAACCAAAAGGGTTCCTTCTTCAGGGCCCCGACTGTAGGCGCTGCCTTCATACTTGACGTTGAGGGGACTTGAGCCCCAGGGTTGTAGCGTCTGTGAGAGAAGAATCGCGTGGGAAAGCTGGCTCAGGTCGGAAGGCCTGCACGTGAAGTCGGGCGGGCACAGCAGAGAAGTGTGGGCATGAGAGTCGCGCGTCCTTCCTCCTCATCCTCCGCAAGTGTTCGAGGCAAGACTGTGCTAGGGCTGCCGTTACAGATGCGGACGCCGTCGATGCAGTCGAGCTGCACGGCAGCAGTCTCCGCCTTTCCCCCCCCCCCCCCTTCCTTCTCCCCATATCCTGAGTGCTCCGCTTGTTTTCCCATACCATCCTCTACTCCTTTTCCTCCTCCCTCCCCTCTTCCGTATCCCCTCTTCCCCTGTTCATCCTCCCCTCCTCCTTCTTGCCGCCCGAGTGGTTCCTCCTGCATGCACACGTTCATTTCGCCTGTTTCACTCCACCAGCCTCGCCAGTGCCATTCGGCCGTCCGCAGGGGCCCCGCCAGACGCCAGACCGCGGCAGACGTCGCGGCACCGCGAGTGCGGAAATGGACGAAGTTCGGGATCGGGGGGAAGAGAGTGCGGAGATGAATCTGGGGATACGTGCGGAAATGTTAGAAGAGCCAGCAGAAAAAAGAGAGGGACGATGCGTGGGATGAGGGATGCATCGGAGGAACGAGGAGGGGGAGACGAGGGAGGAGGACCGTGACACGTGTGAGAGGTGAAGCAAGCGAGGAGAAGGAAGAGGAGAGATGACTAGGGGAGGGAGGAGAAGGGATGACGACAGATTCGGCATGCGAATGAGGAGTGAGTGCAGGAGTGGAGGAGTCCACATCCTGAGTGGGGTTCAAAATTTCCCAGACCATCCTCTCCTCCTCTTCCGCAGCCCCTTTTCCTTTAGTTCATTCTCCCCTCGTGTTTTCCCTTGTATGATTCCTTCTGCATGAACCTTCTCACTCCGCCAGCCCCACAAGGTTTGTGCCCTTCCCACTGCACCAGCCCCGCCAGTGTCTCCTGAGGCTTCCTGCATGCACATTCTCACCCCGCCTTTCCACTCCACTGGCCCCACCAGTACCGCCAGAGGCCTCCTACATGCAGCATGCAACTTCTCCGACTCTTAAAACACTTCGGTGGGGAACTCCAATACCACAATGTAAAGAACTATTATGATCATCGCGTCAGTCGTTGTCGACGTCGCCATGGTGCGGCGCCATTCCGAGTCACCGACTGGCGCCGAAGTGCATGAGCGTCAGCGCGGCTTGGGAAAATCGCTGGGGAGTCCGCAGTGGTCAGCGCCATCGCGGCCGCGTCGCCTCCTCCTCCTCCTCCTCCTCCTCCTCCTCCTATTCCTATTCCTCCTCCTCCTCCTCCTCCTCCTCCTCCTCCTGCTCTCCTCTCCTCCTCCTCCTCCTCCTCCTCCTCCTCCTCCTCCTCCTCCTCCTCCTCCCTCTCCCCTCTCCCTCTCCCCTGCCCTGCCTCGCTCCCCACGGCACCCTCCTCCCGCCTGCCCCCCGCGCGCAGGGCCCTCTGGGCCCGAGGCCCGCCCACGCCTCCTGCCGCCGCACGCCGATGGCGCCCGCCGCCGCCGCCGCGCTGCTCGGCCCCCCGTCCTGCGCGCTGGCCGTCGCCCTGCTCGCCGCGGCCATCCTCGCCTCGCTCGCGCTGGCCTCGGCGGGGGGGCGGCCCGCGCGGAGGCGCGAGGCGCCCCCCCCCCCCGCGCGCCCGCCGCCCCGCCGCCCCGCCCGCCGGCGGGGGGGGAGAGGGGGAGGCTCGGCGCGGTCGATCCGCTTCGGCAGCGATCTCGGCCCGGCCCGGTCCGAGTCGACCTTTTCTCGGGGGCGCACAAGAGGGGGTGATGACCAGGGGGGGGGATATCAGGGCGTGGGCCATGCTGTTTCCCCAGATTTTGTGGCGCCTCTTCTTGTTTCATCAAGTCCCTGGCCCCCCCGCTGGGCCGCGCACGTGCCGCCAGTCATGATTTGCCCCCCCCCTCTTGGACACCCCCCTCTTGGCCGCTCCCGAGACAGCCAGCCACGCGCAGAGAGTCTTTGTGTCCCCACGTGGTATTTGTCCCCTCGTCCTGCCCCTCCTCCTCCTCCTCCTCCTCCTCCTCCTCCTCCTCCTCCTCCTCCTCCTCCTCCTCCTCCTCCTCCCCCCGATTCTCGGTGTTCGGGCGGTGCGGTGCGGCCCAGTGTTCGCCTGGCACTGGGGTGTGCTTCCTGGCGCGGCCGATCCGGTTTTCGGTGTCGCTCCGTGCCGGTGCGGCGCGCTCTGATTCAGAAGGGAAAAAACACACAGACACAATTAATCGTCGACCCCTACGAAAATAGGGGAAACTATGGGAAGTGGGGGGAAGACAAAGCTCAACAAATATGGGAAAATATGGGGAATCCTTTCATTTGTGTGTATTTCTTTGTGTGTCCCAGGGCCCCTTCACTGATGCACGTGACAATCCTAGCACTGAGTGTCCGATTCGATGCTGGCGGGTCCTGCCCCAGAAGGGTTCTAGAGACTGGTTGTGAGCAGAGTCCGCTCGGGGCTTCTGCAACGGGGGCGGCCTTCTGCGGGGCTGACAGGGGGCTGTGTAGACGCTCTGATGTGAACCTTCCGATCCCTCTGAGAAGCCCCCCTGCTTTTTCCTAGCGGGCGAACGTTGGTATAAAGCGCATGTTTCCACCATCTGGAAGCTTGTCCCAGGGCGGCTGGGAAGTTGATACGCCGACGGCGGCACGTTCGGGTATCCACTGTCCAGCCGCCTGGCAGGCGTCCCCGATGCCCGGGCAGCTTATGCGTGTACCCTCCGACGAAGGCATCTATACACCACCACCGTGCCAGGCCAGGGCCATCCCCGTGCCCCAGGATGGTGTATAGACCCTCTTGGCCTCGGCCAGGAGGGCGTATACACCGTCCTGGGGCCCGGGGTGGCCCTGCCTTGGCACGGTGGTGGTGTATCGATGCCCTCTGCGAGTGCCCTTCTTCGCTTGCTGATCCTCCGGTGGTCACCCCGCCCCCCCTCCCTCCGCCCAGCCCTTGGCTCCGCGCCGCCAGGCGGAGGAGGACGGCGGGGCGAAGAGGCGGCCGGCAGGCGCCCAGCCCGCGGCGCGCGCGGCGGGGCGCCCGAGGGCGCGGCTGCCGAGGCCGCGGCGCCACTTCGTGGCGGGCCTCCGCTCAGCGCCGGACGACGACGACGCCCAGCCCGCGTGCCCGTACGAGCTGGACGTCACCGCCCACCAAACCACTCCAACCCAACCCGAGGGCCCCGATTTGCCCTCCATTTCCAGTGGAGGGGGTCGGGGGACGTTGAGAAAGCACATAGGGAGCCCGTACCCCCCCCAACCCGAAAGTCGGGTCTTCGGGTTGGGTTGGGGTGGTTTGGTAGGTAGTCAGGACGACAGCTCGTGGCTCGACCCCGGCCCGGAGGTGTTCGAGCTGCCGGACGAGCGGTGGGTGTCGGTGGTCGCCGCGCAGGGGTCGGCCAGCCGTTGAGGCCTCGGGCCCGCAGGCGGCCGCAGGGGCCGGAGGTGCTCGAGAGTCGTCGGCGGCGGTGGCCGCTGCGCAGGAGGCAGAGAGGCTCTTGAGGGCGCCACGGCGGCTGGCTGCCGGTGCGGCCTCTGGCCGTGGGGGGCGAGGGGGGCAGGGAGGAGGGGGGGGGGGCACTCCGCCCAGGTGTGGGTGGTCGTCGCCTGCGGGGGGGCAGGGAGGAACGCTAATTAGGGGGCCACATGCGAACCCTACCCCATACCCCCCACGATTTCTGAGGGGGAGGGTGGGGGGTAGGGGTAGGGTTCGCATGTTTCCCCCTAAACGCCCCAGCAGCGGGCTGGTGGGCCTGGGGAGAAGGACGTGGAGGACCAGAGCAAGCCAAAGTTTCACCAGCGACGCTGCCGTACGCCCTCCCGTCCCAAGTCCCTTCCCAATACACCCATAGACGTCTTCTTCTTCTTCACCACAAGAAGCGCCCCCCTCCCTCCCTCCTCGTCGTCGTCGTCGTCCGTCGTCGGCGTCTCGTCGTCGTCCCTCCTATTTCGTCGCCGTCGTCGTCGTCGCCGTCGTCGTCGTTGTCGTCGTCGTCTTCCCTCCTCCCTCGTCGTTGTCGTCGTCGGCGTCGCCGTCCTTCCTCCTTCTTCGTCGTTCACGTCGTCGCCGTCCTCCCTCCTCCCTCGTCGTTGTCGTCGTTGTCGTCGTTGTCGCCGTCGTCGTCCGTCCTCCTCCCTCGTCGTCGCCTTCGATGGCGTCGTCTTCGTCGTCGTCGGCGTCGGCGTCGTTGTCGTCGTCGAAGTCGTCGGAGACGTCGTCGGTGTCGTCGTAGTCGTTGTCGTCGGTGTCGTCGTAGTCGGTCTTAAGATGTTTTGCAAACCAAGTTGCGGGTGGGTGGGTGGGATATTTGCGCGAGCAGTGGAGATGGCGACTTCAAGTTCAGCAGAGTGGCCAATACACCCATAGACGTCTTCTTCTTCACCACAAGAAGCGCCCCCCTTGACAGACCAGGACAGTTGGGCTTGCCAGTTCGGCGAGGGTCCTCTTTGAAAAGGAACAGCCTTGCATCTTCCTGGCGCGCAGTCAGGAACGCGAAGCACAACGATCACACAATGCAACGGCGCGTCCAGCGATAATCCCCCTTTCGAAGAAGGGCTGCCCCCCATCCGTGCAACCGCTGCACGTCATTGTGACAAGGCACAGTCCTCCATCATGCTGAGCGTTGCGCCGAGAAGCGAATGCGCGCGGCGCGGAGGCGAGAGTCCCGTTCCGAAGAGGAGGGCGCCCTCCGTCCGTGAGGCCAGTGCACACCTTCACGTTGAGTGTGCCCGGCGTTAACGCGAGAGCACCATTTTGAAACGACAGGTTGCAACGTTTGAAGGTGAATGTGCGCGGCGCTGAGGCACGATCCCATTTCGAAAATGACTCTCTCCATCCGTGAAGCTGCTGCTATCTTTGAAACGAACGTGCTCGGCGCTAAAACGAGATCCACATGTTGAAAACGACTTGTCCTTCATCCGCGAAGCTCTGTCAACTTCTTAAGGCGAATGTGCGCGGCGCCACGGCGATAACCACGTTTTGAAAACCGTTGCCCCCCACAGATGAAACGAGTACAAGCTTCAATCTCCTGGATCCGTAATGGTGAGGAAGTTTGAGGCGAAACGCCTGGCCCACCCAACTGACACGCCTGGGGGCGCGACAGAAAGGAGTTATGTAGAACGAGCAGGCGTGGAGGAGGAGAAAAGGAGGAGGAGGAGGAGGAGGAGGAGGAGGCGAGGATATTGAGGAGGGGGAGGAGAGAGGAGGAGGAGAGGAGGAGGAGGAGGAGAGGAGGAGGAGGAAGAGGAAGAGGAGACGGGGTGGGCATTGCACCAGAGAGCCCAGGGCCGTCGTCCAGGAGGCAGGGCGGGACGCCGCGGCGGCCAGATGGTGAGGCACTGGGCCTGGGGGGGGGTCTGGCAGCGCGCACTGGGTGCCTGGCGAGAGGAGCGGCCCTCTCAGAAGGCGGGGGGCACATGGAGGAGGAGGAGGAGAGGAGGAGGAGGAGGAGGAGGAGAGGAGGAGGAGGGGGAGGAGGGAGGAGGAGGAGGCGAGAGGAGCGGCCCTCTCAGAGGGGCCCGCCCCCCCAGAACCCCGACACCCTCACGTCGTGCGCAGGGTCCCACGACGGCAGGCTCTCGGCAGGTGTCGGCCCTCGGGGGCCCATAAACCGGGCCCCGGCGCCCGGGAGCAGCCGCTCGGAACGGAACGCCGGGCCCGGGACGAGGCCCGGCTCTCCGGCAAGCCACGCTGTGACAAGCGCACGGCGTCGGAGGTCTGAGAAAGGACTGTTCGGCACGGCCTCTGACGCTGCCCCCATTTGCGTGCCGTCAGGAGGCGGAGGGGGTGGAGGAGGAGGAGGAGGAGGAGGAGGAGGAGGAGGAGGAGGAGGAGGAGGAGGAGGAGGAGAGGAGAGGAGGAGGAGGAGGAGGAGGAGAGGAGGAGGAGGAGGAGGAGGAGAGGAGGAGGAGAAAGGAGGAGGAGGAGGAGGAGGAGGAGGAGGAGGAGGTGGAGGAGGAGGAGGAGGAGGAGGAGGAGGAGAGAGGAGGAGGAGGAGGAAGGAGAAAAGGAGGAGGAGGAGGAGGAGGTAGGAGGAGGAGGAGGGCTTCAGGCGTTGGAAGAATTGCGTCGAGCAGCCGCAAGAAGCAGAGCTCGCCTCGAGTGGCCACGGGTCCCGCGACGTAGGCTGCCAGTCATATGTGCCAGGTCGTGCATAAGTTTACGACGCACTTTTTCCTCCGTTATTTTTTCCGGCCGGTCAGCATCAAGGGTTCGCAGGAAGTGCCAGTCCGAGCACAGTGTGGACGTGCTTCCAATATCACCGATAGCACTGGTAGAGGCGGGAGTGGAGCGGAAGAGAGGAGGAAGAAGGGGGGGAGAGGGGAGTGGCTGCGTCGTCGGTGCGGGCTGCATGGAGTCGCCCATTTTATCAAGCTCAAGCCCCCCTGCAGCCAACGGCTGGAAGGAAATGGGGCAGCACATCATTTTAGACGTTTGATTTCACGTGCGGGATGCTCCTTCGGGATTTTTCGTCGTGGCTAGAGCATGGGGAGGTTCCAGGCTCGGTGCCGCAAGGGTGGTAGCCCTTTGTCCAGAGGTGCCCAATTAGATTGAGCCCTTCAGTTTGGCCAATGCAACAAAGATGGGAATTATGGGAACGACTAGTTTGATGATGATGATGATGATGATGATGATGATGATGATGATGATGATGATGATGATGATGGCGGTGGTGGTGGTGGTGGCGGTGGAGGTGGTGCTGATGACGATACTGGTGATGGTGATGCTGTTGATGATGTTGATGATGATGACGCTGATGCTGATGCTGCTGATGATGGTAGTGATGATGCTGATGATGGTGATGATGATGAGAATGATGATGATGATACTGATGATGCTGATGGTGATGATCATGATGCTTGCGATGGTGACGATGATGACGATGATGAGGATGACGGTAAGGATGGTTACGATAATTATGGTGAGGATGTTGATGATCTGATACTTTGATGATATCGCCAGTGACACAGAGCTAGATGTTATTACCAATGATGGAGGGAAGGAGGGTGAGGAGCAGCAGAGGGAGCGGGAGGCGGAATGATGAGGAAAGGGAGCGAGGAGGGGGGCCAGCAGGAGGGGCAGTAGCAGGAAACAACAGGAAGACAACGCCCTGCGCCGTTTCGGGGGCGTCTTCGAGGCGAGAGCGGCGGCAGACGGGGTCGCGAGGGGCAGGAGAAACGTCGCCCCCCCCCCAGCCAAAGGAGGGAACATGGAGGAGATGTAGGCAGGCAACGTCGCTGGAGGTGAAATGGAGGAGGTAAACATGGAGGTGAAAATGAGGCAAATGGAAGCAAAGGAAGGAGGTCAAAATGGAGGTGGGTGGAATGGAGGCACATGAAGGAGGTAGAGTGGAGGGCGGCAAAGGGAAAGGCGGGCGCTTCCACAGGCAAGCGGCCCGATGTGAGGCAGGCGGCGTCGCCCGCAAGGGGAAATCGGAGCGGTCGACACGCGGAGCCACATTCGTGCTCCGGTGGCCGTTCCCGTGCTGATTTTGTCCCTACCCTCACCCCTCTCCTCCTCCTCTCCTCTCCTCCTCCTCCTCCTCCTCCTCCTCCTCCTCCTCCTCCTCCTGCTCCTCCTCCTGCTGCTACCTCCTCCTCTTCCCTCCTCTTCCCTCCTCCCTGCCCCCCCCCCTCCTCCCTCCTTCCCCATGCCAACCTCCTTCCTCTTCGCTTTCCTCGCTCTCCTTCTCCTGCTCCTCGACCCCCTCCGCGTTCCCTTTCTCCCCGTCCCCGTCCCCTCCCCCTCGGCGGAGGGCCCGCCCGAGGACTGCTACGAGTTCCTCCTCACCGCCAACGGGGCCGACCAGAGCCAGCCCTTTCACGAGCCTGCAATCATGCAGAGGTCTGGGGGCTAGCAACGCTGGGAGAGAGGAGGGCGGCATCCGCCTCTCTATCGGAGGAGGAGGAGGAGGAGGAGGAAAGATGAGGACGATCGGGCGCAGGGGAGGAGGAGTGTCGTTGGCTTCGCGCCCTCCGCCCCTCTATTGAGCCTCTCTCTATCTGTACTGATGCGTGCCTGTGCACGCGTTTGGCTCAAGACAATTGGGCGGACATGACGCAGCTGGCGTCTTAGCTGGGGTGTGCTCGCCTCTCTCTCTCTCTCTCCCTCTCTATTTGCGCGCGTCTATCACTTTCCACTCTCACATCTAATGGAGCATTGCAGTTATGTTGGACGACATCGTGAATGGCCCGTCCATCCACACGATGCATACGAAGGGATCCCCAGGATTAGGAGATCGGAGCTCGGACGACGCTCATTCGTCAAGGGATGTCGATTTCCTGGCAACAGACATGCTCTCAGCGAGCGTCTGACGGATACGAATCGTGATGCAATTAGTCATGGTGATCAGCACAGGAGCCGCAACTCGAATAATCTGAGCAACTGTAGTGAGAGTGCGAATTTCGACGAATCGATAGGTGATCGCGTCAGAATGACCTCAAAGGGAGGATGTGGAAGCATATGACATGTCCACTCCTCCCAGAAAGAAGGACCATTGAGTCGAGCATGCGAAAGATGGAGGGGGAGAGTCTCCTCGGCGATCAGAACAAGGATTGGACGTATCCACCATCCCCCGATCAATGCCGGGGGAGCCACGCAAGCAGCGCGCCAGACCAGGTGTGGAAATCGCTCGTGCGGCGGGTGGGGTCTTGTCGTCAGCAGACGGCACGAGCATCCCGCCAGGGGCGTATGTAATTCAAGGGATGGAGCTCCCCGTTGCCTACGATGCTGATATCAATCGGGCCGGACGAAGGGGGGGGGATTGGGAAAGGAGGGGTTACGAAATTAGCTGCATGCAGCTGGTTTCGGCCCCACCGAGGGGCCCATTCCTCGATACATAAGCGCCTCCGGCGCCAGAAGGCGCCGGGAAAATCAGCTACGTGAGCTGTTTGTCAAACCCCCCTTTGCTATCCCCCCCTTTCGCCCGACCCGAATCAAGGATGTAATCTCCGAAGTCGCCAAGGTTGATTCCGCTGGTCCCGAGGTTGAGCCGGCGGGTCACGGTGCCCTTGGTTCCGGTCTCGCCGGCTCTGAGGAGAAGGAAGAGGAGGAGGAGGCGAAGATGACGCGCATAAGGTCCCGGTGCCCGCTGGCACGCCCGAGTCGTCGGCTACGGCCCAGTGCCGACAAGATACGATTCCCGACGCAGTCGGGAGCCTCATGCTTGACCTTCTTGAGCGTGAGGAACATTTTCTAAGCGCAGGTGCGAGAGAGTACAAGTCAAGGTCGAGTTCTTACCATTCGAGAACGATGAGGCAAAGTAGAGCCTGACTTCGACGACCCCGTCGGAGCGAAGAGAATCTGGCCTGTCCCGTCACGGACGCCTCGGCCCGAGGTTGTCGCGGCGGATGGTGGAGAAAATGTGCCCATCGGGTTTACCACGCAGGGCGCGGGTCACGGTGTCTTTGCCGCTGGTTCCGTGCCACCCAGTGGACCTCCCAGGCAGGACGTGTGTCACGGTGGTTTTGCCATCGGTCCCGCGTCGCCTTCAGTCAACACAGCTCATTGGGGAAGGTCGAAAAAAAGGGGGAGACCCACGTGACGCGACATCAGACATGCCGTCATCCTTCGCAAGGTCAAAGAAGTATGACGGGAGTTGTCGCGCACCCAGGTACCAGGTTTTGAGACAGAGAGAATGTCGAGAAGTGACATCTGTTTCTCGGTGCGGGGAAGGACCAAGACGATGGCGTTCGTTGCCAAGTCCGGTGCGTCTACCATGAGTCGGATACACGTCAGAAAAGGATGTTGGAACCCTACAGCCAGGTGCCCCGACTACGCTGAACACCGCTACCCAGGAACATCGGGTAGCTGTAACCGTCCGGTGTGTAAATTATCCCAGTGCGACCCTACCTAGGAGTTGGAGCCTTTAGGAAAGCAGCATTAATAGTAACGGTAAATCTAAGTTAAAGCTAAGCTGCAGCTACGCTAAAGCTCAGCTAAAGCTAAGCTAGAGCTCAGCTAAAGCTACGCTAGTAAGTTAAAGCTAAGCTGAAGCTAAGCTAAAACCAAGCCAAAGCTAAGCTAAAGCTAAGCTAAAGCTAAGCTAAAGCTAAGCTGCAGCTAAGCTGAAGCTAAACTAAAGCTAAGCTGAAGCTAAGCTGAAGCTAAGCTACATTAAACTATAGCTATGCTGAAGCTAAGCTGAAGCTAAGCTAAAGCTAAGCTAAAGCTGAGCTAAAGCTAAGCTAAAGCTAAGCTAAGCTAAACTAAGCTAGGCTAAACTAAGCTACAGCTAAGCGAAGCTAAGATGAAGCTAAACTGAGCTAAGCTGAGCTAAACTAAGCTGAGCTAAGATGAGATCAGCAACGCTAAGCTAAGGGGGCGTCACTGGGGGAACCACGGGGCGGATGCCAGGGGAACCGCCCGGGGCGGGTTGCACTGTCTGGCCCTTTAAGCACACACACAATAAGAACCCTTCTAGGCAGAGCCTAGGTAGGGAATAATGTTCGAGCAGCTTCGCATAATGCAAGATCGACTTCTGATGTGTCGACTGTATCGAGGAAACAGGACACGATTGTTACGCCATGGGGCGAACTGCGTGGGAAGCAGCTCAACAACAGGAGGCGGCCATCGCCATGGCTCAGATGCAGGATCGGCTTGACGGACAGATCCGTTAGATGAGGTCTAATCATAGCGAACTGGCTGAAGAGAGCCAGGTGAGGGCTGAACTGAAGGCTGCCGAACATCGATCGAGGTCGCAGAAGCTCACAAAGTGAAGGCCTGCTTGAGCGTAGGGCGCCGTCTGAGGGATGTAGAGAACGAGGCGCTGGCTTAAAAAATGAAGGACGCTGAGGAGTTGTTCCGAGCGGTCGAAACGGTGGTCGCTAGGAGTCGCGAGGCAGAAATGTCCGAAACACGGAAAACGCATGCGATGGAATTCTGGGCTAGGTGTGTAGTCAGAATCCAACAGGACGAATTTCTCGCAGTGACATGGGGTTAATAAGAAAAGGCCCAGGCGGAAAAAGAGAGAGAGAGAGAGAGAGAGAACAAAAAAAAAGGAGAGTATGGCTTCCCTGAGGGCCCAGCCATTCCAAACTCAGAGTACCAGCCGCGCGAGGCAGGTTCCTCCTACTGCCACAATGCTGCAGCCAGCTGGCACTCGGACCGCCTCTGCAAGCGGAGGTGCCCCTGCTGGCACGACACAAGCAGTCCGGTTGAGTACGCCTTGTGCCAGGAGATCCGGCCTGCTGAATGCGCGGCGGAGGAGGAGGAGGAGGAGGAGGAGGAGGAGGAGGAGGACGAGGAGGAGGGAGGAGGAGGAGTACGACTTGTGCCAGAAGAAGGGCGTGCTGAGCAGAAAAGGGCATCTCATCGTGGGGGAGCCAGCAGATGAACGGCACGTGCAGGTCCGAAGGCCGAGGAAGGACGCACAACGCAACACCCGGGAGGAAGAAGAGCTGCGTCGCGGGAAGGCGGGGGGACGAAGAGCGGCGCAGGTCTGAGCAGGAGGCGCGCACGGCGGCCAAAACTGGGGGACAAAAGGCGCGACACGAGCGGCCCCGATTCAGAGTGTATCTGAGCACGGGCGTGTCCGACAAGGAGTACATAAGCTCGTAAGGAGTATGAGCGGTCTGGGCATAAGGGAATGCAGGTATGAGTGGGCTTGCGTATGGGCGAGTCTGAGTGTGTTTGAGATCGAATGCGAGTGTGGCCGGGTGTTGGTAGATAGTAAGTGGGTCTAAGCATGATTGGGCCTGAAAATGACGAAACAAGAGTATGAGGGAGTGTGAGTACGCGTGAGTTTGAGAATGGGCCAGTATGCGTATCATTGAGTCTGAATGCGAGTCTGAGTGTGAGTGGCTCTGGGGTGGAAGGAGGACGGCTGGAGGAGCGAGGCGGAGGGTCCCATTAATAACAAGAGTCACATTCTCAGGATATAGGGAAGAACGCATCCCATGATGAGGAGGAGGATGGTGGGGTGGTGATGGTGACGATGTTGATGCCGATGAGATAAGGTGATGAGGATGATGATGGTGATTGTGGTGGTGATAGTTGTGGTGATGGTGATGGTGAGGAGGATGAGACGGACGAGGAAATATATCTTAAGGGGAAAGAGGGGCTGAATGGCGAAAATCAGGACGAGGATGAGGGGAACGAGGAGGAAGAGGAGAAGAAGGGGGAGGAGGAGAAAGAAGGTGGCGATGATGCTGGTGATGATGATGATGCTGATCAGGAGGAGGAGGAGGAGGTGGAGGAGGAGGAGAAGAAGGCGGAGGAGGAGGAGGAGGAGGAGAAGTGGAGAAGGAGGAGGATGATATATTGATGATAGCAGTCATGCGTTCGGAGAATGCGTGGGCTGCAATGTGAGTTGCAATGACTCGGCATGGTGGATCACGCGTGCCAGGGCGTCGAGCGGCCGCCCTCTGCTCCTTGACTGGCTGGGCTGCTTCCGCAGATGCAGCAGGTGGGTGGGTTCGGTTGGACTTTTCCGGCCGGCCGTCAGACGTGTACGATGGCATGCCCTTGCAGGGCACCGCAACCATTGCCGGCTTGTTTGTGTGGTCGACCGCAGTGCATGTACGATTTCGTGCTCTTGCAGGGCAATGCGACCATCGGCAATCCACCCTTTGGGCCAGCCACCATATGTGACGTACAGCGTCATGCCCTCACATGGCAATGCGGCCATCGATTACTTGTTTCTTAGCCGGCCACCAAATCTGTGCCACACCGTGCCCTCGTTGTGCGCTTCGACCGTCGACGACCACCAGGGTGGGCGTATGGGCCACACCGACACCGACTGCGGGGAGAAGCTGCGTGAGGAAATCATGCCACGGGGCTCTTGCCTGCAGTTCCTGATTCGTTCTTCCGCGACTTACTGTAGGGCGTACGTTGCAGGCATTTTGGTCTCGATCCGGCTGACGCACGAGGGTTACGATGAGGGCAACCCTGGGCAATGGTTCACTCGTCTCAAGCCCGCTTGTGCAGCCAGAGGCGCGCCTTCGCTGCGCAAGGCAAGGTGGGTCAGTCCTCCAGATTTCGTAATAAAAGGGAGGGGGTCTGGACCCTCCAGGCCCTCCAAGATAGCCTGGAAGAGACCCCCCCCCCGAAATGAGACCCCCCTCCCTTTATTACGAAATCTGGAGTACTCCAGTGACTATCAAACCTTTCTTCTCCCAGAATTTTTACACCCGCGGCCCAGAAGCCGCCACTCTTCGCAGGACCCTCGAGCACCGGCCGAAATATGGGGCTGCGGCGACGTGCTGCGCTCCCCTGCAGCCCGAACGGCCACTTACAGAAATGCAAAGACGCACAGCGGCATCCCTGAGGGGAAGAATGAGAAAGGAAGAGCGCGAAAGACAGAGGAAGACGAGCTGCAGTGAGCTGGGGGCGTGCTCCATGAAAGGAGCAAAACCATGCTGCATGCTCCTGCCTATCCTACGGTAGCCTCGAAGAGAAAGGTGGGACCAGGCTCAGGGGGGCGACGTTAGGGGCAGGCTCCCTGTGTGGCCCCCAGCACTCGAGGAGGAGGTGGAGGAGGAGGAGGAGGACGGGGCGCAGGAAGTGAACATGGAATGGACGCCAGGTCACAGCCAAGGGCTCCACGGACGGGCCTACCAAATTCGGAGCAAGGATAAGCACATAGAGTGGGTATTAGTAGGACGTCCATGTGGTGTTGGATTTTAGTACTGGGCGCTTGGGGCCGCCAGGGGTTAAACGCAACACCGCTTGCCGCTTCCACTTGCCAGGGCACTCTCCTGTTCCTCCGCTCCTCCTCCCCTCTTGGTCCTGTCCATGCGCTGGACGGATTCCTGTGCGCCGCTTCCGTGGCGTTCGGGGCGATGCTGGCAGAGCCAGCGAACCCTCTGGCGACTCCGCTGCAGAGAAGTGCAGGCACCAGCGTACCTACGACTCCCTCGCAGCGGGGCCCATGCACGGACCATCACAGCACGGCGCTCTGCGGCACCCTTTTTTGTTGCACCCTTGCCGCCTGCAGTCCCGATGCGCCTGCGCCCGTCGTCCGACCGTTCGCCTTCGCTGCTGCCGTCGGGGACCACCCCGGCCTCGTCGTGTGGGTGCCGGTGGCCCGCCACTCCGCGCGTCTTCCGCGGTGCGGTCCCGCACTCCGTGTTCTCAGCCTCGGTGGCGCACGCGTGCCAGGCTTGTGTCTCCCGTCCCCCACATCCCTGGAAGCTGAAACGGGTAGGCTGTATAGTGCTGTCACCCCCCATACGTGCAAATCCTTGTCCGGAGGGCAGCAGCCCCCTGAGAGAACTTGCTGGAACAGGAGGGGAGGGAACTCAGACGGAGTAGGAGGAGGATGAGGAGGAGGAGGAGGAGGAGGAGGAGTGGAAGGTGAAGAGGGGGAAGGGAAGGGAAGGGAAGAGGGAGGGGCGCTGGAGGGGAGGAGGAGGAGGAAACAGGATGACGAGAAAGAAGATCATGATGACGACGACGATGTCGATGATTATGCTGATGCTGATGAGGGTGATGATGATGTTGGTGATGGTGGTGATGCTGATGATGTTGATGATGATGATGATGATGATGATGAGGATGAGGATGATGCTGATGCTGATGATGATGATAATGCTGCTGATGCTGATGCTGATGATGCTGATGATGCTGATGATGCTGATGGTGCTGATGATGATGATGCTGCTGATGATGATGCTGATGGTGATGGTGATGATGAGGAGGAGGATGAGGAGGAGGAGGAAGATAATGATGCTGAGAAGGAGGAGGAGGAGGGACGGAGGAGGAGGGAGCATAGAAGAGAGGAGAGCAGACGAGGATGAGGACGACGAGAAGGACGATAGTGATGGCGATACGTCGACGCAGGTTTTTTGTATATTCATACACGTAAGTATACATACAGAGAGATGTGCAGTGGTAGCATGTTCGATGGATGCGGGCAGGCGTGTCCGCTACTGGTGAATCACTATTGCACGTCCGTATTGTTCTAGCTGTGAGCGAACGTGGCACCAAGGACGAGCCGGCAGAGGCTCTCTAGAGACGCGGCCGAAGTCACAGTGAGCAGCTGTGCAGCAGAGCCCCAGGTTGTGGATACTGGGCCGATCAAAACAAGCTGCTGCGAGGTACGTGAACTGCGGCTTCCTCCTGCGCGACGAGGAGAAGCCCAAACAGATATGCATTACGCTGCGGCTGATCCCTGCATCGTGGCCCCCTGCCATCGCGGCTGCCAGGGAGCGGCCCTGTCTCGTGTGATCACCTCTGTCGCCGTGATGTCGGACACGCGGGGTCACAGTTTCAAAAGCGGAGCAGCTTGAGCATGGAGCATGGCCTTCCACCCCATCCTCGTCCTCCGACGCCTCCGCCTCCGCATTGCCCACATCTCCAACATGTTTGAGGCCAGCGTTGGTTCGTTTGTTTCTAAGCCTCGAGACGAGATCTTCGAGCGATTTCATAATACCTGCATGCCGCATCGAGGACTACCGCTTGCCCACCTTCGCTAGAGAAGGAACTGCCATCTGGGCGAGAAACAGGCAGGAGTGAAGGCGACTTTGGCGGAGGTGCTTGGGCGAGGAACTGTCTCCTTCGGCCAGCGCCTGGTGCCACACTTTGTACCGTCGAGGCGAGGATAGATTCTCCCGATGCAGCCTCGCCGATCATCAGGACGCCTCCCCCTTCGTTCTGGCCCGGCGCTTCGTCGGCAGGTCTCGGCCCCTCCTCCCTCCTCCCTCCTCCCTCCTCCCTCCTCCCTCCTCCCTCCGAGGGTGCAAGCAAGAAGCCGGCCAGGTGTTTTCGCGACGTGTGGACGGAACGGTCAGCCTCGGCGCCGCCGCGGATCTTCCCATCCCGGGACGTCCGCGGAGGTCCCGTGGGGTCCTGAAGGCCTCTCGAGGCTCCCGGGGGCTCAAGTGCCCGACCAAGAGCATCCGCACACCCTCCCAGGGCGTTCTGCAGACAGCTCCCACCTTCGACCCTCGGGTGCAAGCCTCGGCAGCCGGCCCAGGCTTCTCGACTCCAAGTTTCGTACTGAAAGGGGAGGGGGTCGCAACCCTCCCAGAGGAGCAGCTCTGGACCTCCCCCCAAGACCAGCCGTCAAAGGGCGGCCTTTTGCCCAGACCCCACTGGAACCCTCCAGGGCAGCCCAAATCAGACCCGCCCCTAAATCAGACCACGACCCTTTCGTTGTGACATCTGGAGTAGCCGATCGGCCGCGGGACCCTGTAGGTTCCTTGCCCGACAGCTCCTGGGCCCCAGGAAGGCGCGGGGCGCGGAGGTGGTGCGGCGCTGTGATGCTGGCGCACTTGGAGCTGGGAACCTGCGTCTTCATGCTCGCTGCTTCCAACGTTTTTTTCTCCTCCGTCTCATTCTCCCTCCTCCCCTACCTCCTAATTTCTCCCCCTGTCTCCTCCTCCTCCTGCCCCCTCCTCCTCCTCCTCCTCCTCCTCCTCCTCCTCCTCCTCCTCCTCCTCCCGGATTTCTCTTTTCCCCCCTTCCTCCTCGTTTCCTTTCTCCCCTCTCCTCGTCCTCCCCCTCTTCCTCCTCCTCCTCCCTGCTTCATACTTTCTCCTCTTTCCTCCTCCTTTCCTTCCCCCCCTTCCTGCTTCTCCTCTCCTCCTCCTCCTCTCCTCCTCTTCATCTTCCTCTTCTCTTCCTCCTCCTCTCCTTCTCCTCCTCCTCCTCCTCCTCCTCCCTCCTCCTCCTCCCCCTCCTCTCCTCCTATCCTCCTCCTCTCCTCCTCGTACTGTTTCACAATCATCCTGTGGTGTTGGGTCCTCCTTTTGAAAAGACAGCGCCCCGCGTCGCCTCTCCTCCTCTTCCTCCTCTTCCTCCTCCTCCTCCCCCTCCTCCTCCTCCTTCCCCCCCTCCTCCCGCTCCCATCCTTGCCTCTGCCCTCTATATGTGGTTTTCGGCACACTTCTCATTCATTTCGTGTCCTGATAGGGAAATCCACCGAAGGCCCCAAAGGCAGGATGCACCTGCGTCCCCCCGCCTCATTTCGGCACACCCCTCAAACGTCTCGTGGCCTCATTGGGAGCTCCACGGAAGGCCCCAGTGGCAGTGTCCACATGTGCCCCCGCCTCATTCCGGCACACCCCTCACACGTTTCGAGGCTACATGGAGAGCTCCACCGAAGGCCCCAGTGGCAGTGTCCACATGTGCCCCCCCGCCTTATTTCAGCATATCCCTCACACGTTTCGTGCCCCCTAAGGGATCTCCACCGAAGGCCCTAGTGGCAAGTCCCCATCCGCCTCCCCGCTCCATTTCGGCACACCCCTCACACGTTTCGTGGCATCAGAGGGAGCCCACCGAAGGCTCCAGTGGCAGGGCGCACATGCGTCCCCCCCGCTTCATTTCGGCACACCCCTCTCACGCTTCGTGGCCCCATAGGGAGCTTCACCGAAGGCTCCAGTGGCAGGGTCCCCATGCGCCCCTCAATTAATGCTGGCACACCTGTCACACGCTTCGTGCTCCCGTATGGCGGCGCTCCACCGAAGGCCCCAGTGGCAGGGTGCACGTGCGCCCCCTCGCTTTATTTAGGGATACCTCTCACACGTTTCGTGGGCCCGTATGGAGCTCCACCAAAGGCCCCGGTGGCGGGGTCCCCATGCGCCGCCCCGCCCCATTTTGGCACACCCTCACACCGTTCGTGCATCCCTTAGGGAACTCTACCGAAGGCCCCGGTGGCAGGGTGCACGTAAGCCACCCCGCCCTGTTTCGGCACACCCCTCACACGCTTCGTGGCACCAGAGGGAGCTCCACCGAAGGCTCCAGTGGCAGGGTGCACATGCGCCCCCCCGTCCGTCTCATTTCGGCACGCCCCCCTCACGTTTCGTGGCCCCATAGGGAGCTTCACCGAAGGCCCCAGTGTCAGGGTCCCCATGCGCCCCCCCCAACCCATGTTGGCACACCCGTCACACGCTTCGTGCTCCCATAGGGAGCTCCACCGAAGGCCCCAATGGGAGGGTTCACGTGCGCTTCCGCTCATACGTTTCGTGGGCCCATGGGGAGCTCAATCCAGGGTCCCAGTGGCAGGGTCCGCGTGCGTCCCCCCGCCCCATTTCGGCACGTCCCTGGCCCGCCCCATTTCGGCACCGCCCATGGGCGCGCCACCGAAGACGATTCTCACATCTTCGTCACGCACAATTGCATATGGCAGGGCCCTTCGCCAGGGTATTTTAGTGGCTCCAGGCGCAAAGGGGGCCTGGTGGTTTTTTGTGCGTGTTGTTTTTAATAAGAAAACCTATGCGAGTCTCTCTCTACGACTCCTTCTCTCTCTCTCTCATTATTTTTCTCGATGTGTTTCCGTTTCTCTCTCTCTCTCTCTCTCTCTCTCTCCCTGTCTCTCTACATGTTTCCATTGTCCTGCGTCAAACCTGCGCCGATCCTTCTCCCACCTAGCCGAGAGCATTTGAAACCTTCACAACAGGAACCCTTTGGAAAGCACCACAAAGGGATTCCATGTGAAAGCCTCTCAACAGGAACCCTTTGAAAGGCACCACAAAGGAGTTCCATTGGAAAGCCTCTCAACAGGTCTTCATTTGGGAAGCGCTACAAAAGGATTCCATTTGAAAGCATCTCAACAGGATTCCTTTGGAAAGCACCACAGAGGGATTCTATTGGAACGCCTCACAATCGGAATCTGTTGGAAAGCGCCACAGAAGGATTCTATTGGAAAGCCTCTCAGCAGGATTCGTTTGGAAAGCCCCACAATGGTACCATTGGAAAGCCTCTCAACAGGATTCCTTTGGCAAGCCCCACAGAGGTACTCTATGGGAAAGCCTCACAATCGGATTACATTGGAAAGCTTCACAATCTGATTCCTTTGGGAAGCACCCCGAAGGGAGTCTGTTGGAAGGCCTCACAACAGGAACCCTTTGGAAAGCACCCCAAAGGGATTCTAGTGGAAAGCCTGACAGCAAGAACCCTTCGGAAAATGCTACAAAGGGTTTCAATTGGAAAGCGTCACAAAGGAAATCCTTTGGAAAACTACACAAAAGGGATTCCATGGGAAAGCCTCACAATTGGAATCTTTTGAAAAGCGCAACAAAGGGATTCCATTTGAAAGCCTCACATCAGGAACCCTTTGAAAAGCACCACAAAGGAGTTCCATTGGACAGCCTCTCAACAGGATTCCTTTGGAAAGCACAACAGAGGGATTCTATGGGAAAGCCTCACATTCGGAATCCTACAGAAATCGCAACACAGCGATTCTACTGGAACGCCTCACAATCGGAATCCTTTGGAAAGCACAACAAAGGAGTTCCATTGGAAAGCCTCCCAACATGGTTTCTTTGGAAAGCGCAACAGAGGGATTCTATTGGAAAGCCGCAATCCAAACTGCTACCGTTGGGAGGATGGCGCTGGAACACAAATCCTCACAACAGGAACCCTTTGGAAACCATCACAACAGGAACCCTTTGGAAATCCTCACAACAGGAACCCTTTGGAAATCATCACAAAGGGATTCCATTGGAAAGCCTCCCAACAGGATTCCATTGTAAAGCACAACAGAGGGATCCAATTGGAAAGCCTCACAACAGGATTCCTTTGGAAAGCACCCCAAAGGGATTCTCATGGAAGGCCTCTCAACAGGATTCCGTGGGAATGCATCACAGAGGGAGGGTTCAGCGCCGCAGGTACGAACCCCTCCCGCGACCTCCTCCCTGCGACTCCTCTCCATCCTCTTCCTCCTCCCCCTCCTCCCCCATCCCCCCCTTCTGAAGGAATGCAACAACTTTGGGAAAACCATTGGAAAAACCAAAAAAACCAAAGAAACCTAAGTGCTGGAAACGAAAACTTTAGGAAACCCATTGGAAAAACCAAAAAAAACAAAAAAAACAAAGATTCCACAGAGAGTGCGGGGATTCCCTTTGGACGTGTCCCTTCGGACGGGTGTTCCCCGCACTCTCTGTGGAATCTTTGTTTTTTTTGTTTTTTTTGGTTTTTCCAATGGGTTTCCTAAACTTTCCGTCTCCACCACTTAGGTTTCTTTGGGTTTTTTGGTTTTTCCAATGGTTTTCCCACAGTTCTGGCATTCCTTCAGAAAAGGGGGAGGAGGCGGAGGAGGACGAGGAGGAGGAGGAGGAGGAGGAGGAGGAAGAGGAGGATGATCGGGAACAGGATGAGGAGGAAGACGGAGAAGGATGAGGAGGAAGAGGAATGCGCTACGAACGAACACACACAGAAGAGAGAGCGAGAGAGAGAGAGAGAGAGAGAGACGCATGAAACCCTCGGAGGGCCGAAAGCCCGCCGAATCATCCAGTCTGGAGCTGAAAAAGATCACGCTTAAAAACCACCAGGCCCCCTTTGCGCCTGAAGCCATTTTAGTTTACCCTCCTCCCTCCTCTTTTTCCTTCTTCTCCTGCTCCTGGGTTATATTCCTGCTCCCCTTCTTCCGTCTCCCGTCCCCCGTCCCCCACCTTTTTCCCCCACCCCCTCCTTCTTCCCCTCCTTCTCCTCCTCTTCCTCCTCCTCCATCCGTTTTCCTTGCACATGATTCCTCCCTGTCACAGTCCGAGGCGTGTTGTTTTCCATACGGATAATTTCCCCTGCCGCACCCCGAAACGTGTCGGCCGGGCGGTCCTGGCGTTTCGCTTGAGACGTGCTCACCATGCTCGGTCCTCGCGCAATAGATTCGCAAAGGTCTCACGGATGCGGTCTGTTCCTCTTCAGCATGTGGTTCTCGCCCCAGCCCCTCGCCCATTCGTCTTAACCGTTTGCAGAAGCTTCCTGGGTGGAGGGCGGCTCGTGTTCAAACCTGCGGCTCCCGCCTCCGCGACGCGCGCCTTCGTGTCGGAAGGTTGCAGCAGTTGCAGGATGGGTGGCGGTGTTTTGTTTCAACCTGTTGTGCTCGCTTGAGCGCCGCACGCCGCACGCACGCACGCTTGGGGCCCCTTCGTCTTTTCGACTTTCCTACGAGCTTCACGGACGGAGGGCGGCCCGTTGTCCAATCGTGTCTCTCGCCCTGTTGCCGCGCACCGCCGTGCTGCACAGCTGCCAGAGCTGCACGGGCGGAGGGCGGCTTCCGTTGTTTAAAAATGTCCTCCTCCTCCTCCTCCCTCCTCCTCCTCCTCCTCCTCCTCCTCCTCCTCCTCCTCCTCCTCCCTCCCCTCCTCCTCCTCCTACTCCTCCTCCTCCTCCTTCTCCTCCTCCTCCTCCTCCTCCTCCTCCTCCATCTCTTCCTGCTGAACTCTGTTGTGGTTCGCGTTTGGGCGCCGCGCACGCTCGTCTGAGACAGTTGTCGGGGCGTCGCTGCCGCAGGGCCGCTCCGTTCCAGCCTGCGGTTCTCGCACGAGCGCCGCGTACCACACTCGTCTCTCAAAGTCTGCAGAGGCTTCGCAGGTGGAGGGCGACTCTTTTTCAACATGTGGTTGTCGCCCCAGCGCCGTGCACGTTCGTCTGATAGCTGTGCAAGGGTTTGACGTGTGGATGGCGGTGTCCTTCTCCATGTGTGTGGTTCTCGCCTCGTTGCCGCGCACATTCGTGTTCAAAGAGTTTTTCAGATGGGAAGCGGCTTCTTTTCAACATGGGGTTCTTGCATGAGCGTCACGCGCATTCGTCTTGAACGTTTGCAGGAGACTCACTGGTGAACGGGCAGTTTTCACAATGTGGCTCTCGCTTGAGCGCCGTGCGCGTTCTGTTTCGACAGTTCGCAGGGGGCTCCATCGTTTTCAAAAAGTGGCTCCCGCCTGTGGCGCCGCGCGCCCTCGTTTTGACAGCACACGGACGGGGGGCTGCCCGTTCTCAAACGGTGGTTCGCGCTGCTCCGCCGCGCGCATCCGTGTGACGACCGTGCGTGTTCTTCACGGATGGAGAGCGGCTCCCTTTCTCAAATATTTTCCACATGCGGCTCTCGCCTCCGCCCCGCGCTCGGCCGCTTCTAGTGGGCTGCGAGAGCTCAACGGATGGAGGGCGGCTCCTTTTCAAGCTGTGGCTCTCGCTTTCGCGCCGTGCGCGTTCGCCTTACCAGCCTGCAAGAGCTTGATGGGCGGAGTGCGGTTCTCTGTTCGAAGTCTGGTTCTCGCTTCAGCGCCGCGCGCAGTCGCGCTCAAAGCTTGCCGGGCCTTCACAGAGGGAGGGCGGGCCGTTTTCAAAATGCGCTCGTCGCCCCAGCGCCGTGCATGAACAGATTTGCAAGCGATGCTTCACCGATGGAGGGTGGCTCCTTTTCAACATGCCACATGTGGTTGCCGCCCCAGCGCCCGCGCTCAGTTCGCTTCGTACTTTGCAAGAGCTTCGCGGACGGAGGGCGTTTTCAACATGCGGTCCTCGCGCTAACGCCGCGCGCGTTCGTGCTGAACGTTTGCACGGGCTTGGCGGATGGAGGGCCGTTCTTTTCCACACGTTGGCTCTCGTGTGAGAGCCACGCGGGGGGAAAGCGGCTGGTTTTGAAATCGCTGCTCTCGCGTTAGCGCCGGGCGCGTTCACCTGAACAGCTTGCAAGAGCTTCACTGATGGAGGCGGTTCTTGTTCAAGATGTGACTCTCGCTTTGGCGCCGTGCACATTCGTGGCAATTTGCTGCGGGAGCTTCACGGATGGAGGGTGGCTTCTTTTCAACACGTGGTTTTCGCTTTAGCGCCGCGCACATTGGTCTTTCAATCTTGCAAGAGCTTCACGGATGGATGGTTGTTTCCTTTCCGAAATGCGGCCGTCGCCAAAGCGCCGCGCACAGTCGTGTTCAAACTTCGCAAGAGCTTCACGGAGCCAGGGCGGGCCGTTTTCAAAATGCGGTTGTTGCGTTCGCGCCGTGTACACTCAATCGGCAAGTTCGCAAGGGTTTCACGGATGGAGGGCGGCTCCATTTCAGCATGTGGTTTTCGCCTTAGCGCCGCGCACATTGGTCTTACAAGTTTGCAAGAGTTTGACGGGTGGATGGCCGTTTCCTTTCCGAGTTGCGGCCGTCGCCACAACGCCGCTCGCAGTCGTGTTCATAGAAGCCGGGCCGTTTTCAAGATGTGGTTCTTGCGTCAGCGTTGAAGACATATGGTCAACAAGGTCGCAAGGGCTTCACGGATGGAGGGCGGTTCTTGTTCGACATGCGACTCGTTTTTGCGCCGCGCACATTCGTGTGAAACGGCTGCAAGAGCTTCACGGATGGATGGTGGCTCCTTTTCAGCATGTGGTTTTCGTCGTCGTTCCGCGCACATTCGACTTACAAGTTTGCAAATGCTCGACGTGTGGATGGCGATCTCCTTTTCACATTGTGATTCTCGCTTCAACGTCGCGCACAGTCGTGTTAAAATGTTGCAAGAGTTTCACGTGTTGAGGGCGGGCCGTTTCAAAATGTGGTTGTCGCCTTGGCGCCGTGCACGTTCGTCTGACAAATTTGCAGAACAGGCTTCACGGATGGAGGGCGGCTCCTTTTCAACATGTGGCTGTCACCCCAGTCCACGCTTTGGAGCTTGTTTTTTCTCCATATCCTAAGACGGGATTCTTGTTATTTCTTGGACGCAGCCGACTCCAGAGAACAAGAGCACACCCAGAACACATACTTACTCATGCACACACCGACTCATACTCAGACTTACTCATACCCAGACGTACTCATACACAGACTTACGCATACTCAGACTTACTCATACCCAGACTTACCCATACACATACTTACGCATACTCAGACTTACTCATACACAGACCTACTCATACTCAGACTTACTCATACCCAGACGTATACATACACAGACTTACTCATACACAGGCTTACTCATACTCAGACTTACTCATACCCAGACGTACTCATAGACAGACTTATTCATACTCAGACCTACACATACTCAGACCTTCTCATAGTCTGAGTTGCTCAACGCACGGCAGAGTTTGAGGATGTTTCAGGCGGGGCGCTGGCTTCAGCACCCCTAAGGGGAGCCGCCAGGGGTGTTCTCACGGGCCCGTTCGCGGCCAGTTTGCGGGGATGTCCCAGGCGGTGTTTGCTCGTTGTCATGCCCTACATCCTTTGCTTTCAGAGCAGATTGTGAGGATGTCTCAGGCGGGGCGCTGGTTTCAGCACCCCCAAGGGGAGCCGCCAGGGGTGTTCTCACGGGCCCGTTCACGGCCAGTTTGTGGGGATGTTTCAGGCGGTTTGCTCGTTGTCATGCCCAACATCCTTTGCTTTCAGAGCAGGTTGTGAGAATGTCTCAGGCGGGGCGCTGGCTTCAGCACCCCTAAGGGGAGCCGCCAGGGGTGTTCTCACGGGCCCGTTCGCGGCCAGTTTGTGGGGATGTCTCAGGCGGTTTGCGCGTTGTCATGCCCAACATCCTTTGCTTTCCGAGCAGGTTGTGAGGATGTCTCAGGCGGGGTGCTGGTTTCAGCACCCCTAAGGGGAGCCGCCAGGGGTGTTCTCACGGGCCCGTTCGCGGCCAGTTTGTGGGGATGTCTCAGGCGGTGTTTGCTCGTTGTCATGCCCAACATCCTTTGCTTTCAGAGCAGGTTGTGAGGATGTCTCAGGCGGGGCGCTGGTTTCAGCACCCCTAAGGGGAGCCGCCAGGGGTGTTCTCACGGGCCCGTTCACGGCCAGTTTGTGGGGATGTCTCAGGCGGTTTGCTCGTTGTCATGCCCTACATCCTTTGCTTTCAGAGCAGATTGTGAGGATTTCTCAGGCGGGGCGCTGGTTTCAGCACCCCTAAGGGGAGCCGCCAAGGGGTAGGACGCTCATGAACAGTGCTCACTATGGCATGGCATAGAGCATGAGATGCACATATGGGGAGCTCCACGCAGTGAGTAATTTTTAGTCTGGGCGATAACGCTCGTGATCGCCCCCGCCCCCCCCGGTAACGTCACGCCGTTTTCCCCACATGTCTCAAGGAATCTTCCGGGGTTTCCATCGAATCTCAAGGGTTTCCCAGGAATTCGTCGTCGCCGCTGTTGTCCGCGACCAGGAGGAAGAGGAGGAGGAGGAGGAGGAGGAGGAGGAGGAGGAGGAGAGGAGGAGGAGGAGGAGGAGGAGGAGGAGGAGGAGGAGGAGGAGGAGGAGGAGGGAGGAGGGAGGAGGAGGAGGAGGAGGAGGAGGAGAGGAGGAGGAGGAGGAGGGAGGAGGAGGAGGAGGGAGGAGAGGAGGAGGAGGAGGAGGAGGAGGAGGAGGAGGAGGAGGAGAGGGGGAGGAGGAGGAAACCAAATGGTTTCGGAGGCCCGTTCGAATGATTTGTTTAGGGGATGTCTCGAGCGAAACGCTGAAGGGCCAGGGACAAAGGTGTTCCCAGGAGTTCCTCCTCAATCCCCTCTTCCTCCTCTGCTCCCCCTCCCTCCTCCCTGGTCGTCCTCCTTCCCAGGGCCGTGGGCTCGAAGGAGACCCCGGGAGGCCGAAACCCGCCGTGACGCGATCGCCCCCCCCCCCCCCCCCCTCCCCCCCCCCAATCACGCCCGTTGCCGCGGAGAATAATACAAACAGGCTCTTGCAAGCCAGCCCCAGCTTCGCTTGAGCCCAGCCCCGAGCCCAGCCCCAGCTCTCGCCCCAGCCCCCGCCGCGCTCGAGGACGGAGTCCGCCCCGAGCCCAGGCCCCTCCTGAGAAATGGAGGCGGTTCCTGGAAGGACCGCGCCTCGGACGAAAGGGGCCTAAGACGAATCGTGTCTGGGACAAGACGTGCCTGGAAGAGCTAGGCCTCGGACGAAAGCGGGCCCTGCACGAAGCAGACCTGGGTCGAGGCCGCCGCGGGCTATTGGGCAGCATAGGGCCTATGTTTTCCCCCCGCGCCCCCCCCGCTGAGATCCGACGCCGCGGCCAGCAGCACAGCACCGTGAGACCCCCGACCGCGCCGTCGTCGCCGCGCTCCTCGCGCAGGGGGGCCCCGCGGCCCGAGATGGGGACGGCGCTGCCCGCGGTGGTTTTGTTCGCGACGCCTGGCTCTGCCCGGGGATGCCGGCTGCCTGCCTCACCGATTCTGGCGTGACGGGGACAACGTCCAGAGGAGGAGGAGGAGGAGGAGGAGGAGGAGGAGGAGGAGGAGGAGGAGGAGG